>OX328124.1:1939851-2172351 GCA_946811695.1 Gonocerus acuteangulatus
GAGAGGACCAGGAGAAGCGCCTCCTTTATAGGCACAAGTCACGCAGTCAACAAAAAAGGTAATGGCCACAATTTTTTGGGACTGTAAAGGAATACTACTGATAGATTTTAACGAAAGGAATACCACAATGAATGGTGAATATTATGCAGCCCTACTTCACCGGTTACGAGACGCCATTAAAGAGAAGAGGCGAGGGAAGTTAAGCAGAGGTGTCCGCCTCCTTCACGACAATGCCTCTGTCCACACAGCATTGATTTCCAAGGTCGCTGTGAAGGACTGTGGATTCCAAGAAATCTCTCATCCACCCTACAGCCCAGACTTGGCCCCTAGTGATTTCTACCTTTTCTCAAAGTTAAAATCTGACCTTCGTGGAAGGCGATTTAACACCGACGAAGAGCTCCAAGCAGCAGTGGAAGAACATTTTTTTAACAAAGAAGACAATTATTTTTTTCATGGTATAGAAAAGTTGCCAAAGCGTTGTATTAAGTGTGTTGAACTTAGAGGAGAAAATATTGAAAAACAGTAAAACCAGTTTTTTTCTTTCACCTTTCCTACTTGATCTTCTCTCGGCTTCTTTCTCCAGCGGTGCTCGTTGTCCGGCCGTTATATTTCGCCCAAATCCTATTGGGCTTCATCACACGTGTTCCTTACTCTTCGGGGTGTGCAGGAGCTAACCTTACTACGTATATATATATATATATATATATATATATATATATATATATATATATATATATAGTAAGAGAGAGAGAGAGAGAGAGAGAGAGAGAGAGAGAGGTATATAACCTCTTTAGCTCTCAGCTATAAATATTTCAGATATATATATATATATATATATATATATATATATATATATATATATATATATATATCCGCAGGGAGGGCCTCCTCTAAACTGATGGTATTTTGTAGTATACGGAAAACACAGCATCATCTTCTAACTTTTGTGGCTATATTAAGACACATTGCGTTCAAATTTCATTTTTATTTCATAATTTTTTTTTTCATTTTCATTTAAGCATTATTATAATTTTATTTAAAAATCCGTGGAGGCCCATTGAGAGTTAAGGCACTTGCCAAAGGTCGTGAGTCCGATTCCCACTAGGGGTGTGGTTCTTTGAAAAAAAGATCATCTACCAGCCCTATCCTGGCTACAAAAGGGTGGTGACTTATAGGTATTAAAATTTTTGAGTTAATTATAATGGACGTCAAAATTAAAATAATTAAAAACATTGGGTCTCCCGTGGTCTAGTGGCTATCGCGCTGGATTCATAAGCGGGAGATGGTGGGTTCGATTCCCACCTCCGGCAGGAATTTTCTCATCTCAGGGCTCGCTGGGAAAATTCCTCGCAGCACCCTGGATGTCGGCGCTAATGACCTAGATGTAGATGCGCCGTAAAAAAAAAAAAAAAAAAAAAAAAAAAAAAAAAAAAAAAAAAATTAAAACCATTGGAATAGTTTGAGATAAAGTGCACACAAATCTATTGAATGTTGAGAATAAAGGAATACACTCCCTACATCTTAGAGTTAGTTCCACCTGGAAATAAGGAAGCTCCTGAAGAGATGTTAGAAGAACATTAAACATGTAGAGCAGGAAATATATGAGTTGGTGTTGAAGTAATTCTCTGTGTTTTATTTTTTAATTCATCTTCCGCTAACTTTTAGTGAACATATCATCAACTATCTTATGAAGGACTATTAATTATAATATATTTTTTCCACTATAAAAATAATTGTGCATAATTGCAATAATATGCAGTTTTTTTAATGTGCATTTCCTGTATTTTAATATTCTAAAGAATAGAATGAAATGGAGGCCACTAGCCTAAAAAACACAAATACACACTTGGAAATTTAAAAATGGAGGCCACTAGCCTAAAAAACACAAATACACACTTGGAAATTTAAAAAATCTCTTCTTTTGCATATCATTAATATCTTATATTTATTTATATTTCATGATTTTAACTTAATTTGTTTTTCTTCCAGCAATTTTGATGCACTTCTTCTTCCTCGCTGCGTTCTTCTGGCTGAATACAATGTGTTTCAACATCTGGTGGACTTTCAGGTGAGTGATGTTTCGCAAATAATAACAAATTGCCCGGTTTATATTTTCTCGTTGATTTTATCAAATTTTGTATTATCAGCTGTGTAAATCAGTTTTTATACTAATGTTTAACTAAATAATTAATAAAACTGAAATATTATTAGTTCTTCTTAGCATGAAATAAATTTGTGAAGTTTTTGAATTATACAATTCGTCTTGACTTAAAATTCATTTGTTAATTGGTATTATTTTTTCTGCAATAAATTTCATGTTTAGTTATTCAGATAACTAATTATCTCATTATTTATTATTACAATGTTTATACATTTATTAATTGAAGGGTTTATTACAAATATTGCTATTTTGATATAAATACATCTTCTTCCTCTCCCAAGTCAGCTCTAGATATTGGTATTATTGCTGTTCCTAAAAACCAGAAGACAAGTCCAACCACCAAAATACAGACTAGTCCTTGGAGCTGTCTGATGTTTTCAGAATGTTTATTATTCAAAAATTATTTGTAAATTGTCAGGATTATATAACAAATAATCTTATTTGAGGATTAAATTATTTCATTTTTCATTTTACAAAGATTTCTGCAAAACCCAGAAAATTCCACAACTTTTTTATACATAGGTATATTTTATCAACTATCATCTTAAAAAATATAGTTGTTTTTTGTCGAATGTAATGCTGTTAGTGGTAAAATAGTAGGTATAAAAACTATTTTCCATTTATACAGCACAAATGAAGCTACGCATTTTTTATGGATCTGCAAATTTTAGTTTTTGGACTTGTCTGATTTTCGTAATCACCCCTTCAATTGTGTTACAATAATTTATGTAATATTTCGGATAAACACAAAAATTAGAGTTTTTTTGTTAACATGAGGATGTTGTGTTGTTGATGATTGTCTGTATGATTAAAGCAATTATATCCTTCATCAAGACTATAATTGCTGCTAGTTGTTCCGGAAGCCGAGATCTCCTTGACTTGGACCTTGTAGGGATTGGCAGATCTATATCTCTCTGGATAATCCTCTAGGGGTTATATTGTATTCATCAATCATCTGGAGAAATATCAAGATTTAATCATCTATTGATAAAGAATTGCTATTGGGGCTCACATCAACTTGATTCCTAAGAACGAGACTTGTTTTCGAACTTGATTCCTAAGAAAGGGACTTGTTTTCGAACTTGGTTCCTGAGAACGGGACTTGTTTTCGAACTTGATTCCTGAGAACTTTTAGTTTTTTGGAAAATATGTTTGAATATTTTTTCATAAGTGCGAACTCCACTAGAGTAAATTCAAAAAATGTGTTCGTTATGTGACGTCTCATTGTTTTTCTTTATTAATAATAATAATAATAATATATTTATTAGTAATTGAACATTGTTCTTACAAATATGGTCGGGGTATATATATACAATTCATGAAAATTAAATTAGACTAGACTCTTATAGGACTATAAAATAAAATAAGCTTTCATAATACAGAATAATTAAGAACTGATATTTCGGTTCGTTTACTACACGCTGCGGTTGCCTCTTTTCTTCATTACATCCTCCAAGTAAATGGAAAAGGCGTTTATATCGGTGATGTTAGAGGTGGTCAGGAAATAATATGTTGCGGAGTTGTTGGTGTGTTCATCAATAATGGGTTTCAGAGTATTTCTGAGATTGGAGTATTCAGGATATCGCCACAGCAGATCCTCCAAGTAAATGGAAAAGGCGTTTATATCGGTGATGTTAGAGGTGGTCAGGAAATAATATGTTACGGAGTTGTTGGTGTGTTCATCAATACTAGGTTTCAGAGTATTTCTGAGATTGGAGTATTCAGGATATCGCCACAGCAGATCCTCCAAGTAAATGGAAAAGGCGTTTATATCGGTGATGTTAGAGGTGGTCAAGAAATAATATGTTACGGAGTTGTTGGTGTGTTCATCAATACTAGGTTTCAGAGTATTTCTGAGATTGGAGTATTCAGGATATCGCCACACCAGATGCTACAAGTAAATGCAAAAGGTGTTTATATCGGTGATGTTAGAGGTGGTCAGGAAATAATATGTTGCGGAGTTGTTGGTGTGTTCATCAATACTAGGATTCAGAGTATTTCTGAGATTGGAGTATTCAGGATATCGCCACAGCAGATCCTCCAAGTAAATGGAAAAGGCGTTTATATCGGTGATGTTAGAGGTGGTCAGGAAATAATATGTTACGGAGTTGTTGGTGTGTTCATCAATACTAGGTTTCAGAGTATTTCTGAGATTGGAGTATTCAGCCACAGCAGATCCTCCAAGTAAATGGAAAAGGCGTTTATATCGGTGATGTTAGAGGTGGTCAGGAAATAATATGTTACGGAGTTGTTGGTGTGTTCATCAATACTAGGTTTCAGAGTATTTCTGAGATTGGTGTATTCAGGATATCGCCACACCAGATGCTACAAGTAAATGCAAAAGGTGTTTATATCGGTGATGTTAGAGGTGGTCAGGAAATAATATGTTACGGAGTTGTTGGTGTGTTCATCAATACTAGGTTTCAGAGTATTTCTGAGATTGGTGTATTCAGGATATCGCCACAGCAGATGCTCCAAGTAAATGGAAAAGGTGTTTATATCGGTGATGTTAGAGGTGGTCAGGAAATAATATGTTACGGAGTTGTTGGTGTGTTCATCAATACTAGGTTTCAGAGTATTTCTGAGATTGGAGTATTCAGGATATCGCCACAGCAGATCCTCCAAGTAAATGCAAAAGGTGTTTATATCGGTGATGTTAGAGGTGGTCAGGAAATAATATGTTACGGAGTTGTTGGTGTGTTCATCAATACTAGGTTTCAGAGTATTTCTGAGATTGGAGTATTCAGGATATCGCCACAGCAGATCCTCCAAGTAAATGCAAAAGGTGTTTATATCGGTGATGTTAGAGGTGGTCAGGAAATAATATGTTACGGAGTTGTTGGTGTGTTCATCAATACTAGGTTTCAGAGTATTTCTGAGATTGGAGTATTCAGGCCATCGCCACAGCAGATCCTCCAAGTAAATGGAAAAGGCGTTTATATCGGTGATGTTAGAGGTGGTCAGGAAATAATATGTTACGGAGTTGTTGGTGTGTTCATCAATACTAGGTTTCAGAGTATTTCTGAGATTGGAGTATTCAGGCCATCGCCACAGCAGATCCTCCAAGTAAATGGAAAAGGCGTTTATATCGGTGATGTTAGAGGTGGTCAGGAAATAATATGTTACGGAGTTGTTGGTGTGTTCATCAATACTAGGTTTCAGAGTATTTCTGAGATTGGAGTATTCAGCAACAGCAGATGCTCCAAGTAAATGCAAAAGGTGTTTATATCGGTGATGTTAGAGGTGGTCAGGAAATAATATGTTACGGAGTTGTTGGTGTGTTCATCAATACTAGGTTTCAGAGTATTTCTGAGGTTGGAGTATTCAGGATATCGCCACAGCAGATCCTCCAAGTCTTCTTGTTACAGTTCACAGTTGCTACATGTTCATTTCTATTTTGTATCTTTGACGACGGATGCTCAGGTAAAGTATATTCTTCTTCGCTAATCTTAGTTCACTTATGCTTCTGTGTCTGTTTATGTTCATATTTGTTAGAAGGTAGCTGTTGTATGTATTAATTCCACTATATATGGTACTGTAAGAGGTTGTGTTGATATGGTCTAGGTCATCTCGAATCAGGTTTGCTTTTAATTTTGGCGCTATTTCTTTGAGTAATTTGAAATTTGAGGTTGGAGCTGCGATTTGGTCTGTTATTTCATACTTTAAAAGAAAATATTATAACTTCGTTACCCAGTTTTGCGAAGAAAGATTGTTCGGTTTTGAGTCCAGGAGGAGTAATTTCTGATAGCATAATTTTGGGTACCTTGTCTCATCCAGGCCGAGTAGTTTCATCCACCAGCCTGCGATTCTCTGTGCTGCCTGTGTTGAAATAGTGTAGTCATTAGATTCTGTACGGATAAAACTCTGGGTGTAGATTCGGATGGATTTAAGATTGATTTCTAATATTTGGAAGCTATTGTCTGAATTTGGCCAAAGTACCATAAGCCCCATAGTTCTGAGGAGTAGAGGAATACGGAATTGATAACTGTATGGAGAAGTGTTTTTTTAGTGTCCCAGGAGTCCGATCAATTTTAACCGATTAATTTATACTAATAAACAAATGATATACTAATTGGCGAGGTATTGGTTAGAAGTTGTTGTTCACCCTTTGTATCCACTATGCCTTATATTTATGTATCGGGTAAAAATGACTATCGGGGTTTGTGGCTTTAAAATATATTTTAAACTCAACAATTTTTAAAAATATTAAAAATATTATTTAGGCGAAGATGAATAAACGAAAGTCATACTTAACACGAAAGTTTATTTATTAAAATAGTTCTACTTTTTTTTACATAACTAGATGCTTCTTCAGGAGCCTAAAAAAGGAGTTCAGCAGGAATTTAGGCGTACCTTCTGCTGCTAGAACAATGTTGAGTTATGACGTGGGCTTCGTAGGGTCCTTTAGGCGCACCTTCTGCTACTAGGACAATGTTGAGTTATGACGTGGGCCTCGTAGGGTCCTTCTGCTACTAGAACAATGTTGAGTTATGACGTGGGCCTCGTAGGGTCCTTTAAGCGTACCTTCTGCTACTAGGACAATGTTGAGTTATGACGTGGGCCTCGTAGGATCCTTTAGGCGTACCTTCTGCTACTAGGACAATGTTGAGTTATGACGTGGGCCTGGTTGAGTCCTTTAGGCGTACCTTCTGCTACGAGGACAATGTTGAGTTATAACGTGGGCCTGGTAGGTTCCTTTAGGCGTACCTTCTGCTACTAGGACAATGTTGAGTTATGACGTGAACCTGGTAAGGTCCTTTAGGCGTACCTTCTGCTACTAGGACAATGTTGAGTTATGACGTGGGCCTGGTAGGTTCCTTTAGGCGTACCTTCTGCTACTAGGACAATGTTGAGTTATGACTTGAACCTGGTAAGGTCCTTTAGGCGTACCTTACAGAAGATTTTAAACACTTCCTTCTCAAGTGCCTTATGTAGAATGATCCTAGAACCGCTTTTATCAACAAGTACTTAGCCCTCTCGATGCAGGACGAGGAGAAAATCAAGGCAATACTAGCAATAGACACAATACAAAAACTAAACAATATTTATTATTACATTACAAACTCATTAAAAATAATAGCTTTCATTATAAATAATTATTTTTTATAACTTTTACTTATGTTAAGGATAGGTAAATATTTATTTTTTTATATATATTTTGTATTTTTGTATAAAGGCATGATAACCTCCACCAAGTAAAGTGAAACATTCACATATACATTTTTTTTTTCTTTTTCTTCTTCTTCTGTATAATACTAAACATACAATTATAAATACAACATATCGTCTTTACCATGCCAAACTTGTTGCGTGCTATGTACATGGAATGGGTGACTGCCACCAAAAACCAAGCTGTTGGCGTTATTAAAAGATAGGGCGCCACTCATACCCCACAAGTCGATAAAACCGCAAAAATAAAAATAGCTTTAATGTTAAATAAGAAGAGTTAAGTGCTGTAGTTGTTTGCAGATATGAAGAGATATAAACAGCTGTAGAGGAAGTCTGTTCATTGTTTGCATTAGAATATCTGCGAGTTATTCTAGCAGCAAATCCCCTGATAGAGGATTTCCTGACAGCACTTTATCCGTGGATTAGAATGTCAAGTGGTGTCTATTTCTGCCGGTTACCCATCCTCTAGGAATAGAATCACATATCCAATATGTCGGGGTATTGCACAGGTTCTACGGAATACTACAGAAATACTCCTGTTTCAAGGAAATACTGCTTCAAGAACAGCAACTTTATCCTACAGTGTTATCAGAACGCCCCACTTGGTGCTCTTGATTTGGTAACAGGTTGATAATCTTGGAAACTTCTATTTTCGTAAGAAAAGCATAATGTTTTTAATTGTTTTATTTTAATTGTTTCGAATTTCGTAAAAAATATCAACTGCATATTGATTAAGTCTGTTGTCCTAGATATGTTACATTCGACCAAACAGGGAAGGCTGAATAAAATAAAACCAACACAGTATTTGGAAGAAGCCAAAGGGTTTCGTTCCTATGGGGAGGGCGGAACCGTACTAATATACTGACTCTTGAAACTCAGCTGTCAAAATCGAATAATCAGATGTTTAGTATCAGTTGTCAAAATCGAATAATCAGCTGTTTAGTGTCTGTTGTCAAAATCTAATAATCAGCTGTCAAAATCAAATAATCAGCTGTTTAGTGTCAGCTCTCAAAATCGAATAATCAGATGTTTAGTGTCAGCTGTCGAAATCGAATAATCAGCTGTTAAGTGTCCGCTGTCAAAATCAAATAATCATATGTTTAGTATCAGTTGTCAAAATCGAATAATCAGATGTTTATTGTCAGCTGTCAAAATCGAATAATCAGATGTTTATTGTCAGCTGTCAAAATCGAATAATCAGATGTTTAGTGTCAGCTGTCGAAATCGAATAATAGCTGATTAGTGTCAGCTGTGAAAATCGAATAATCAGCTGTTTAGTTTCAGCTGTCAAAATCGAGTAATCAGCTGTTTAGTGTCTGTTGTCAAAATCTAATAATCAGTTCTCAAAATCTAATAATCAGTTGTCAAAATCGAATAATCAGCTGTTTAGTGTCAGCTCTCAAAATCGAATAATCAGATGTTTAGTGTCAGCTGTCGAAATCGAATAATCAGCTGTTTAGTGTCAGCTGTCAAAATCAAATAATCAGATGTTTAGTATCAGTTGTCAAAATCGAATAATCAGATGTTTATTATCAGCTGTCAAAATCGAATAATCAGATGTTTAGGTTCAGCTGTCGAAATCGAATAATCAGCTGTTTAGTGCCAGCTCTCAAAATCGAATAATCAGCTGTTTAGTGTCAGCTGCCGAAATCGAAAAATAGCTGATTAGTGTCAGCTGTGAAAATCGAATAATCAGCTGTTTAGTTTCAGCTGTCAAAATCGAGTAATCAGCTGTTTAGTGTCTGTTGTCAAAATCTAATAATCAGTTCTCAAAATCTAATAATCAGTTGTCAAAATCGAATAATCAGCTGTTTAGTGTCAGCTCTCAAAATCGAATAATCAAATGTTTAGTGTCAGCTGTCGAAATCGAATAATCAGCTGTTTAGTGTCAGCTGTCAAAATCGAATAATCAGCTGATTAGTGTCAGTAGTCAAAATCGAATAATCAGCTGTTTAGTGTCAGCTGTCAAAATCGAATAATCAGCTGTTTAGTGTCAGCTGTCAAAATCGAATTTGTCCATAAATCGGAACTCATATCTAGAAGAAGCATATTAGACACATGCATTCAAATATCTTGTCATGAAGCTTTAAACATTATTTAAATTTTCTTTAATAAATGAAAAAATATCTTAATTTAAATATGAATAAATAAATGTTTTATTTTATTTTATTTTTAATAATGCACATGGTTTCTTTAATCTATAAAAATTGCGGTATTGCTTAATATTTTCCTAGAAGGTCGATTTCAATGTTAAATAAAATACTATCTGTTAAAAATACTAAATTATAACCTGATAAAGTATTTGCAAATGATAAAAGCGGTGAGATGAAAAGAGCTGTGATTATGCTGGTGCCATGCTGTCTGCCCTTACAGAGTACAGAAATAACTTACTAACTAGCCTTATCACTGTAACGTAAAGAGATAACCTGTGAACTCAGTTTGGCACTCTGCTAGTACATAGTGTCATAATAACACTGATAAGGTAATAGTTTCATAATATACTGATAAGGGAGTGATTGTGATCACAGAGCGAGATCTTTGCACTATATTAGCCTGTTTTCACATTGATTGAGCGTTAATAGGTTCTGCAGTGAGATAACCTTATAATCTCCAGTGATATGTCACCTTACATTGGAGATTTTTGCAATCAGATATATTTTATGGTGCATTATATAATATAAGATTACGAAATCATTGAAATAAAGGTCTCTTCCAAATTAACTTTTTGTGGGTCCCATCAGGACCTGACGAAACAATGGATTAACCTTCCATCTAGATATTGGACAAACATAAAAAGCTAAGTTAGGAAATCATGGTAAGTAAAAGATAACCATTCGAAAGCTTAATACATTTTCTACAAAAAAGGTTCTGATGTAACTTTCGATGATGCGATGTGAATCCGAGAAATAAGTTCCTAACCCATAAGCCCGTTTGTTACCATATGGTAACGTCAATATCTAGCGATAATAGCAAAATTATATTATAAGTTCGTAAAATTGATTTATTTATATTAAACATTTTTGAAAAAAAAAAGAAACTCCAGCCCAAATGGGTTAAAACCTAAGAAGTGTTAGTTTTCTGCTTTTTAACGGGTTTTGTCTCCCTTTAACTAACTTTGTAACTGAATTCCTCTGTTTCCTGTTGTAGCGCTTAAAATCGTATATTATTTCTCTTTGAGATTCTGCTGTATATTTATTACGAAAGATCCAAACCAACCAAGAACTGTTTCTATTCCTCTACTAATAGGACTACGGATTTGAACGGAACCGCGCTAAGAGGACGCTGTTCTTGCGAGTCGGGCTTTTGTCTGTTTCCCTGTTTGGTATTTTCGTAATTGCTTATAGTAGTACAATGTATTTGTCAATAAAACCGGATATGTAAAATTAGAAACAATGTTTTGTTGTTAGAAATATAGCCTTCTGAGCAACATTCGAAGATGCCTTGTGAATATAGCCTTCTGAGCAACATTCGAAGATGCGTTGTGAATATAGCCTTCTGAGCAACATTCGAAGATGCCTTGTGAATATTGCCTTCTGAACAACATTCGAAGATGCCTTGTGAATATAGCCTTCTGAGCAACATTCGAAGATGCCTTGTGAATATTGCCTTTTGAACAACATTCGAAGATGCCTTGTGAATATAGCCTTCTGAGCAACATTCGAAGATGCCCTGTGAATATTGCCTTCTGAACAACATTCGAAGATGCCTTGTGAATATAGCCTTCTGAGCAACATTCGAAGATGCCTTGTGAATATTGCCTTCTGAACAACATTCGAAGATGCCTTGTGAATATAGCCTTCTGAGCAACATTCGAAGATGCCTTGTGAATATTGCCTTCTGAACAACATTCGAAGATGCCTTGTGAATATAGCCTTCTGAGCAACATTCGAAGATGCCTTGTGAATATAGCCTTCTGAGCAACATTCGAAGATGCCTTGTGAATATTGCCTTCTGAACAACATTCGAAGATGCCTTGTGAATATAGCCTTCCGAGCAACATTCGAAGATGCCTTGTGAATATAGCCTTCTGAGCAACATTCGAAGATGCCTTGTGAATATTGCCTTCTGAACAACATTCGAAGATGCCTTGTGAATATAGCCTTCTGAGCAACATTCGAAGATGCCTTGTGAATATTGCCTTCTGAACAACATTCGAAGATGCCTTGTGAATATAGCCTTCTGAGCAACATTCGAAGATGCCTTGTGAATATTGCCTTCTGAACAACATTCGAAGATGCCTTGTGAATATAGCCTTCTGAGCAACATTCGAAGATGCCTTGTGAATATAGCCTTCTGAGCAACATTCGAAGATGCCTTGTGAATATTGCCTTCTGAACAACATTCGAAGATGCCTTGTGAATATAGCCTTCCGAGCAACATTCGAAGATGCCTTGTGAATATAGCCTTCTGAGCAACATTCGAAGATGCCTTGTGAATATTGCCTTCTGAACAACATTCGAAGATGCCTTGTGAATATAGCCTTCTGAGCAACATTCGAAGATGCCTTGTGAATATTGCCTTCTGAACAACATTCGAAGATGCCTTGTGAATATAGCCTTCTGAGCAACATTCGAAGATGCCTTGTGAATATAGCCTTCTGAGCAACATTCGAAGATGCCTTGTGAATATTGCCTTCTGAACAACATTCGAAGATGCCTTGTGAATATAGCCTTCTGAGCAACATTCGAAGATGCCTTGTGAATATTGCCTTTTGAACAACATTCGAAGATGCCTTGTGAATATAGCCTTCTGAGCAACATTCGAAGATGCCCTGTGAATATTGCCTTCTGAACAACATTCGAAGATGCCTTGTGAATATAGCCTTCTGAGCAACATTCGAAGATGCCTTGTGAATATTGCCTTCTGAACAACATTCGAAGATGCCTTGTGAATATAGCCTTCTGAGCAACATTCGAAGATGCCTTGTGAATATTGCCTTCTGAACAACATTCGAAGATGCCTTGTGAATATAGCCTTCTGAGCAACATTCGAAGATGCCTTGTGAATATTGCCTTCGGAACAACATTCGAAGATGCCTTGTGAATATAGCCTTCCGAGCAACATTCGAAGATGCCTTGTGAATATAGCCTTCTGAGCAACATTCGAAGATGCCTTGTGAATATTGCCTTCTGAACAACATTCGAAGATGCCCTGTGAATATAGCCTTCTGAGCAACATTCGAAGATGCCTTGTGAATATTGCCTTCTGAACAACATTCGAAGATGCCTTGTGAATATAGCCTTCTGAGCAACATTCGAAGATGCCTTGTGAATATAGCCTTCTGAGCAACATTCGAAGATGCCTTGTGAATATTGCCTTCTGAGCAACATTCGAAGATGCCTTGTGAATATAGCCTTCTGAGCAACATTCGAAGATGCCTTGTGAATGTTGCCTTCTGAACAACATTCGAAGATGCCTTGTGAATATAGCCTTCTGAGCAACATTCGAAGATGCCTTGTGAATATTGCCTTCTGAACAACATTCGAAGATGCCTTGTGAATATAGCCTTCCGAGCAACATTCGAAGATGCCTTGTGAATATAGCCTTCCGAGCAACATTCGAAGATGCCTTGTGAATATAGCCTTCTGAGCAAATTTCGAAGATGCCTTGTGAATATTGCCTTCTGAACAACATTCGAAGATGCCTTGTGAATATAGCCTTCTGAGCAACATTCGAAGATGCCTTGTGAATATTGCCTTCTGAACAACATTCGAAGATGCCTTGTGAATATAGCCTTCCGAGCAACATTCGAAGATGCCTTGTGAATATAGCCTTCTGAGCAACATTCGAAGATGCCTTGTGAATATTGCCTTCTGAACAACATTCGAAGATGCCTTGTGAATATAGCCTTCTGAGCAACATTCGAAGATGCCTTGTGAATATTGCCTTCTGAACAACATTCGAAGATGCCTTGTGAATATAGCCTTCTGAGCAACATTCGAAGATGCCTTGTGAATATAGCCTTCTGAGCAACATTCGAAGATGCCTTGTGAATATTGCCTTCTGAGCAACATTCGAAGATGCCTTGTGAATATAGCCTTCTGAGCAACATTCGAAGATGCCTTGTGAATGTTGCCTTCTGAACAACATTCGAAGATGCCTTGTGAATATAGCCTTCCGAGCAACATTCGAAGATGCCTTGTGAATATTGCCTTCTGAACAACATTCGAAGATGCCTTGTGAATATAGCCTTCTGAGCAACATTCGAAGATGCCTTGTGAATATAGCCTTCCGAGCAACATTCGAAGATGCCTTGTGAATATAGCCTTCTGAGCAACATTCGAAGATGCCTTGTGAATATTCTCTAATAATATACTGCTTTTACGTTCGTTTTTTTCTTTATTTATTTTAATATAATTTAATAAGTATTCCAGTTTTATATTGACTTATAGAGCCGCTGACACCTAAAATATTAGTTATACTCAAGGTGTTTAAATTTTTACGAAATATCAAGAAATCCAATACCTGGTTCTATTCCTTTACAATGCCTGAGTAGTTAAGAAAAGGAAAGCACTAAGATCCCGCATTTCATGCCATATAGACTTTTATTATTTACAGGCTGCTAAACCAAGTTAGGTGGATAATAATGCAAGTGGTGTCACCACTACTTCATACCTGTATATTGCCTGTAACACGATAAGGGTGTATTATACTCCAGGGTGCTGCTGTATTGATGTATCGACCATCTTCCCAAATCCCGATTCCTAACCTCTCATTCCAAATTTTCATCCCACTCAAATCCTAAATACCTTCCCAGGAGGCTTAAGAGACTTTGGCCCCGTGACCTGCTACCTTAACAGAGGTAGCAGTAAAAATAAAAATGTTAACATATTTAGGAAGTGTCGATAATGTTTGGCTCCATCCATATACTGTTCACTGATATATATATATATCACATCATATATATAAAACATCAATAATATATATATATATATATATATATATATATATATATGTATATCACATCATATATATAAAACATCAATAAAATATATATATATATATATATATATATATATATATATATATATATATATATATATATATATATATATATATATATATATACTTAGGGCTTATATTAACTTACAGTTAATTATTGTACTTATAAATTGTTCATATTTTAAATAAACATGAATAAAAATAAATTGATGTATGACCGGACCATGTGTTGATACCAAACCCCCTGTAGCTATACCCAGGACTCTACTTCATCCTGATGGATATTCTACCCCCATCCCCTTCAAAGTGATTCCTCCTGTTATTCCACTTACAACCACCCCCCTCCAATATCCACCCTCACAGCTCCGGGCTATCTCCATGTCTTTGTAGCTACACCCCTACTAGCAAACACTCAGCATCAGCAGCAGGATTACCAACGAGTATTGAATCAAGGAACGAAGCTATAACCCAGGAAGTAACTGCAGCACTTTACACTCATGGTAGGTGAATTGTTGGAATAATTGCAGCAAGTCTTGGTTGCAACGGGTGTGGCATTTTGCCGTGTTTCCTTGGGTACCATCAGAGTGGATTCCTATAATCTTCAAAATGAAGCATGGTAATCTTCCCTCCAGAGGATTTGAAAAGAAATGTCCATGTTTCATAAATCGTAGGATAGGGTATGAAAAAACCGGTGTTTCAAATTTGTTTCTGTATGAATGTGTATACTGTTATTATGCCTACAGCTATTACGCCGAGAAACGCCAAGCATGCTCCTTTCAGCAAGACAAAAATCTGAGGAAAAACGAAGCAGGCAAAATATAACGATTATAATAAACAACAGCTCGGCAAACCAAGAAGAGTAGAATATACATACATATATATATATATATATATATATATATATATATATATATATATATATATATATATATATATATGGGTTTTTGTCTGTTCGCGATATACCGTATTATTTAATACCATATGACCTTTGGTATAGAAGTACCACAACTACGATAGACCGAGTTGGTTTACCATTAGAATCTTCAGCGAGGAAGCTCAGTGAAATTCTCTTGATGACACATTCATGCTTTACTGTCCAACACTATATATAGGCACTATGACATGGAGAATTCAATTAAACCAGTTACAATAACAGTACAGGCGGTAGGAAAACTGGTTTCTAATGGTAGGAAAACTAACTCGTCCCAAGCGAGGATTCATCAAGGCAGACATTTGAAATTAATTTCTCCGCGTACGATTATAGTAACGGGGGTTTTAAAATGAATTACCGGATACTTTAAATGAAAGAGCAATTCAAGAAGTTCTGAAAAGTTGAAACAAAAAGATCAAATCAGAACATCTCTTAACTTAATAGATGTCCTGATTTGATCTTTGTGTTTCAACTTTTCAGAACTTCTTGACTTGCTCTTTAAGAGTCTTAACCAATGTCTTCGATACTAGCGCATACTAACGGACGGTGGCGAAAAGATTGATTGCACATGTGCTGTGTAATGTAATGAATTTTACAAATCGTTAAATTGCCAAATACTTTTTATAACACCCGATATTATTTACTATTAGATATGAATTGTCTAGTTCACAAATAGGTCTCATAACATATTTTTCAATCAAAACTTGCTCCCTCCAACAAACAAATACCACTAATTCTTAAACACCAAACGCACGAAACATTTTCCACCCTGAAGCTGCATTTCTGCCGAATAATATCTAACACACAAAAAAAGAGAATTTATACCGAATGGGATCAAGATAAAAAATGTCATGACATTAATCTTGGTTTGAAATGCCCTCGATGTTCGTCGTGTTGAAGTATGAGTAGGATATGTCAAGACAGGGCGATGGGGAAATCAATATGGCGCTGAAACCTAGGATCCGCTCCTGTTGGTAAACACTCGAGATATTGGATTATCTTTGGAGATAACGTATCTACTAGGATTATCTAGGGCTGTATTTGTCGACATAGGATGACCAAGATGAACCTTTGTCGATAAGAGGTGTCTAGGACTGTATTTGTCGACATAGGGTGTCCAAGATGAACCTTGGTCGACAACAGGTGTCAAGGGTTGGAACTTGAGGTGCAAATACTTAGCAGTCGAGGTGATAACTAGTGAAGCTCGGATAGGCTTGGCTGTCGGCTAAGAAAAGCATTTAGAATTTCGCTAAGATCCATACGCTAAGATCAATCTAGAAGAGAAACAAGGGTTCGAGTCCCGCTACACCATTAAGATTTTTTATTTAAAGGCCTGCTAAAAAAATTCCTATTCCACCATGATGTTAAGCAAACACAGAGGGAGGGGTGGAACCCTCATAAAGCTCGGAACTCAAACTAATAGCCGAAAAAATAATAACAAATAATAATTTCTAAATCCCGCCACTCAACAAAAAAATTAATTAAAAAAAGCATTTGCTACAAGGTTTTTAATTCATATTTTTCCAAAAATTCTAACGAAATCAAGAAACATTTGCATTTTGGTTCTTTAGTTTTCTTCGTTCACTATTTTACCATAAACTGTCGGTGAAAACTACTTATTTTCATTGCCACAATTGTAAACATCCAACAATATTTTCCTCGGGTTCAGTTATAAATCCGATCCAATTGATGAATGTACTCGGACAATTTTTTTAGCCACAATTTTTATACATTAATAATCATAATAATACATCAAAACTGAATTACGCATATAAAATTAATTAAAAAAGAAATACGGAAAAATGTCTATAAATATGGATGAGACCCCCCCCCCCCTTCTGGAGTAACCCTTTCTGTCTATAAATATGGATGAGACCCCCCCCCTTCTGGAGTAACCCTTTCTGTCTATAAATATGGATGAGACCCCCCTTCCCCTTCTGGAGTAACCCTTTCTGTCTATAAATATGGATGAGACCCCCCTTCCCCTTCTGGAGTAACCCTTTCTGTCTATAAATATGGATGAGACCCCCCCCCCTTCTGGAGTAACCCTTTCTGTCTATAAATATGGATGAGACCCCCCTTCCCCTTCTGGAGTAACCCTTTCTGTCTATAAATATGGATGAGACCCCCCTTCCCCTTCTGGAGTAACCCTTTCTGTCTATAAATATGGATGAGACCCCCCCCTTCTGGAGTAACCCTTTCTGTCTATAAATATGGATGAGACCCCCCTTCCCCTTCTGGAGTAACCCTTTCTGTCTATAAATATGGATGAGACCCCCCTTCCCCTTCTGGAGTAACCCTTTCTGTCTATAAATATGGATGAGACCCCCCCCCCCCCTTCTGGAGTAACCCTTTCTGTCTATAAATATGGATGAGACCCCCCTTCCCCTTCTGGAGTAACCCTTTCTGTCTATAAATATGGATGAGACCCCCCCCCCCTTCTGGAGTAACCCTTTCTGTCTATAAATATGGATGAGACCCCCCCTTCCCCTTCTGGAGTAACCCTTTCTGTCTATAAATATGGATGAGACCCCCCCCCCTTCTGGAGTAACCCTTTCTGTCTATAAATATGGATGAGACCCCCTCCCTTCTGGAGTAACCCTTTCTGTCTATAAATATAGATGAGACCCCCCCCCCTTCTGGAGTAACCCTTTCTGTCTATAAATATGGATGAGACCCCCCCCCTTCTGGAGTAACCCTTTCTGTCTATAAATATGGATGAGACCCCCCCCCCCTTCTGGAGTAACCCTTTCTGTCTATAAATATGGATGAGACCCCCCCCCCTTCTGGAGTAACCCTTTCTGTCTATAAATATGGATGAGACCCTTTCTGTCTAAAGAAGCAAAATGATTCGATTAGTAAAAATAAAAATAATAACAATGCAATAAAATAATTATTACGAAACCTTTCAAGTAAATGTTGATAGAGTGTAATGAGAATATGTTATCACTCTTGGTAGATAGGTAGATAAGAGAAAGCGTAACCATGGTTATTATTTAGTGACTTATCATCTATGAAATAAAGGCTATTCTCATTGGTCGAGCCTTTAGAAAGCCATGGCATCTAATCTACCATTCTCAAGATGATGAGCTGTCTATTGTGGCCCTCAAAAGGGTCGTGTGAATCAAGCTCGGTAGATAATCCATCGAATAGTTTCCCATGGTAGAGGATACGTCTTCTGGGCTTGAATGAGTCTCGGGCGGAGGGGTTTTGTTTCTGGGATGAACACTCCAGATTCTCGTAGTATAGATGTAGTGTTTGTGAAAGGTTGGTGTCTTCAGTTCGGCCAAGCAATGTTTGTGCTTATGGAAAGCGCTTAACCACAAAAAAAAGGGGGCAAAGTCAGTTCATAATAGCCCACGTTCGCGCTAAAAGGGACAGATGCTGTAGAGGTACATGACTCCAAACGATAAGGCACACTAGGGAGATAGTGTGGTCAGTACTAAGCTGCGGCCACCTGATATTCCCCTTTACAAGTGCGTGGGCCTAGGGACGGTTTGGGCTTCCGACCCACGAACGAGGACACTTAAAGACGAGATGTTTCAGTGCGCCCCGAGTTTTGAACTCAGGTCCTCTAGCACTAAGCTAAACTCGCCCAATTTTAATGAACTGGTTAAGTACTCGTAGGTTAGGCATTTGGTTACTTAATTTAGATCGAATAGAGCAAACTTAAGGGAAAGTTACGCTTTTCAGAAAAGAATAAAACTTTTTTAGTAATAATGTATTTGCATATAAATTAAAAACATTCTAATTATATTAGATTGTTCAATTACTCTGATACAATGAAGCTACTCCAATACATTGGCTCTACTTGGATGTTCTTATTGTCCTCCGATATCCGCACAATATACTAATACACCAACAATACTCCAATGCATGATGAGTACATCAACAATTACTCTGATACAATGAAGCTACTCCAATACATTGGCTCTACTTGGATGTTCTTATTGTCCTCCGATATCCGCACAATATACTAATACACCAACAATACTCCAATGCATGATGAGTACATCAACAATTACTCTGATACAATGAAGCTACTCCAATACATTGGCTCTACTTGGATGTTCTTATTGTCCTCCGATATCCGCACAATATACTAATACACCAACAATGCTCCAATGCATGATGAGTACATCAACAATTGTCCAAAACACTAACGATTTGCCAACACAATAAAACCTAATATCCAACAATTCAACAAGAATGCACCAATATAAGCCATAAGCCTGCAATAATGAATCAAAAATAATGATGCAAAATAGCCCCAATATCTTAATAATTCTCGAATATATTCAAAATCTTGGAATGCTAGAGTAATCCATAAATCCTCCAGTACACCCTAAATAGACTGCCACTACCCCAATACTCCTATCCTGTCAGAGGAATGCTAGAGTAATCCATAGATCCTCCAGTACACCCTAAATAGACTGCCACTACCCCAATACTCCTATCCTGTCAGAGGAATGCTAGAGTAATCCATAGATCCTCCAGTACACCCTAAATAGACTGCCACTACCCCAATACTCCTATCCTGTCAGAGGAATGCTAGAGTAATCCATAGATCCTCCAGTACACCCTAAATAGACTGCCACTACCCCAATACTCCTATCCTGTCAGAGGAATGCTAGAGTAATCCATAGATCCTCCAGTACACCCTAAATAGACTGCCACTACCCCAATACTCCTATCCTGTCAGAGGAATGCTAAGGAAAATGAATCTGAGGAAATGAGATAATGGAAGCAAAGAAAGCAATATTTAGACAATGGCTAACGGTACTTGGAGTAATGTTGTGTTTTATATAACTCCATTTGACCCCAATACACATCATACAGGTGTGCCCATTCATCCTGGGAAGCTACAAACAAAGCTTTTAGGAATGGAAACAGCTATTGTATTCGCAGTTTGTTACTTTTTGTAGTAATTATATTACGCCTAGCATGTGAATGTGTATTACTGTGTACAGTTGAACAAAACTAACAAGAACCTTTCTATTCACGAACTTACTGAATTGGAGGCACCAAGGATAGCGCTCTTACTGGATACGAACAGCGACTTAAGTGTACTGAAGAGTACTGGTATCCAGGAGGAACCAGGAATTCATACAGTTCATGGGAATAAGAGAAACTAAGGAAAGTTAGAAGTACTGGGAACCCGGAAAACCAATGATACTGAGAACCAGAAGGAATGGAGGGTACTAGGATGTTCAGGTACCAGGAGGAATCAGTAATACCAAGAGGATCTGGGACTGAGGAAGAACCAATGATAAAGGATGAACCTAAGATACTGGGGTATACTGGTAACCAGGAGGAACCATGGATACTAGGGTGTTTTGAGAATCGGAAGGAATGGAGGATACTGGAGTGATCTGGTACCAGGAGGAATCAGTAGATAATACAGGATCTGGGAATGAGGAAGAAACAATGATAAAGGAGTGTTCAGGAAACGAGGATGAATCTAAGATACTGGGGTATTCTAGTAACCAGGAGGAACCATGGATACTTAGAACCTGAGGGAATCGAATATACTACGGTGTTGTAAGAAGCAGCAGGTAAGTTTACTGTAAACGAGGTGAAACTATATCGTAAACATATTTACTTCTTGTATTGCTGACTAAACCGAAGGACGTCTAAAGATGAATCCGTTGCGGATACAGAAGCAGAAAGAGTATGCTGTGATTTGTGGTGATAGTTATTGCGAGTACCCGCATCCAGTGTTGTGTATTCTAGCTGTGGTGTGTGTATACACCGTTACGAGGCAGTAGGTCGGGTCGTAAAGTCTATGCTATATAGCTGCCGACTCTCTGTTCCTAGTATCGGCTCCTTCAGGTCTAGCTACTGTTACTGCTCCTAGGGGCTATTCTCTGGGGGATGGTGGTAGGGCTGATCAGCTGATAGTCTAGGATTGTCAGGCAGTAGGTCGGGTCGTAAAGTCTATGCTATATAGCTGCCGACTCACTGTTCCTAGTATCGGCTCCTTCAGGTCTAGCTACTGTTACTGCTCCTAGGGGCTATTCTCTGGGAGATGGTGGTAGGGCTGATCAGCTGATAGTCTAGGATTGTCAGGCAGTAGGTCGGGTCGTAAAGTCTATGCTATATAGCTGCCGACTCACTGTTCCTAGTATCGGCTCCTTCAGGTCTAGCTACTGTTACTGCTCCTAGGGGCTATTCTCTGGGGGATGGTGGTAGGGCTGATCAGGTGATAGTCTAGGATTGTCAGGCAGTAGGTCGGGTCGTAAAGTCTATGCTATATAGCTGCCGACTCACTGCTCCTAGTATCTTCAGCATTTATGGGATTTCTAGGCTCCTTCAGGTCTAGCTACTGTTACTGCTCCTAGGGGCTATTCCCTGGGGGATGGTGGTAGGGCTGGTCAGTAGGTCGGGTCGTAAAGTCTATGCTACACAACTAGAGGTTGCAGTTAACTGTACGTACTCTCTTCAGCATTAACACTTTCACTGCCACCCAAATTTCGAATGGCCAACGCACGGCCTAATGTAATGCACACATCTTGTTGATAAGATTTTTTCTCGAGATGGCTGATCAGCTGATTGTCAATAATTGGCAGTCAGTAAGACAGGTCAGGAAATTTTTAATTTGACTTACATTTGCACTGAGATACCGACTCTTAAAAACTATCTTATTATCCTACATTTGCACCGATTTACAGATATTCACCCTCCCTCCCCCCTTCTGTTTCATACGCAACCACATGTTGCATCAACACCACCTTTCCCCACAAGTCGAAGTGCAAACATCCAAATACCCCTGCAGCTTTCTACCCCTGCTCCACGATCTAGTAACCAGCCCGGGGAAAGCAACCACTTTCTCCTCCTGTATTCTACTGACCTTTACTCCAACAACGATAACATTGCACTTCCAGAAACTAGAACTACTGCTGCACTTGTGCAGTCTAAAGTCAGTAGAGAAACCTCGGCTCTTTCCGTATCCAGTCCGATCAACTCCAGATCAGGATCTAAACATCTTCTTTTACGGAACACATTGTTCAGTTCACCATGAGCTCATGTTCGGGCTAACTTTCTAAACTAGATGATTTTTCTGTCATCCTTAAAATATCATAAACCTTGTATTCTTTATGTCAATCTGCAATTTCAAGAAATGTATTACAATCAGTAGAACAGGAATGAAAGGTCCGGTTAACTCCTAATAGTAGCAACTATTTTAAACAATAAATATTGTTGGATAGGCCGTAAAGAAGAAAATAATACGGTTGGGAAGTCCGTGCAAGTATAATTTGACTTAACATCATAATAATAATAATAGTTCATAATATTCGTAATATCAATACAATTTCAGGAATTGTAAATTTCACACAATGCACTGTTGTTGACTGTACGCTATCAGCAAAGAAAATTCTATCGAAAGTGTTTCTTTGGTTTCCTACCAAGTTTTTACCACTTTTTTTAGTTTCTCTAATCATGAAGCACAGTAAAATCTAATTCATTTGGAATATTAATAATTGCTTCTGCCTATTACAAAATCGTTTATATTAATCTACCAAAATTATAATACGAGTATGCATAATAATAGCTAAGGAGGTCTATTATTTAAAAATACTGTTGGGTATTTTTGCCCGATATACAGTAGGAGATACCGAAAGAGGATAAGGATTTCGTGCGAAGGATGAGCGGGTTCCTCCTTGAGACCACGTTTTTTTTTGTGAGTTCTCCATAAATTTTTATCGGCTATGATAATACCTTTTTGGAACTAACAATACACCTCCTTGATCCTCCTATTATCTGATAAGAATAATACAAGGCATTTCTTTAATTCAACACGAATTCTTCGCTCCATGTCCATTTGTATTATATCTAAGAATTAACTTCTGGTCCTTTATTAAAATTGCTATCATTTATACGTATTTATTATTTACTTGTGGAGTCGAAACGAAAAGCAATTAGGTTATAAATGCGTCAAGGAACAGGTTGATTGCCTTGAATCCAGGCTGTTGAGGAATTAGGTTATAAATGCGTCAAGGAACAGGTTGATTGCCTTGAATCCAGGCTGTCAAGGAACAGGTTGATTGCCTTGAATCCAGGCTGTCAAGGAACAGGTTGATTGCCTTGAATCCAGGCTGTCAAGGAACAGGTTGATTGCCTTGAATCCAGGCTGTCAAGGAACAGGTTGATTGCCTTGAATCCAGGCTGTCAAGGAACAGGTTGATTGCCTTGAATCCAGGCTGTCAAGGAACAGGTTGATTGCCTTGAATCCAGGCTGTCAAGGAACAGGTTGATTGCCTTGAATCCAGGCTGTCAAGGAACAGGTTGATTGCCTTGAATCCAGGCTGTCAAGGAACAGGTTGATTGCCTTGAATCCAGGCTGTCAAGGAACAGGTTGATTGCCTTGAATCCAGGCTGTCAAGGAACAGGTTGATTGCCTTGAATCCAGGCTGTCAAGGAACAGGTTGATTGCCTTGAATCCAGGCTGTTGAGGAATTCGGCCTTCATTCTGGAGCATTTAATATTCTCTCAGGAATCGATCTGATGATTAGATAGATACCAGGTATGGGACTTAGAAAAGGGTTGAGAAATCACCAGAAGTGGTAGATGTCTCTTCAAAACCAATATTATTATTTTCATATTACGAAATTCTTTAAGGAAAGTCTATTTCCGACATAACTTCACGGAACGCCGTATCCCCACGCAATTGTGAGCTGAATTCGACATCACCGGTGGTGTGACTCAAGATATGGACGAGATCACCACGAAAATCACGAATATGTTTGAATTTTTAAATTACACAAAAATCCTAAATAAACTATAACTCCCGCTTTACTTTACCCGGGATTAAACTAAACTAACACCTGAATTTGTGCAACAATCAGTAGATCATAATTATAAATCATTTTCCGAGTTAGTTCTTCACATTACGAAAAAATAATCATCTGTATTACATTTTATAATAGAATAATATTTGACATGAAAGCTCAATATCAGATATTTGCAATAATACATCTACAATAAAGAATGGGATTTACAGGCTAACACTAGATAAGCAAGAAAAATCTAGAAAGGCATTTACAGCCTAACACTAGATAAGCAAGAAAAATCTAGAAAGGCATTTACAGCCTAACACTAGATAAGCAAGAAAAATCTAGAAAGGCATTTACAGCCTAACACTAGATAAGCAAGAAAAATCTAGAAAGGCATTTACAGCCTAACACTAGATAAGCAAGAAAAATCTAGAAAGGCATTTACAGCCTAACACTAGATAAGCAAGAAAAATCTAGAAAGGCATTTACAGCCTAACACTAGATAAGCAAGAAAAATCTAGAAAGGCATTTACAGCCTAACACTAGATAAGCAAGAAAAATCTAGAAAGGCATTTACAGCCTAACACTAGATAAGCAAGAAAAATCTAGAAAGGCATTTACAGCCTAACACTAGATAAGCAAGAAAAATCTAGAAAGGCATTTACAGCCTAACACTAGATAAGCAAGAAAAATCTAGAATGGTATTTACAGCCTAACACTAGATAAGCAAGAAAAATCTAGAATGGTATTTACAGCCTAACACTAGATAAGCAAGAAAAATCTAGAACGGTATTTACAGCCTAACACTAGATAAGCAAGAAAAATCTAGAAAGGCATTTACAGCCTAACACTAGATTAGCAAGAAAAATCTAGAAAGGCATTTACAGCCTAACACTAGATAAGCAAGAAAAATCTAGAAAGGCATTTACAGCCTAACACTAGATAAGCAAGAAAAATCTAGAAAGGCATTTACAGCCTAACACTAGATAAGCAAGAAAAATCTAGAAAGGCATTTACAGCCTAACACTAGATAAGCAAGAAAAATCTAGAATGGTATTTACAGCCTAACACTAGATAAGCAAGAAAAATCTAGAATGGTATTTACAGCCTAACACTAGATAAGCAAGAAAAATCTAGAAAGGCATTTACAGCCTAACACTAGATAAGCAAGAAAAATCTAGAAAGGCATTTACAGCCTAACACTAGATAAGCAAGAAAAATCTAGAAAGGCATTTACAGCCTAACACTAGATAAGCAAGAAAAATCTAGAAAGGCATTTACAGCCTAACACTAGATAAGCAAGAAAAATCTAGAAAGGCATTTACAGCCTAACACTAGATAAGCAAGAAAAATCTAGAAAGGCATTTACAGCCTAACACTAGATAAGCAAGAAAAATCTAGAAAGGCATTTACAGCCTAACACTAGATAAGCAAGAAAAATCTAGAAAGGCATTTACAGCCTAACACTAGATTAGCAAGAAAAATCTAGAAAGGCATTTACAGCCTAACACTAGATAAGCAAGAAAAATCTAGAAAGGCATTTACAGCCTAACACTAGATAAGCAAGAAAAATCTAGAATGGTATTTACAGCCTAACACTAGATAAGCAAGAAAAATCTAGAAAGGCATTTACAGCCTAACACTAGATAAGCAAGAAAAATCTAGAAAGGCATTTACAGCCTAACACTAGATAAGCAAGAAAAATCTAGAAAGGCATTTACAGCCTAACACTAGATAAGCAAGAAAAATCTAGAAAGGCATTTACAGCCTAACACTAGATAAGCAAGAAAAATCTAGAAAGGCATTTACAGCCTAACACTAGATAAGCAAGAAAAATCTAGAAAGGCATTTACAGCCTAACACTAGATTAGCAAGAAAAATCTAGAAAGGCATTTACAGCCTAACACTAGATAAGCAAGAAAAATCTAGAAAGGCATTTACAGCCTAACACTAGATAAGCAAGAAAAATCTAGAAAGGCATTTACAGCCTAACACTAGATTAGCAAGAAAAATCTAGAAAGGCATTTACAGCCTAACACTAGATAAGCAAGAAAAATCTAGAAAGGCATTTACAGCCTAACACTAGATAAGCAAGAAAAATCTAGAAAGGCATTTACAGCCTAACACTAGATAAGCAAGAAAAATCTAGAAAGGCATTTACAGCCTAACACTAGATAAGCAAGAAAAATCTAGAAAGGCATTTACAGCCTAACACTAGATAAGCAAGAAAAATCTAGAAAGGCATTTACAGCCTAACACTAGATAAGCAAGAAAAATCTAGAAAGGCATTTACAGCCTAACACTAGATAAGCAAGAAAAATCTAGAAAGGCATTTACAGCCTAACACTAGATTAGCAAGAAAAATCTAGAAAGGCATTTACAGCCTAACACTAGATAAGCAAGAAAAATCTAGAAAGGCATTTACAGCCTAACACTAGATAAGCAAGAAAAATCTAGAATGGTATTTACAGCCTAACACTAGATAAGCAAGAAAAATCTAGAAAGGCATTTACAGCCTAACACTAGATAAGCAAGAAAAATCTAGAAAGGCATTTACAGCCTAACACTAGATAAGCAAGAAAAATCTAGAAAGGCATTTACAGCCTAACACTAGATAAGCAAGAAAAATCTAGAAAGGCATTTACAGCCTAACACTAGATAAGCAAGAAAAATCTAGAAAGGCATTTACAGCCTAACACTAGATAAGCAAGAAAAATCTAGAAAGGCATTTACAGCCTAACACTAGATTAGCAAGAAAAATCTAGAAAGGCATTTACAGCCTAACACTAGATAAGCAAGAAAAATCTAGAAAGGCATTTACAGCCTAACACTAGATAAGCAAGAAAAATCTAGAAAGGCATTTACAGCCTAACACTAGATTAGCAAGAAAAATCTAGAAAGGCATTTACAGCCTAACACTAGATAAGCAAGAAAAATCTAGAAAGGCATTTACAGCCTAACACTAGATAAGCAAGAAAAATCTAGAAAGGCATTTACAGCCTAACACTAGATAAGCAAGAAAAATCTAGAATGGTATTTACAGCCTAACACTAGATAAGCAAGAAAAATCTAGAAAGGCATTTACAGCCTAACACTAGATAAGCAAGAAAAATCTAGAAAGATCTTGGTCGTTTGAAATAAATTTTTGATTTCGTTACCTTTTTATTAACAACTTTTCCTTACATTTTTATACTTATTTTCTGTTTTCTCCCGTATGGTAGACATTTTTTCCAATAAAAAATAAGGTCCTGAGTCCAAAAAGTAATCTCCCGATATTTCTTGACATGGGGTATGATTTCTAAAATAAGATGCAGGTGTTGATTAACACTAAAGCTATTATTTCGATAGCGACCCCGTCTCCTGATTGCACGAATTTGCTGAGTAACATATTCGTCCTTCCTTTGGTTATTGAAATATTGTACTCATCCATGGGAATGCTAACTTGAGAAGCCGCATCATGATTAAACGCCTAACTCCCTAGATTGCTACGAGACTGGATGTTCTATTAGCTGCCAAGGTGAACTAGAAATTACGGACTCTGTTTCGTCCTTGCTCTGCGCGAGTATGGAATGCCTACGTCATCTAGTGGAGTGGATTACATCAGGGAGATGGAGTGGTCAGTATTTACATGGAAATTACAGCATAATACATTATAATCGGCCTTGGTCTTAGCGAATGTTGTTAGGAACGGAAATGAAACCATGGTTTCATGTCGGTAAGGTATATGAAGATATCTTCAAGGAATTGGGTCTCCCCATGGGACAGGATGGATAGTGTCCGATACTCTCCTAGGGAGATGCTGATATCGAGTTCCGTCTGCAGAATGTTGATTTTCTTTACTGTAGGCTTGTTGAAAATATTCCCTGCCCCACCTGTTTAGACAACACGCTGCTATAGGCCTAGATGCTCATGCGCTGTAAACATGGATATAAAACAATAAAAAAAGTAGTTTTGGAAGCCTTTCTGATCAAAACGAGTCAAATTGATTTTTTGTCTGTTGGGGACGAGGTTAGCTCTGTGGTAGAGCACTGGACTAATATGCTGGAGGACCTGAGTTCAAATCCCGAGCATAGCACTAAAGATTTTTATCTTCTAGGTTCTTCGTTCATGGATTGGATTCGGCCTCCCTGACCGTCCCTAGGCATACCCAGCCTTTAATTAATTTAATAATGGGTACCTTGGTGCTAATGACCCTAGCTGTCGAAGCAGCAAAGGGAAAAATGAGGCGGCCGTAGCATAGCACTGACCACACTATCTCCGTAGTGTGTCGTATGGTCATAAATCAGATTTTTTTTGTCTGTTGCTTCGACTATTTAACGAACTTGACAGTTCCACAACGATTTCCACAGTTGTTTTAGTTTTCGGGGACTTAGCCCTATTTTGAATGGCCGAGCAAACCCAGCCGTGCCTTACTCCTGAAATTTAGCAAACCCCTGTGCTAAAAATAACACATCTGCGGAAATTCTGGATTATCTATTCGTCACTATCAACATCAATTTTCCATCTGCAGTACCTGTAATATAATTTGATTTTTCTTTTAAGACAAAAGTATTTTTGACTCAAATTTCAACAAAATTGGATACGTTTGTCGGCGGTACAGCGCAAACATAGAAATATACGTATATGTTCACAAATATATATCAATGACCTGTTTTTTCTTGAGCTATTAGATATGAAACGTCAAGTTTTCTTGACATTTCTTCGGGATATCGTCAAACGACGACTTCACAGCGTTTATCCGCACACGTTCTTTTTGGTGATACATTCGATCCTTAATAAACTCTGAATTTTCTATTACGGTTTGTGCCTTCATAAGAAAACTTCTATCTCATAACTCCACAACTACAACCAACATATTCGACAATCCCTCATCATCGGAGTGACCTTTAGCTACTAGTTGGGACAATAGACCGTTCAGTTAGATGGAGCGGTTCTAATCCGCATGCGCGAAATTCAGAGGTAATATGAGGTTAGCTTTGGATTGAAATGAACAAAAAGCTACTTTAAGCTCAATAAAAACTGATTATGTCTCGTTTTGGACCAGAAAATGCTCTGATAGGTCAGGCAAGGGAGATGGTGTTTAATATTTATCAATACTTAGCCAAAGCTAAAGGTAAAAACAATTTAAGCCATAGCCTGTTCAAATAGATGGTTTAGTTTTAGGGAACAGGGCGTGGCCTATATTTCCCGTACAATAAATTGGCGGTAAAAGTTATAACCTGATCACTAGGAATTTTTAAAGTTTTCAGTCTTTGCTTTGGGTAAGTATTGATAAACATTAGACACTATCAGAGACATAATCAGTTTTTATTTTGCAAGGTAGGGATTGTCGGGGTTCGGTCACTGCTACTTAATAAAACTACATTTTATCGTAAAAATGGTTTTATTGTGCCGACGTTTCGGCTTGAACTTCAAGCCTTCATCAGGGCGATGGGAAGATTGAGAACTATACCTCACATATGCGGGATCATTTCATCTGGGATCCGAGAAATAACCCCGCATCTTTGAGGTATAGTTCTCAATCTTCCCATGGCCCTGATGAAGGCTTGAAGTTCAAGCCGAAACGTCGGCACAATAAAACCATTTTTATGATAAAATGTAGTTTTATTAAGTAGCAGTGACCGAACCCCGACAATCCCTACCTTGCATCATCTACGGTCAACCATCTCCTCTCAATGAGTTTTTATAATGTTTCACATATCGTGTTGTTCCTTGAAATAGGAGTTTGCAAATGGTGGAACCTTCGGGAATATTTCCCTCTAAAGTTCACGCATGCGTAATTGAACTACGTAATCTGAACATGCTATAACAAGAGAGGTATAGCTTTAGCTCCTAGTTATAACTAGACAGAGAGGAATAGCTTTAGCTACTAGTGTACCTGACAGGTTTCCTTTCCTGGATACTTCCTGTCTTCTGGAATCCAGCCCAGCCTTCTCCAGGAATTCCTTGAAGAAAACCTGAATTACTCGACGTGTCCATTCAATGAATCATAATTAGGTAATATCATAGACTATTATACCTGCAGGCTATTAATGTTTGGGTGTCTTGGCTCAAAGTGAATCCAATAATCTCTGAATAATCATGCTGAACTACCGACTTTATTCTAAACACTATTTCTCATTAGAAATGAGCTTTAAAAGTCTTGAAACAAACAAACATTTATTTCCAATATTTCTTTAGCTCCTTGCAGCGGATTCTGGCTCCACTATTAGTTGTTCCTCTTTGCCAGAAAAAACTCGCTGTTTTAGAGTTACCAAAACACTTTGTTAATTTAAAAGTTTAACCCAATTGGTAAATATTGATAGAATGTTAAAGCCAACTTTTTAATTTGTGGTCTCCACCCTCCAGGATATTAGCTACCGTAATTGGCTACCATGTCAATTTCGACAAACTAGATCCTTCTGCAGTATCTCGGTCTTGTCAAAACCGATACTTGGAACAAGTCCTTTCGTAAATCATATATCTTTGATGCGCGGTCATTAGGGCTTAAGTAAACAATATGAATTTTTCAAGAGAACTAAAGCTAAGTTCCTTAATACCAGGAAGGAAGTTATTATCTTCACTTAAAGCTATAATAACAATTTGTACATTTCACCAATTTTTAAAGTTTGGCTTAAGGCCTTAATACCAACCGATAGCTGTGATTTTGGAGTATAATATCCAAATGCTCAAAAAATGTCTTAAGCCCTTATGACCACGCATTCCCATGATATACATCTGTGCAAATGGTTATAGATAAACGGGACTAAAGAGAAAAGAACAGGAGTCCGATATCAAGACTTGTAACTGATAAAATCGCAAAATATTCTGTAGTCTGTTCAAAATATTCTGTCACAAAACATTCTACAGATAATGTGCTCGTTTTAGCAAAACACAAAATGGACTCGCAGCCTAAAGGATCAAACTTTTTTTTATTATTTTTCTGAAAATCGTTTACGACTCTCGAGTAATCTTTAGTAGCGAAGGATGATATTATCTTTGTTCGCTGTAATAACGAAAAGAGCCACTAACGGCGCAAGCGTTGGCGTCTATTATAAGCTCCAAAAAAATTATGAATTACGAAATTACTCCATAAAAAGTTATAAATAATTCAAATTCATGGAATTAAAATTAAAATTTTATTTATTAAACCATGTTATGTTTTCTGCTAATTAGTTGCAAAGCACTGTACAGACTTGACCGATATGTTAGACAAACAACAGTGGATAGTTTCTGGAGACCTTAATGCGACTATCGCATGATAGGTATCGAATACATCATGTATCAGCATGGGAAGACTGAAAGCTTTCTTTCTTTCTGTCTTGGAGTGTCACAAAGAGGATTTATTCTTTCAACCTGTTAGTGTTTGACAAGTTTTTAACTTTGTAATACAGTCTCAATTTGTGGCACAAATGTGAATTTTGTTGCTATTATTGCAATAATGAGCATTTGTCCAAGTGATCTGGATCATCAACGCATGCGCAGAAGTCACTTGCAGTTGAACCATAGGGTGACCGAAAGACCATTTATTAATATTATGAACGAGTTGGGTTGACTAGAGTTTCGATATAACCTTACGTATGTTAATGGCATAATTGTTATGCGTTTCCGCTCGCTCAAGGTTATATCGAAACTCTAGTCAATCCAACTCGTTCATAATACAGATCACTGGTTTTTCGGTGGAATTGAGATGTTTATTACAAAATGTACGAATATTTCATGTTTAAGTTAAAAATGAAACTTATTGTTATGTATGAAATGCTTAAGTTCCAACTAATACCTAACAGATTTTCAGTCCCTGGTGATTTGTCCTAATTTCACGACAGTTGTGCCTCATTGATCTATATTACCCAGTGATCTATATTATCAACGAGTTGGATTGACTAGAGTTTCGATATAACCTTGAGCGAGCGGAAACACATAGCAATTATGCCATTAACATAAGTACTAGGCGTTTCCTCAAGGTTATAACGAAACTCGTTGATAATATTAATAAATGGCCTTTCCGTCGCCATATTGGATGGGATGATGATCCAGATCACTGAACGAGACCCACTGCTCTAACCTGGTGAAGCTAGAACGTAAGAACCGAAATGCCTAACCTTTCTAGAGAACCAAGACCAAACCTTCAACATCCTAATGATTTCTACAAGCCAGAAACTCCTTCCGCTGCATATCCTCTCCTTTATCTTCTCCAGGCCTCCAGGGCTTTCTCCAACCCGAAACCTAGCTCAGAGTCGAATTACTTCAAGAATCTGCTAAAGAAACAGAGCATAAAGAGAAAGTGAACTGGAGTCTGTCAGTATGAACCTTGATTCAGTGAAAGCAAAACTCACAATTAACCCGTTATTCTAACCAGTGATTACAATCACTGCTCTGCGTGTATTCGTGATTAACAGGATAAAGACTCGCAAGTAATCACTGCTTCACGAGCCTTGTTTAATCACGTAGTTAAACCTTGTAAAGGTCAACCCGGGGCTTGGATCAGCTTACTTTCTAAGGATAACGTTAAGGAATTATAATATCAAGCTCGCTTGACAAATATAAACTTGGGCGTGCACTAAACAATTTATCTTCTAGTTTCGTCGTTGAAGAGTTGCTTTTTGTGTCACAGTCGTTCCCTAGACTCACCCAGGTTTTAATTAATTTATTAATGGAAACGTGTAAATTAAAAAAAAATCAGGCGGCCGGAACATAGTACTGATCACACTATCTCCCTAGTGTGCCGTATGAACAAGAATCAGATATTTCGACAGTATCTGCTCTGATGAAGCCCTTGTGGACTGTTACTGGACTGATTATTTTTTTTTTAATAATATTAAGCAGGCTAACAATAAGCCTGGCCAACGCCCAACTATATTAGCAGCCATTGTGTGTTTATCATCAAGTCCAACAATTAAAAATTGATATATTTTTCAAATTGTCATTTCACTCATTTCACCTAATATTCTAGCGATTTCTTCGCCAAGAATCCTCAAGTATATTTCTCCCGATTTCGTTTCCAGTAAGTCCTAAATTCGAACCTACGCGTACTGTTTTATGTTTACAGAGCTATGTAAATTCTATTTGGTACATAAATATGAATGAATCCTTGAATTCCAGACCTTCTCCTGATTATGTAACGGTTTGAAAGGGTAAATAAAACAGCCGTAGCTGAGTAAAATGCAATAAGAATACGAAGGTAGCCGGTGAAGGCCGATCATCTGGTCCGATGTCTTGGTCAAGAAAGTATCTTCGTGGTTCTTCAGTCATGGTGTATTTAGTACGGGAAGTACCCAGAAGAGTGCATTTATGTCCTCAGAATGCAGTTCAAGAAGGACACATAAAATGCCTTTACGTCATATATTGACGTTTGTGTGGTTGGGTTGTAGGGATGTTACTGGAGAACATGAGTTAAATGTATGTATGGTTGGGTTGTGGGGATGTTACTGGAGAACATGTGTTAAATGTATTTATATTTCAGCATAACGTAACACGAAAAAGACCAAAGAAGAATTGGACAAGATTTTTAATTATTTATTCGTGGGTTGATGAGGTTGAACGTTGATTGTTAATATTCGGAATTTGCCAAAAATTGAAAATGAAGAAATAACATCCTAGTAGGTACTGACGATACAAATCTATCATTAGGAATAATAAATTACATACATTCATGGTATGTGCATTCCAGCGTACAATTTATCCACAGCCTCACAAATTAAGAGCATAGATTCATGGACACCATTCATATGAAGCCATATCTAGTAGCATATTGGAGTGATTAGATTGTAAGGTATGGTTGTGTTGGCAGACCTGATGATTCCATACATTCATGGTATGTGCATTCCAGCGTACAATTTATCCACAGCCTCTCAAATTAAGAGCATAGATTCATGGACACCATTCATATGAAGCCATATCTAGTAGCATATTGGAGTGATTAGATTGTAAGCTATGGTTGTGTTGGCAGACCTGACGATTCCATACATACATGGTATGTGCCTTCCAGCGTACAATTTATCCACAGCCTCACAAATTAAGAGCATAGATTCATGGACACCATTCATATGAAGCCATATCTAGTAGCGTATTGGAGTGATTAGATTGTAAGGTATGGTTGTGTTGGCAGACCTGATGATTCCATACATACATGGTATGTGCATTCCAGCGTACAATTTATCCACAGCCTCACAAATTAAGAGCATAGATTCATGGACACCATTCATATGAAGCCATATCTAGTAGCATATTGGAGTGATTAGATTGTAAGGTATGGTTGTGTTGGCAGACCTGACGATTCCATAAGATAAACAGCTGTTCCTTCTCCCGAAATGTCTGACCCACCGATAGTCCATGACCTGGTTAGTCTGGACTATAAATATAATCTTTATGAATGCAGACTACGCCAACAATATTCTTCTGTACTTGTCTAATGTCGAACATATGGTAGATCTAGGATGTAGATCTGACGGCTGACGGATGAAGTGTGTCGTATCTTGCATGTGCTCTCCGGTGTCATCGTTCATGGCACGGATCTTAAGGGTGATTGATGCCGTATCTAGCATATCCCCGTGGAAACCGCAATGTCAACAAAATCTATTTTTTATTTTTATTTTTTTTTCCTTGGACCACTATGACCAAGGTGCAGATCTGCCAACCATGGAATAGGTATTATGTCAGTAAGCCAATCAGAGACCGAGTATCCCCCTCCTTCTGCTATAACCATGGGATAGGTATTATGTCAGTAAGCCAATCAGAAACCGAGTATCCCCCTCCTTCTGCTATAACCATGGGATAGGTATTATGTCAGTAAGCCAATCAGAAACCGAGTATCCCCCTCCTTCTGCTATAACCATGGGATAGGTATTATGTCAGTAAGCCAATCAGAAACCGAGTATCCCACTCCTTCTGCTATAACCATGGGATAGGTATTATGTCAGTAAGCCAATCAGAAACCGAGTATCCCCCTCCTTCTGCTATAACCATGGGATAGGTATTATGTCAGTAAGCCAATCAGAAACCGAGTATCCCCCTCCTTCTGCTATAACCATGGGATAGGTATTATGTCAGTAAGCCAATCAGAAACCGAGTATCCCCCTCCTTCTGCTATAACCATGGGATAGGTATTATGTCAGTAAGCCAATCAGAAACCGAGTATCCCCCTCCTTCTGCTATAACCATGGGATAGGTATTATGTCAGTAAGCCAATCAGAAACCGAGTATCCCCCTCCTTCTGCTATAACCATGGGATAGGTATTATGTCAGTAAGCCAATCAGAAACCGAGTATCCCCCTCCTTCTGCTATAACCATGGAATAGGTATTATGTCAGTAAGCCAATCAGAAACCGAGTATCCCCCTCCTTCTGCTATAACCATGGGATAGGTATTATGTCAGTAAGCCAATCAGAAACCGAGTATCCCCCTCCTTCTGCTATAACCATGGGATAGGTATTATGTCAGTAAGCCAATCAGAAACCGAGTATCCCCCTCCTTCTGCTATAACCATGGGATAGGTATTATGTCAGTAAGCCAATCAGAAACCGAGTATCCCCCTCCTTCTGCTATAACCATGGAATAGGTATTATGTCAGTAAGCCAATCAGAAACCGAGTATCCCCCTCCTTCTGCTATAACCATGGGATAGGTATTATGTCAGTAAGCCAATCAGAAACCGAGTATCCCCCTCCTTCTGCTATAACCATGGGATAGGTATTATGTCAGTAAGCCAATCAGAAACCGAGTATCCCCCTCCTTCTGCTATAACCATGGGATAGGTATTATGTCAGTAAGCCAATCAGAAACCGAGTATCCCCCTCCTTCTGCTATAACCATGGGATAGGTATTATGTCAGTAAGCCAATCAGAAACCGAGTATCCCCCTCCTTCTGCTATAACCATGGGATAGGTATTATGTCAGTAAGCCAATCAGAAACCGAGTATCCCCCTCCTTCTGCTATAACCATGGGATAGGTATTATGTCAGTAAGCCAATCAGAAACCGAGTATCCCCCTCCTTCTGCTATAACCATGGGATAGGTATTATGTCAGTAAGCCAATCAGAAACCGAGTATCCCCCTCCTTCTGCTATAACCATGGGATAGGTATTATGTCAGTAAGCCAATCAGAAACCGAGTATCCCCCTCCTTCTGCTATAACCATGGAATAGGTATTATGTCAGTAAGCCAATCAGAAACCGAGTATCCCCCTCCTTCTGCTATAACCATGGGATAGGTATTATGTCAGTAAGCCAATCAGAAACCGAGTATCCCCCTCCTTCTGCTATAACCATGGAATAGGTATTATGTCAGTAAGCCAATCAGAAACCGAGTATCCCCCTCCTTCTGCTATAACCATGGGATAGGTATTATGTCAGTAAGCCAATCAGAAACCGAGTATCCCCCTCCTTCTGCTATAACCATGGGATAGGTATTATGTCAGTAAGCCAATCAGAAACCGAGTATCCCCCTCCTTCTGCTATAACCATGGGATAGGTATTATGTCAGTAAGCCAATCAGAAACCGAGTATCCCCCTCCTTCTGCTATAACCATGGGATAGGTATTATGTCAGTAAGCCAATCAGAAACCGAGTATCCCCCTCCTTCTGCTATAACCATGGGATAGGTATTATGTCAGTAAGCCAATCAGAAACCGAGTATCCCCCTCCTTCTGCTATAACCATGGGATAGGTATTATGTCAGTAAGCCAATCAGAAACCGAGTATCCCCCTCCTTCTGCTATAACCATGGGATAGGTATTATGTCAGTAAGCCAATCAGAAACCGAGTATCCCCCTCCTTCTGCTATAACCATGGGATAGGTATTATGTCAGTAAGCCAGTCAGAAACCGAGTATCCCCCTCCTTCTGCTATAACCATGGGATAGGTATTATGTCAGTAAGCCAATCAGAAACCGAGTATCCCCCTCCTTCTGCTATAACCATGGGATAGGTATTATGTCAGTAAGCCAATCAGAAACCGAGTATCCCCCTCCTTCTGCTATAACCATGGGATAGGTATTATGTCAGTAAGCCAATCAGAAACCGAGTATCCCCCTCCTTCTGCTATAACCATGGGATAGGTATTATGTCAGTAAGCCAATCAGAAACCGAGTATCCCCCTCCTTCTGCTATAACCATGGAATAGGTATTATGTCAGTAAGCCAATCAGAAACCGAGTATCCCCCTCCTTCTGCTATAACCATGGGATAGGTATTATGTCAGTAAGCCAATCAGAAACCGAGTATCCCCCTCCTTCTGCTATAACCATGGGATAGGTATTATGTCAGTAAGCCAATCAGAAACCGAGTATCCCCCTCCTTCTGCTATAACCATGGGATAGGTATTATGTCAGTAAGCCAATCAGAAACCGAGTATCCCCCTCCTTCTGCTATAACCATGGAATAGGTATTATGTCAGTAAGCCAATCAGAAACCGAGTATCCCCCTCCTTCTGCTATAACCATGGAATAGGTATTATGTCAGTAAGCCAATCAGAAACCGAGTATCCCCCTCCTTCTGCTATAACCATGGGATAGGTATTATGTCAGTAAGCCAATCAGAAACCGAGTATCCCCCTCCTTCTGCTATAACCATGGGATAGGTATTATGTCAGTAAGCCAATCAGAAACCGAGTATCCCCCTCCTTCTGCTATAACCATGGGATAGGTATTATGTCAGTAAGCCAATCAGAAACCGAGTATCCCCCTCCTTCTGCTATAACCATGGGATAGGTATTATGTCAGTAAGCCAATCAGAAACCGAGTATCCCCCTCCTTCTGCTATAACCATGGAATAGGTATTATGTCAGTAAGCCAATCAGAAACCGAGTATCCCCCTCCTTCTGCTATAACCATGGGATAGGTATTATGTCAGTAAGCCAATCAGAAACCGAGTATCCCCCTCCTTCTGCTATAACCATGGGATAGGTATTATGTCAGTAAGCCAATCAGAAACCGAGTATCCCCCTCCTTCTGCTATAACCATGGGATAGGTATTATGTCAGTAAGCCAATCAGAAACCGAGTATCCCCCTCCTTCTGCTATAACCATGGGATAGGTATTATGTCAGTAAGCCAATCAGAAACCGAGTATCCCCCTCCTTCTGCTATAACCATGGGATAGGTATTATGTCAGTAAGCCAATCAGAAACCGAGTATCCCCCTCCTTCTGCTATAACCATGGGATAGGTATTATGTCAGTAAGCCAATCAGAAACCGAGTATCCCCCTCCTTCTGCTATAACCATGGGATAGGTATTATGTCAGTAAGCCAATCAGAAACCGAGTATCCCCCTCCTTCTGCTATAACCATGGGATAGGTATTATGTCAGTAAGCCAATCAGAAACCGAGTATCCCCCTCCTTCTGCTATAACTATGGGATAGGTATTATGTCAGTAAGCCAATCAGAAACCGAGTATCCCCCTCCTTCTGCTATAACCATGGAATAGGTATTATGTCAGTAAGCCAATCAGAAACCGAGTATCCCCCTCCTTCTGCTATAACCATGGGATAGGTATTATGTCAGTAAGCCAATCAGAAACCGAGTATCCCCCTCCTTCTGCTATAACCATGGAATAGGTATTATGTCAGTAAGCCAATCAGAAACCGAGTATCCCCCTCCTTCTGCTATAACCATGGGATAGGTATTATGTCAGTAAGCCAATCAGAAACCGAGTATCCCACTCCTTCTGCTATAAGTCGATCTGACATTTCCTTGATATTAGGTCACGACAAATAATCGTTTGTCACAGCCGGTAATAAGTTTTTTTTTTTTTATTTTGTTTTTTTTTTACGGCGCGTCTACTTCTAGGTCATTAGCGCCGACATCCAGGGTACAGCGAGGAATTTTCCCAGCGAGCCTTGAGATGAGAAAATTCCTGCCGGAGGTGGGAATCGAACCCACCATCTCCCGCTTAGCGCGCTAGCCACTAGACTACGGGAGACCCCGGTAATAAGTTTGTTGACGTTGTCGTATGGCACTAAAGAAGTTTTTTTGTTATTGTTTATACTAACCATAATAGCTCTTCAATAAAAACATTAAAAATAACTAATTTTATACTCACTAATATCATTTTACTTTAATATATCACTTTCAAGTCGAATATTTTAGTTTTGGTAAAAATGCATCTTCTTTCTTAATTACCTTATAAAAATTAATCAAATAGATTATTTTATTAAGGGAGTTAAATGACAATTATAGTCAAATTACAAACTACTAGATCTCAGGGAATCACTTCTCCAGAAAACGCAATTATTCTCTTGGTCTCTGTACATTTTTTTTTTTTTTTTTTTTTTAAATATTTCTTATCAAGTTTATTTAATAATAATAATAATACTAATGTTTATTTTATCCATTATGTACATGACAGGAACAAGATTTTTAGGGGATGGTGATTGGGATGTGTCCGGTCCTGATAGAGTTCAGATTAATCTACTTTCATCGAAGGACTCTTAATCATCAACAAGTGGTGAACATATTAAATGGTGAAAACTATAGGGATTTAGTAAGTTATAGAAAATCTGCTGGACGCTATAGAAATGTTTAATTACTCAGTTTAACATGTTTATTTAACTCTAGAATGTTTACAATATGTACCAAGATCCCTACGGTATTTATATCCTTTTCCTAGTGATTTATGGTATTAGTATAAATAACCTCGCCAGCATGCCTTGACCGATATAAAAAGCGCGGGACTCCAAGACCTGCCATAAATCTGCCGGGAGTTCGCCGACCTCTGCCCCGATGGTTTCACCGCACAATGGCCTACAACACAGGAAGTGGAGTAGTCTAGTTAATTCGATGATTTGATTCAGTTAGTATTTTGCTCTATTTCCTGAATCTGTCTATTTCCTCCTTGTAGTTTCCCCATTGACGGATCCCCGTGAGATGATCGCCGCAGAGTTTCTGGGTCGACGGAGGATCGTCGAGAGATCGGCCCAGATACACTTACTTCCTTTCTATTCGACGCCTTCTTCAGCCCGGGTTTTTCTATTCCTTTGACAAGTTTGGTGAAATCAATTCTACCGTTTCCTAATACATTCTACCTGAAACGGTAGGCCCCGTTCTATATAGAAGCTTACTATCTCCCATTAGCGGAACGGGCTGCGGGCTGCGGGCTCCTTCTGCTATAACCATGGGATAGGTATTATGTCAGTAAGCCAATCAGAAACCGAGTATCCCCCTCCTTCTGCTATAACCATGGGATAGGTATTATGTCAGTAAGCCAATCAGAAACCGAGTATCCCCCTCCTTCTGCTATAACCATGGAATAGGTATTATGTCAGTAAGCCAATCAGAAACCGAGTATCCCCCTCCTTCTGCTATAACCATGGGATAGGTATTATGTCAGTAAGCCAATCAGAAACCGAGTATCCCCCTCCTTCTGCTATAACCATGGAATAGGTATTATGTCAGTAAGCCAATCAGAAACCGAGTATCCCCCTCCTTCTGCTATAACCATGGAATAGGTATTATGTCAGTAAACCAATCAGAAACCGAGTATCCCCCTCCTTCTGCTATAACCATGGGATAGGTATTATGTCAGTAAGTTAATCAGAAACCGAGTATCCCCCTCCTTCTGCTATAACCATGGGATAGGTATTATGTCAGTAAGCCAATCGGAAACCGAGTATCCCCCTCCTTCTGCTATAACCATGGGATAGGTATTATGTCAGTAAGCCAATCAGAAACCGAGTATCCCCCTCCTTCTGCTATAACCATGGAATAGGTATTATGTCAGTAAGCCAATCAGAAACCGAGTATCCCCCTCCTTCTGCTATAACCATGGAATAGGTATTATGTCAGTAAGCCAATCAGAAACCGAGTATCCCCCTCCTTCTGCTATAACCATGGGATAGGTATTATGTCAGTAAGCCAATCAGAAACCGAGTATCCCCCTCCTTCTGCTATAACCATGGGATAGGTATTATGTCAGTAAGCCAATCAGAAACCGAGTATCCCCCTCCTTCTGCTATAACCATGGAATAGGTATTATGTCAGTAAGCCAATCAGAAACCGAGTATCCCCCTCCTTCTGCTATAACCATGGAATAGGTATTATGTCAGTAAGCCAATCAGAAACCGAGTATCCCCCTCCTTCTGCTATAACCATGGAATAGGTATTATGTCAGTAAGCCAATCAGAAACCGAGTATCCCCCTCCTTCTGCTATAACCATGGGATAGGTATTATGTCAGTAAGCCAATCAGAAACCGAGTATCCCCCTCCTTCTGCTATAACCATGGAATAGGTATTATGTCAGTAAGCCAATCAGAAACCGAGTATCCCCCTCCTTCTGCTATAACCATGGGATAGGTATTATGTCTGTAAGCCAATCAGAAACCGAGTATCCCCCTCCTTCTGCTATAACCATGGGATAGGTATTATGTCAGTAAGCCAATCAGAAACCGAGTATCCCCCTCCTTCTGCTATAACCATGGAATAGGTATTATGTCTGTAAGCCAATCAGAAACCGAGTATCCCCCTCCTTCTGCTATAACCATGGGATAGGTATTATGTCAGTAAGCCAATCAGAAACCGAGTATCCCCCTCCTTCTGCTATAACCATGGAATAGGTATTATGTCAGTAAGCCAATCAGAAACCGAGTATCCCCCTCCTTCTGCTATAACCATGGGATAGGTATTATGTCAGTAAGCCAATCAGAAACCGAGTATCCCACTCCTTCTGCTATAAGTCGATCTGACATTTCCTTGATATTAGGTCACGACAAATAATCGTTTGTCACAGCCGGTAATAAGTTTTTTTTTTTTTATTTTGTTTTTTTTTTACGGCGCGTCTACTTCTAGGTCATTAGCGCCGACATCCAGGGTACAGCGAGGAATTTTCCCAGCGAGCCTTGAGATGAGAAAATTCCTGCCGGAGGTGGGAATCGAACCCACCATCTCCCGCTTAGCGCGCTAGCCACTAGACTACGGGAGACCCCGGTAATAAGTTTGTGGACGTTGTCGTATGGCACTAAAGAAGTTTTTTTGTTATTGTTTATACTAACCATAATAGCTCTTCAATAAAAACATTAAAAATAACTAATTTTATACTCACTAATATCATTTTACTTTAATATATCACTTTCAAGTCGAATATTTTAGTTTTGGTAAAAATGCATCTTCTTTCTTAATTACCTTATAAAAATGAATCAAATAGATTATTTTATTAAGGGAGTTAAATGACAATTATAGTCAAATTACAAACTACTAGATCTCAGGGAATCACTTCTCCAGAAAACGCAATTATTCTCTTGGTCTCTGTACATTTTTTTTTTTTTTTTTTTTTAAATATTTCTTATCAAGTTTATTTAATAATAATAATAATACTAATGTTTATTTTATCCATTATGTACATGACAGGAACAAGATTTTTAGGGGATGGTGATTGGGATGTGTCCGGTCCTGATAGAGTTCAGATTAATCTACTTTCATCGAAGGACTCTTAATCATCAACAAGTGGTGAACATATTAAATGGTGAAAACCATAGGGATTTAGTAAGTTATAGAAAATCTGCTGGACGCTATAGAAATGTTTAATTACTCAGTTTAACATGTTTATTTAACTCTAGAATGTTTACAATATGTACCAAGATCCCTACGGTATTTATATCCTTTTCCTAGTGATTTATGGTATTAGTATAAATAACCTCGCCAGCATGCCTTGACCGATATAAAAAGCGCGGGACTCTAAGACCTGCCATAAATCTGCCGGGAGTTCGCCGACCTCTGCCCCGATGGTTTCACCGCACAATGGCCTACAACACAGGAAGTGGAGTAGTCTAGTTAATTCGATGATTTGATTCAGTTAGTATTTTGCTCTATTTCCTGAATCTGTCTATTTCCTCCTTGTAGTTTCCCCATTGACGGATCCCCGTGAGATGATCGCCGCAGAGTTTCTGGGTCGACGGAGGATCGTCGAGAGATCGGCCCAGATACACTTACTTCCTTTCTATTCGACGCCTTCTTCAGCCCGGGTTTTTCTATTCCTTTGACAAGTTTGGTGAAATCAATTCTACCGTTTCCTAATACATTCTACCTGAAACGGTAGGCCCCGTTCTATATAGAAGCTTACTATCTCCCATTAGCGGAACGGGCTGCGGGCTTTCTTTTATTCGTGCGGCGGAGGAAGAAACGCCATTCTCAACGCTTTCTATATTTAATATAACTATTTCAAATCGGAAAACTATTTTCCCGATGGTTTCCTATCAAAACTATAGCGGTTTATCCTATTTTCCACGATTTAACCTTCCTATAGGGCAACAGTTCCTAACCCCTTTTTGTTTTTATGTTAATTTGTTTTTGTACTTTTAATTGAAGTTATGTTAAAGGCCTCTATAGGTCTCCACCTTTTAATAGTACCAACGTCACATGGCTTTCTACTGGTCATACGTCCTAGTACTCGCTTTGCCTGATGTTGCTTTAATAGTACCAACGTCACATGGTTTTCTACTGGTCATACGTCCTAGTACTCGCTTTGACTGATGTTGCTTTAATAGTACCAACGTCACATGGTTTTCTACTGGTCATACATCCTAGTACTCGCTTTGCCTGATGTTGCTTTAATAGTACCAACGTCACATGGTTTTCTACTGGTCATACGTCCTAGTACTCGCTTTGACTGATGTTGCTTTAATAGTACCAACGTCACATGGTTTTCTACTGGTCATACATCCTAGTACTCGCTTTGCCTGATGTTGCTTTAATAGTACCAACGTCACATGGCTTTCTACTGGTCATACATCCTAGTACTCGCTTTGCCTGATGTTGCTTTAATAGTACCAACGTCACATGGCTTTCTACTGGTCATACATCCTAGTACTCGCTTTGCCTGATGTTGCTTTAATAGTACCAACGTCACATGGTTTTCTACTGGTCATACATCCTAGTACTCGCTTTGACTGATGTTGCTTTAATAGTACCAACGTCACATGGTTTTCTACTGGTCATACGTCCTAGTACTCGCTTTGCCTGATGTTGCTTTAATAGTACCAACGTCACATGGTTTTCTACTGATCATACATCCTAGTACTCGCTTTGCCTGATGTTGCTTTAATAGTACCAACGTCACATGGCTTTCTACTGGTCATACATCCTAGTACTCGCTTTGCCTGATGTTGCTTTAATAGTACCAACGTCACATGGTTTTCTACTGGTCATACATCCTAGTACTCGCTTTGACTGATGTTGCTTTAATAGTACCAACGTCACATGGTTTTCTACTGGTCATACGTCCTAGTACTCGCTTTGCCTGATGTTGCTTTAATAGTACCAACGTCACATGGTTTTCTACTGATCATACATCCTAGTACTCGCTTTGCCTGATGTTGCTTTAATAGTACCAACGTCACATGGCTTTCTACTGGTCATACATCCTAGTACTCGCTTTGCCTGATGTTGCTTTTAAATCTTCTTTCAATGGCCCAAATCATTTAATTATATCTACTTTCGGTTTAATTTAATTTTCATAAAAGTCCACAAATTGCTCTGTTAGTCTCGAAGGATCTATTTTTTTTATGTGGATGTAGAATTTAGTCTGAGTTTATGTGAGTGATTTCTAATGAGTGATAATTCCTAATTACTTGCAAGTCTGTAAGTTCGTTGAATAGTACTATTTAGATATTATTTACAGGGTGTACCCGCGTGCCCCCCCCCCCCGGTAAAATCCTATGAATCTTTTCAGTCTATATTCAACCTCATGACCAGATCTTAGGAATTTTCAGCAGAATCCATACTTGTTATGACGGATTCGTGTAGAAAATCAAATTCTAAATCGAGTTTATATCGGTAAATTTTTCGATTTAACACAACCTTTAAGCCGTAAAATTCCAAAAACCTGTAAAAAAAAAGTTTTTTAAACCTGTAAAAAACTTATCTCAGATGTACCCATTAAAATTATCTTTGAAAAAAGGCTACGAGATTAGGAATGGATTTTGAAAGAAACCAAAAAAAAAGTATTTAAATCGAAGAGGTTATGAGGCTAAAGGGTGTTAATCTGAAAGTTGTCTTTATCTTTTGACAACGTGCTTCAATTGCAACTTTTTTAAAGCCGATTCAAATATTTATATCAATATAAACAAAAGCATAAATCTTACTACAAACCTAGATCTACTAATAAAAAGAATGAATAAGAAAAAGTCTGACTCTCTTTCTACAATCCCGAAGACTATAGAATGAACAGGAAGGGAGAGAGAGATGCTCCTTGCGGGATCCCGCGTCTACTGGTATAGCAGAAGACTATAGAATGAACAGGAAGGGAGAGAGAGATGTTCCTTGCGGGATTCCGCGTCTACTGGTATAGCAGAAGACTATAGAATGAACAGGAAGGGAGAGAGAGATGCTCCTTGCGGGATTCCGCGTCTACTGGTACAGCAGAAGACTATAGAATGAACAGGAAGCGAGAGAGAGATGCTCCTTGCGGGATTCCGCGTCTACTGATACAGCAGAAGACTATAGAATGAACAGGAAGGGAGAGAGAGATGCTCCTTGCGGGATTCCGCGTCTACTGGTATAGCAGAGGACTATAGAATGAACAGGAAGGGAGAGAGAGATGCTCCTTGCGGGATTCCGCGTCTACTGGTATAGCAGAAGACTATAGAATGAACAGGAAGGGAGAGAGAGTTGCTCCTTGCGGGATTCCGCGTCTACTGGTATAGCAGAAGACTATAGAATGAACAGGAAGGGAGAGAGATATGCTCCTTGCGGGATTCCGCGTCTACTGGTATAGCAGAAGACTATAGAATGAACAGGAAGGGAGAGAGAGATGCTCCTTGCGGGATTCCACGTCTACTGGTATAGCAGAAGACTATAGAATGAACAGGAAGGGAGAGAGAGTTGCTCCTTGCGGGATTCCGCGTCTACTGGTATAGCAGAAGACTATAGAATGAACAGGAAGGGAGAGAGAGATGCTCCTTGCGGGATTCCGCGTCTACTGGTATAGCAGAAGACTATAGAATGAACAGGAAGGGAGAGAGAGATGCTCCTTGCGGGATTCCGCGTCTACTGGTATAGCAGAAGACTATAGAATCGACAGGAAGGGAGAGAGAGAAGCTCCTTGCGGGATTCCGCGTCTACTGGTATAGCAGAAGACTATAGAATGAACAGGAAGGGATAGAGAGATGCTCCTTGCGGGATTCCGCGTCTACTGGTATAGCAGAAGACTATAGAATGAACAGGAAGGGATAGAGAGATGCTCCTTGCGGGATTCCGCGTCTACTAGTATAGCAGAAGACTATAGAATGAACAGGAAGGGAGAGAGAGATGCTCCTTGCGGGATACCGCGTCTACTGGTATAGCAGAAGACTATAGAATGAACAGGAAGGGAGAGAGAGATGCTCCTTGCGGGATTCCGCGTCTACTGGTATAGCAGAAGACTATAGAATCGACAGGAAGGGAGAGAGAGAAGCTCCTTGCGGGATTCCGCGTCTACTGGTATAGCAGAAGACTATAGAATGAACAGGAAGGGAGAGAGAGATGCTCCTTGCGGGATTCCACGTCTACTGGTATAGCAGAAGACTATAGAATGAACAGGAAGGGAGAGAGAGATGCTCCTTGCGGGATACCGCGTCTACTGGTATAGCAGAAGACTATAGAATCGACAGGAAGGGAGAGAGAGATGTTCCTTGCGGGATACCGCGTCTACTGGTATAGCAGAAGACTATAGAATGAACAGGAAGGGAGAGAGAGAAGCTCCTTGCGGGATTCCGCGTCTACTGGTATAGCAGAAGACTATAGAATGAACAGGAAGGGAGAGAGAGAAGCTCCTTGCGGGATTCCGCGTCTACTGGTATAGCAGAAGACTATAGAATGAACAGGAAGGGAGAGAGAGATGCTCCTTGCGGGATTCCGCGTCTACTGGTATAGCAGAAGACTATAGAATGAACAGGAAGGGAGAGAGAGATGTTCCTTGCGGGATTCCGCGTCTACTGGTATAGCAGAAGACTATAGAATGAACAGGAAGGGAGAGAGAGATGCTCCTTGCGGGATTCCGCGTCTACTGGTATAGCAGAAGACTATAGAATGAACAGGAAGGGAGAGAGAGATGCTCCTTGCGGGATTCCGCGTCTACTGGTATAGCAGAAGACTATAGAATGAACAGGAAGGGAGAGAGAGATGCTCCTTGCGGGATTCCGCGTCTACTGGTATAGCAGAAGACTATAGAATGAACAGGAAGGGATAGAGAGATGCTCCTTGCGGGATTCCGCGTCTACTGGTATAGCAGAAGACTATAGAATGAACAGGAAGGGAGAGAGAGATGCTCCTTGCGGGATACCGCGTCTACTGGTATAGCAGAAGACTATAGAATGGACAGGAAGGGAGAGAGAGATGCTCCTTGCGGGATTCCGCGTCTACTGGTATAGCAGAAGACTATAGAATGAACAGGAAGGGAGAGAGAGATGCTCCTTGCGGGATACCGCGTCTACTGGTATAGCAGAAGACTATAGAATGAACAGGAAGGGAGAGAGAGAAGCTCCTTGCGGGATTCCGCGTGTACTGGTATAGCAGAAGACTATAGAATGAACAGGAAGGGAGAGAGAGTTGCTCCTTGCGGGATTCCGCGTCTACTTGTATAGCAGAAGACTATAGAATGAACAGGAAGGGAGAGAGAGTTGCTCCTTGCGGGATACCGCGTCTACTGGTATAGCAGAAGACTATAGAATCGACAGGAAGGGAGAGAGAGATGCTCCTTGCGGGATACCGCGTCTACTGGTATAGCAGAAGACTATAGAATGGACAGGAAGGGAGAGAGAGATGCTCCTTGCGGGATTCCGCGTCTACTGGTATAGCAGAAGACTATAGAATGAACAGGAAGGGAGAGAGAGATGCTCCTTGCGGGATACCGCGTCTACTGGTATAGCAGAAGACTATAGAATGAACAGGAAGGGAGAGAGAGAAGCTCCTTGCGGGATTCCGCGTGTACTGGTATAGCAGAAGACTATAGAATGAACAGGAAGGGAGAGAGAGTTGCTCCTTGCGGGATTCCGCGTCTACTTGTATAGCAGAAGACTATAGAATGAACAGGAAGGGAGAGAGAGTTGCTCCTTGCGGGATTCCGCGTCTACTGGTATAGCAGAAGACTATAGAATCGACAGGAAGGGAGAGAGAGATGCTCCTTGCGGGATTCCACGTCTACTGGTATAGCAGAAGACTATAGAATGAACAGGAAGGGAGAGAGAGATGCTCCTTGCGGGATACTGCGTCTACTGGTATAGCAGAAGACTATAGAATATACAGGAAGGGAGAGAGAGATGCTCCTTGCGGGATCCCGCGTCTACTGGTATAGCAGAAGACTATAGAATTAACAGGAAGGGAGAGAGAGATGCTCCTTGCGGGATACCGCGTCTACTGGTATAGCAGAAGACTATAGAATGAACAGGAAGGGAGAGAGAGATGCTCCTTGCGGGATTCCGCGTCTACTGGTATAGCAGAAGACTATAGAATGAACAGGAAGGGAGAGAGAGTTGCTCCTTGCGGGATACCGCGTCTACTGGTATAGCAGAAGACTATAGAATCGACAGGAAGGGAGAGAGAGATGCTCCTTGCGGGATTCCGCGTGTACTGGTATAGCAGAAGACTATAGAATGAACAGGAAGGGAGAGAGAGATGTTCCTTGCGGGATCCCGCGTCTACTGGTATAGCAGAAGACTATAGAATGAACAGGAAGGGAGAGAGAGAGATGTTCCTTGCGGGATCCCGCGTCTACTGGTATAGCAGAAGACTATAGAATGGACAGGAAGGGAGAGAGAGATGTTCCTTGCGGGATTCCGCGTCTACTAGTATAGCAGAAGACTATAGAATGAACAGGAAGGGAGAGAGAGATGTTCCTTGCGGGATCCCGCGTCTACTGGTATAGCAGAAGACTATAGAATGGACAGGAAGGGAGAGAGAGATGTTCCTTGCGGGATTCCGCGTCTACTTGTATAGCAGAAGACTATAGAATGAACAGGAAGGGAGAGAGAGATGCTCCTTGCGGGATTCCGCGTCTACTGGTATAGCAGAAGACTATAGAATGGACAGGAAGGGAGAGAGATATGCTCCTTGCGGGATTCCGCGTCTACTGGTATAGCAGAAGACTATAGAATGAACAGGAAGGGAGAGAGAGATGCTCCTTGCGGGATACCGCGTCTACTGGTACAGCAGAAGACTATAGAATCGACAGGAAGGGAGAGAGAGATGCTCCTTGCGGGATTCCGCGTCTACTGGTATAGCAGAAGACTATAGAATGAACAGGAAGGGAGAGAGAGATGCTCCTTGCGGGATACCGCGTCTACTGGTATAGCAGAAGACTATAGAATCGACAGGAAGGGAGAGAGAGATGCTCCTTGCGGGATTCCGCGTCTACTGGTATAGCAGAAGACTATAGAATGAACAGGAAGGGAGAGAGAGATGTTCCTTGCGGGATTCCGCGTCTACTGGTATAGCAGAAGACTATAGAATGGACAGGAAGGGAGAGAGAGATGCTCCTTGCGGGATCCCGCGTCTACTGGTATAGCAGAAGACTATAGAATCGACAGGAAGGGAGAGAGAGATGTTCCTTGCGGGATTCCGCGTCTACTGGTATAGCAGAAGACTATAGAATGGACAGGAAGGGAGAGAGAGATGCTCCTTGCGGGATTCCGCGTCTACTGGTATAGCAGAAGACTATAGAATGAACAGGAAGGGAGAGAGAGATGCTCCTTGCGGGATACCGCGTCTACTGGTACAGCAGAAGACTATAGAATCGACAGGAAGGGAGAGAGAGATGCTCCTTGCGGGATTCCGCGTCTACTGGTATAGCAGAAGACTATAGAATTAACAGGAAGGGAGAGAGAGATGCTCCTTGCGGGATACCGCGTCTACTGGTACAGCAGAAGACTATAGAATCGACAGGAAGGGAGAGAGAGATGCCCCTTGCGGGATTCCGCGTCTACTGGTATAGCAGAAGACTATAGAATGAACAGGAAGGGAGAGAGAGATGCTCCTTGCGGGATACCGCGTCTACTGGTACAGCAGAAGACTATAGAATCGACAGGAAGGGAGAGAGAGATGCTCCTTGCGGGATTCCGCGTCTACTGGTATAGCAGAAGACTATAGAATGAACAGGAAGGGAGAGAGAGATGCTCCTTGCGGGATACCGCGTCTACTGGTATAGCAGAAGACTATAGAATCGACAGGAAGGGAGAGAGAGATGCTCCTTGCGGGATTCCGCGTCTACTGGTATAGCAGAAGACTATAGAATGAACAGGAAGGGAGAGAGAGATGTTCCTTGCGGGATTCCGCGTCTACTGGTATAGCAGAAGACTATAGAATGGACAGGAAGGGAGAGAGAGATGCTCCTTGCGGGATCCCGCGTCTACTGGTATAGCAGAAGACTATAGAATGAACAGGAAGGGAGAGAGAGATGCTCCTTGCGGGATTCCGCGTCTACTGGTATAGGAGAAGACTATAGAATGAACAGGAAGGGAGAGAGAGATGCTCCTTGCGGGATTCCGCGTCTACTGGTATAGCAGAAGACTATAGAATGGACAGGAAGGGAGAGAGAGATGCTCCTTGCGGGATTCCGCGTCTACTGGTATAGCAGAAGACTATAGAATGAACAGGAAGGGAGAGAGAGATGCTCCTTGCGGGATACCGCGTCTACTGGTATAGCAGAAGACTATAGAATCGACAGGAAGGGAGAGAGAGATGCTCCTTGCGGGATTCCGCGTCTACTGGTATAGCAGAAGACTATAGAATGAACAGGAAGGGAGAGAGAGATGCTCCTTGCGGGATACTGCGTCTACTGGTATAGCAGAAGACTATAGAATCGACAGGAAGGGAGAGAGAGATGCTCCTTGCGGGATTCCGCGTCTACTGGTATAGCAGAAGACTATAGAATCGACAGGAAGGGAGAGAGAGATGCTCCTTGCGGGATTCCGCGTCTACTGGTATAGCAGAAGACTATAGAATCGACAGGAAGGGAGAGAGAGTTGCTCCTTGCGGGATTCCGCGTCTACTAGTATAGCAGAAGACTATAGAATGAACAGGAAGGGAGAGAGAGATGCTCCTTGCGGGATCCCGCGTCTACTGGTATAGCAGAAGACTATAGAATGAACAGGAAGGGAGAGAGAGATGTTCCTTGCGGGATCCCGCGTCTACTGGTATAGCAGAAGACTATAGAATGAACAGGAAGGGAGAGAGAGATGCTCCTTGCGGGATACCGCGTCTACTGGTATAGCAGAAGACTATAGAATGAACAGGAAGGGAGAGAGAGATGCTCCTTGCGGGATTCCACGTCTACTGGTACAGCAGAAGACTATAGAATGAACAGGAAGGGAGAGAGAGATGCTCCTTGCGGGATTCCACGTCTACTGGTACAGCAGAAGACTATAGAATGAACAGGAAGGGAGAGAGAGATGCTCCTTGCGGGATTCCGCGTCTACTGGTATAGCAGAAGACTATAGAATCGACAGGAAGGGAGAGAGAGTTGCTCCTTGCGGGATTCCGCGTCTACTAGTATAGCAGAAGACTATAGAATGAACAGGAAGGGAGAGAGAGATGCTCCTTGCGGGATCCCGCGTCTACTGGTATAGCAGAAGACTATAGAATGAACAGGAAGGGAGAGAGAGATGTTCCTTGCGGGATCCCGCGTCTACTGGTATAGCAGAAGACTATAGAATGAACAGGAAGGGAGAGAGAGATGCTCCTTGCGGGATTCCGCGTCTACTGGTATAGCAGAAGACTATAGAATGAACAGGAAGGGAGAGAGAGATGCTCCTTGCGGGATACTGCGTCTACTGGTATAGCAGAAGACTATAGAATCGACAGGAAGGGAGAGAGAGATGCTCCTTGCGGGATTCCGCGTCTACTGGTATAGCAGAAGACTATAGAATCGACAGGAAGGGAGAGAGAGATGCTCCTTGCGGGATTCCGCGTCTACTGGTATAGCAGAAGACTATAGAATCGACAGGAAGGGAGAGAGAGTTGCTCCTTGCGGGATTCCGCGTCTACTAGTATAGCAGAAGACTATAGAATGAACAGGAAGGGAGAGAGAGATGCTCCTTGCGGGATCCCGCGTCTACTGGTATAGCAGAAGACTATAGAATGAACAGGAAGGGAGAGAGAGATGTTCCTTGCGGGATCCCGCGTCTACTGGTATAGCAGAAGACTATAGAATGAACAGGAAGGGAGAGAGAGATGCTCCTTGCGGGATACCGCGTCTACTGGTATAGCAGAAGACTATAGAATGAACAGGAAGGGAGAGAGAGATGCTCCTTGCGGGATTCCACGTCTACTGGTATAGCAGAAGACTATAGAATGAACAGGAAGGGAGAGAGAGATGTTCCTTGCGGGATCCCGCGTCTACTGGTATAGCAGAAGACTATAGAATGAACAGGAAGGGAGAGAGAGATGCTCCTTGCGGGATACCGCGTCTACTGGTATAGCAGAAGACTATAGAATGAACAGGAAGGGAGAGAGAGATGCTCCTTGCGGGATTCCACGTCTACTGGTACAGCAGAAGACTATAGAATGAACAGGAAGGGAGAGAGAGATGCTCCTTGCGGGATTCCACGTCTACTGGTACAGCAGAAGACTATAGAATGAACAGGAAGGGAGAGAGAGATGCTCCTTGCGGGATTCCGCGTCTACTGGTATAGCAGAAGACTATAGAATGAACAGGAAGGGAGAGAGAGAAGCTCCTTGCGGGATTCCGCGTGTACTGGTATAGCAGAAGACTATAGAATGAACAGGAAGGGAGAGAGAGTTGCTCCTTGCGGGATTCCGCGTCTACTTGTATAGCAGAAGACTATAGAATGAACAGGAAGGGAGAGAGAGAAGCTCCTTGCGGGATTCCGCGTCTACTGGTATAGCAGAAGACTATAGAATCGACAGGAAGGGAGAGAGAGTTGCTCCTTGCGGGATTCCGCGTCTACTAGTATAGCAGAAGACTATAGAATGAACAGGAAGGGAGAGAGAGATGCTCCTTGCGGGATTCCGCGTCTACTGGTATAGCAGAAGACTATAGAATGAACAGGAAGGGAGAGAGAGTTGCTCCTTGCGGGATTCCGCGTCTACTAGTATAGCAGAAGACTATAGAATGAACAGGAAGGGAGAGAGAGATGCTCCTTGCGGGATTCCGCGTCTACTGGTATAGCAGAAGACTATAGAATGAACAGGAAGGGAGAGAGAGATGCTCCTTGCGGGATTCCGCGTCTACTGGTATAGCAGAAGACTATAGAATAGACAGGAAGTGAGAGAGAGATGCTCCTTGCGGGATTCCGCGTCTACTGGTATAGCAGAAGAAACAGGAGCGTTCTCAACGCGACCTTTTAACATTCCATCGCGTCTGCGCAGTCAATGCACCTCCCTGTAGTTATCTTCTTACTACTGGTAGAATCTAGAGAAATTTGTTCTAATAAGAAAAGTCTCTGTCTTGTTACAATGATATTTTTTCCCATGAGTTATGGAAGTAGAAAATTGTATCTTAATTCCTTCTTGAACTTCCTTTGTGTACGCGCAGAGTTTATGTTATTATGCTCTTGGTATTTCTATACGCGCGCTATTACCTTCTCTTCTAGCTTTTACAGTTGCTTTTAGTTCATTTTCTTCATATAGTCCAGTGGTAGCCTATATTGACCTACAAGGTGTCCACGGGGCTAAAACAATGAACGAGAGTCCAAAGAATTGGAACTCATGTAACCAGGCTGGGATTAGTGAAGAAAATAAGGAGCAGAGTTTAAATATGGATATCAGCTCTTCTGGTTTAAGGAAGATATATCTCTACTTATCTCATATTAAGGAATATAGATATCAGCTCTTCTGGTTTAAGGAAGATATATCTCTATTTATCTCGTATTAAGGAATATAGATATTAGCTCTTCTGGTTTCAGGAAGATATATCTCTACTTATCTCATATTAAGGAATATTGATATCAGCTCTTCTGGTTTAAGGAAGATATATCTCTATTTATCTCGTATTAAGGAATATGGATATCAGCTCTTCTAGTTTCAGGAAGATATATCTCTACTTATCTCATATTAAGGAATATAGATATCAGCTCTTCTGGTTTCATGAAGATATATCTCTACATATCTCATATTAAGGAATATTGATATCAGCTCTTCTGGTTTAAGGAAGATATATCTCTACTTATCTCATATTAAGGAATATAGATATCAGCTCTTCTGGTTTCATGAAGATATATCTCTATTTATCTCGTATTAAGGAATATAGATATCAGCTCTTCTGGTTTCATGAAGATATATCTCTATTTATCTCGTATTAAGGAATATTGCGAGACATTTTTAATTGCATTTCTACTCTCGTAGCTTGTAGAAAGTAGCTTGTTTCAATCTTCTAACAAAATTCAGAAACAAACTAAGCGTCGCTAATCGAGGAGAGATTATGATTAAACCTAACTAATTTGATGCCAAATATTGAAAAATATATTTTCAAAACATTATGTTCCACCATCCCACTAAAAAGGGGCGAGGTTAGCTCAATGGACTAATATGACTAATATGCTGGAGGAGCTGAGTTCAAATCCCGAGAATAGTACTAAAGATTTTATCTTCTAGTGTCTTCGTTCATGGGTTGAATTCAGTCCCCCTGACCGTCCCTACGCCAACCTAGCCTTTAATTAATTTATTAATGGGTATCTGCAAAGGGGTTAATCAGGCGGCCGGAGCATAGTACTGACCACACTATCTCCCTAGTGGACAGTATGGTTATGAATCAGATACCTCTAAAGTATCTGCCACTCTGGGTCCTCGTGGCTGTTGCGGGACTAATTTTTTTTTTTTTTGTGAACTAAAAAAGGTTCACTTTTTGCTTATTGATATCATGTAATAAATACTCAAAATTATTCTGTGTATTGAACACAATATTGCAAACCCTATTCAATCTAACATTAAACTATAGTCTTAAGGCGGTGATGGACTAACAGTTTTCTATCCTTTAATCCAAAATCTCAACCTTCTCCTATTTATTACAAACAGAACTGCAGAATTCGCATACATTGCACTGGAGATGCCCAGATCTCGCCCAAAATGTTCTTCAAGTCAGTACTGATTTTTTATTTTAACTACATAGCAATATCCTCTAATGATGAGGTCAATAGAAGGGTTCAATAAGAATACAAAAAGGTGATTAAGAATTTCCTGTTTATATCCGGCATAAAGTAGAAACAGATGTTCCTTATAAAGCGGTTTGTCTGATAAGAACTAATGTTTGTTCTATCTCTGTATATTTGGCATCAGAGGAGTGGTGCTGATTGGCTATTTTAAAGCTTTTCTTCTCATATTGACGTTCTCCCAAAGCCTCCTACGCAGTCATGGGTTCATTACATTCCGAACATCCGTTTCTTCAAACGGAAACATTCAACAGAAATCTCATTAAAGAGATATATTGCATAGTTGGAGATTAAATTAAATACTTTCTGAAAATATTTCCATTTGATTGATCCGGATTCCGTTTAACCGGTAATGAAATCCCCAACGTCTCAAGTCTCTCATATTTGAATTTCAACATTATATTCATCATGACGATAAGCAATTTTAGCTAAAGATTTAGTATTAAAATACCATAATACTTGTTATATGAGAATTTCATTTGTGTTGATTTCATTTATAGTGTTACAACACAACAAGAATAATATAAGTAAGAATTGAACCTAAAAATACAAGAAAGATATAGGCAACCATTTCGAAAAGCCATTCTATAGTCTATAAGACAATTACTTTGCCAAAATATTGGAACCGTACTTCTACAAGTAAGAGATATATCTCCCCGTAGGCAAGATGAGGAAATCATGTAACTGAATCTAAAAGATAGATCTTTTTTTTTTTTTCTTTTTTTTTTTTGATTGATCTTTATTGATAATTTACAATCTGTTTGTACAGTTATATATAATAAGTAAATATGGTCAAACTATACATAAAACACAGTGAATAAGATGAGGGGAGAAGGCAGACAATACTGCCACACCCAATGAAAGATGGATATAAGATGGATGAAGATGAATTTTTACATTCCCTAGATATCTCTACCTTGGTCCAATGTCCATACTTCTAAACTTTGAGTGAACTGCACGAGTGACATCAGGATGGGACTAACATTAATTATTAAAAGGGCCAATGTCTTTTTATTGTTAGTTATTCAGGAAAAGAATATTTTTCTTTAACATTAGCGCTTTTAACAAGTGTGGTTATCCCACCCTGATGTCAAAATCATGCTGTCCACTCAAATTTCAGAGGTTTGGACATTAGTCCTATTTGTTCCAAGGTTGAGATATAAAGAAAGTATCGGCACGTACTGACAAGAAAAAGAGGCAGACACGGTGGATGCTTAGGGGAAATTTTCGGTACGAAATATAAAGGCAATGTTAAGGAAGGTATAGAGTGGCAATCTTAAACAAGATAGATGAAGGAATTCTTAAACAAGAAAGATAGTGACAAACTTAGACAAGAAAGATAGAATCAATAACAGAGTAGCATGTCAGTGACTAACTCAAACAACGAAGATAGCGGCAGTCTTGGCGAAGGAGGTTAGGTACGATCTTAAGCAAGAGGCAATCTTAGACAACCAAGTCAGTGACAACCCTAGACAAGAAAAGTACAGGCAACCTTAGATAAAGAAGTTAGTGACTCAGGCAACGAAGATAGCGGCAGTCTTGGCGAAGGAGGTTAGGTACGATCTTAAGCAAGAGGCAATCTTAGACAACCAAGTCAGTGACAACCCTAGACAAGAAAAGTACAGGCAACCTTAGATAAAGAAGTTAGTGACTCAGGCAACGAAGATAGCGGCAGTCTTGGCGAAGGAGGTTAGGTACGATCTTAAGCAAGAGGCAATCTTAGACAACCAAGTCAGTGACAACCCTAGACAAGAAAAGTACAGGCAACCTTAGATAAAGAAGTTAGTGACTCAGGCAACGAAGATAGCGGCAGTCTTGGCGAAGGAGGTTAGGTACGATCTTAAGCAAGAGGCAATCTTAGACAACCAAGTCAGTGACAACCCTAGACAAGAAAAGTACAGGCAACCTTAGATAAAGAAGTTAGTGACTCAGGCAACGAAGATAGCGGCAGTCTTGGCGAAGGAGGTTAGGTACGATCTTAAGCAAGAGGCAATCTTAGACAACCAAGTCAGTGACAACCCTAGACAAGAAAAGTACAGGCAACCTTAGATAAAGAAGTTAGTGACTCAGGCAACGAAGATAGCGGCAGTCTTGGCGAAGGAGGTTAGGTACGATCTTAAGCAAGAGGCAATCTTAGACAACCAAGTCAGTGACAACCCTAGACAAGAAAAGTACAGGCAACCTTAGATAAAGAAGTTAGTGACTCAGGCAACGAAGATAGCGGCAGTCTTGGCGAAGGAGGTTAGGTACGATCTTAAGCAAGAGGCAATCTTAGACAACCAAGTCAGTGACAACCCTAGACAAGAAAAGTACAGGCAACCTTAGATAAAGAAGTTAGTGACTCAGGCAACGAAGATAGCGGCAGTCTTGGCGAAGGAGGTTAGGTACGATCTTAAGCAAGAGGCAATCTTAGACAACCAAGTCAGTGACAACCCTAGACAAGAAAAGTACAGGCAACCTTAGATAAAGAAGTTAGTGACTCAGGCAACGAAGATAGCGGCAGTCTTGGCGAAGGAGATTAGGTTCGATCTTAAGCAAGAAAGGTAGAGGCAATCTTAGACAACCAAGTCAGTGACAACCCTAGACAAGAAAAGTACAGGCAACCTTAGATAAAGAAGTTAGTGACTCAGGCAACGAAGATAGCGGCAGTCTTGGCGAAGGAGGTTAGGTACGATCTTAAGCAAGAGGCAATCTTAGACAACCAAGTCAGTGACAACCCTAGACAAGAAAAGTACAGGCAACCTTAGATAAAGAAGTTAGTGACTCAGGCAACGAAGATAGCGGCAGTCTTGGCGAAGGAGGTTAGGTACGATCTTAAGCAAGAGGCAATCTTAGACAACCAAGTCAGTGACAACCCTAGACAAGAAAAGTACAGGCAACCTTAGATAAAGAAGTTAGTGACTCAGGCAACGAAGATAGCGGCAGTCTTGGCGAAGGAGGTTAGGTACGATCTTAAGCAAGAGGCAATCTTAGACAACCAAGTCAGTGACAACCCTAGACAAGAAAAGTACAGGCAACCTTAGATAAAGAAGTTAGTGACTCAGGCCACGAAGATAGCGGCAGTCTTGGCGAAGGAGGTTAGGTACGATCTTAAGCAAGAGGCAATCTTAGACAACCAAGTCAGTGACAACCCTAGACAAGAAAAGTACAGGCAACCTTAGATAAAGAAGTTAGTGACTCAGGCAACGAAGATAGCGGCAGTCTTGGCGAAGGAGGTTAGGTACGATCTTAAGCAAGAAAGGTAGAGGCAATCTTAGACAACCAAGTCAGTGACAACCCTAGACAAGAAAAGTACAGGCAACCTTAGATAAAGAAGTTAGTGACTCAGGCAACGAAGATAGCGGCAGTCTTGGCGAAGGAGGTTAGGTACGATCTTAAGCAAGAGGCAATCTTAGACAACCAAGTCAGTGACAACCCTAGACAAGAAAAGTACAGGCAACCTTAGATAAAGAAGTTAGTGACTCAGGCAACGAAGATAGCGGCAGTCTTGGCGAAGGAGATTAGGTTCGATCTTAAGCAAGAAAGGTAGAGGCAATCTTAGACAACCAAGTCAGTGACAACCCTAGACAAGAAAAGTACAGGCAACCTTAGATAAAGAGGTTAGTGACTCAGGCAACGAAGATAGTGGCAGTCTTGGCGAAGGAGGTTAGGTACGATCTTAAGCAAGAGGCAATCTTAGACAACCAAGTCAGTGACAACCCTAGACAAGAAAAGTACAGGCAACCTTAGATAAAGAAGTTAGTGACTCAGGCAACGAAGATAGCGGCAGTCTTGGCGAAGGAGGTTAGGTACGATCTTAAGCAAGAGGCAATCTTAGACAACCAAGTCAGTGACAACCCTAGACAAGAAAAGTACAGGCAACCTTGGAATAAAGAACTTAGTGACTCAGGCCACGAAGATAGCGGCAGTCTTGGCGAAGGAGGTTAGGTACGATCTTAAGCAAGAGGCAATCTTAGACAACCAAGTCAGTGACAACCCTAGACAAGAAAAGTACAGGCAACCTTAGATAAAGAAGTTAGTGACTCAGGCAACGAAGATAGCGGCAGTCTTGGCGAAGGAGGTTAGGTACGATCTTAAGCAAGAAAGGTAGAGGCAATCTTAGACAACCAAGTCAGTGACAACCCTAGACAAGAAAAGTACAGGCAACCTTAGATAAAGAAGTTAGTGACTCAGGCAACGAAGATAGCGGCAGTCTTGGCGAAGGAGGTTAGGTACGATCTTAAGCAAGAGGCAATCTTAGACAACCAAGTCAGTGACAACCCTAGACAAGAAAAGTACAGGCAACCTTAGATAAAGAAGTTAGTGACTCAGGCAACGAAGATAGCGGCAGTCTTGGCGAAGGAGGTTAGGTACGATCTTAAGCAAGAAAGGTAGAGGCAATCTTAGACAACCAAGTCAGTGACAACCCTAGACAAGAAAAGTACATGCAACCTTAGATAAAGAAGTTAGTGACTCAGGCAACGAAGATAGCGGCAGTCTTGGCGAAGGAGGTTAGGTACGATCTTAAGCAAGAGGCAATCTTAGACAACCAAGTCAGTGACAACCCTAGACAAGAAAAGTACAGGCAACCTTAGATAAAGAAGTTAGTGACTCAGGCAACGAAGATAGCGGCAGTCTTGGCGAAGGAGATTAGGTTCGATCTTAAGCAAGAAAGGTAGAGGCAATCTTAGACAACCAAGTCAGTGACAACCCTAGACAAGAAAAGTACAGGCAACCTTAGATAAAGAGGTTAGTGACTCAGGCAACGAAGATAGTGGCAGTCTTGGCGAAGGAGGTTAGGTACGATCTTAAGCAAGAGGCAATCTTAGACAACCAAGTCAGTGACAACCCCAGACAAGAAAAGTAAAGGCAACCTTAGATAAAGAAGTTAGTGACTCAGGCAACGAAGATAGCGGCAGTCTTGGCGAAGGAGGTTAGGTACGATCTTAAGCAAGAGGCAATCTTAGACAACCAAGTCAGTGACAACCCTAGACAAGAAAAGTACAGGCAACCTTGGAATAAAGAAGTTAGTGACTCAGGCCACGAAGATAGCGGCAGTCTTGGCGAAGGAGGTTAGGTACGATCTTAAGCAAGAGGCAATCTTAGACAACCAAGTCAGTGACAACCCTAGACAAGAAAAGTACAGGCAACCTTAGATAAAGAAGTTAGTGACTCAGGCAACGAAGATAGCGGCAGTCTTGGCGAAGGAGGTTAGGTACGATCTTAAGCAAGAAAGGTAGAGGCAATCTTAGACAACCAAGTCAGTGACAACCCTAGACAAGAAAAGTACAGGCAACCTTAGATAAAGAAGTTAGTGACTCAGGCAACGAAGATAGCGGCAGTCTTGGCGAAGGAGGTTAGGTACGATCTTAAGCAAGAGGCAATCTTAGACAACCAAGTCAGTGACAACCCTAGACAAGAAAAGTACAGGCAACCTTAGATAAAGAAGTTAGTGACTCAGGCAACGAAGATAGCGGCAGTCTTGGCGAAGGAGGTTAGGTACGATCTTAAGCAAGAAAGGTAGAGGCAATCTTAGACAACCAAGTCAGTGACAACCCTAGACAAGAAAAGTACAGGCAACCTTAGATAAAGAAGTTAGTGACTCAGGCAACGAAGATAGCGGCAGTCTTGGCGAAGGAGGTTAGGTACGATCTTAAGCAAGAGGCAATCTTAGACAACCAAGTCAGTGACAACCCTAGACAAGAAAAGTACAGGCAACCTTAGATAAAGAAGTTAGTGACTCAGGCAACGAAGATAGCGGCAGTCTTGGCGAAGGAGGTTAGGTACGATCTTAAGCAAGAAAGGTAGAGGCAATCTTAGACAACCAAGTCAGTGACAACCCTAGACAAGAAAAGTACATGCAACCTTAGATAAAGAAGTTAGTGACTCAGGCAACGAAGATAGCGGCAGTCTTGGCGAAGGAGGTTAGGTACGATCTTAAGCAAGAGGCAATCTTAGACAACCAAGTCAGTGACAACCCTAGACAAGAAAAGTACAGGCAACCTTAGATAAAGAAGTTAGTGACTCAGGCAACGAAGATAGCGGCAGTCTTGGCGAAGGAGGTTAGGTACGATCTTAAGCAAGAGGCAATCTTAGACAACCAAGTCAGTGACAACCCTAGACAAGAAAAGTACAGGCAACCTTAGATAAAGAAGTTAGTGACTCAGGCAACGAAGATAGCGGCAGTCTTGGCGAAGGAGGTTAGGTACGATCTTAAGCAAGAAAGGTAGAGGCAATCTTAGACAACCAAGTCAGTGACAACCCTAGACAAGAAAAGTACAGGCAACCTTAGATAAAGAAGTTAGTGACTCAGGCAACGAAGATAGCGGCAGTCTTGGCGAAGGAGGTTAGGTACGATCTTAAGCAAGAGGCAATCTTAGACAACCAAGTCAGTGACAACCCTAGACAAGAAAAGTACAGGCAACCTTAGATAAAGAAGTTAGTGACTCAGGCAACGAAGATAGCGGCAGTCTTGGCGAAGGAGGTTAGGTACGATCTTAAGCAAGAAAGGTAGAGGCAATCTTAGACAACCAAGTCAGTGACAACCCTAGACAAGAAAAGTACAGGCAACCTTAGATAAAGAAGTTAGTGACTCAGGCAACGAAGATAGCGGCAGTCTTGGCGAAGGAGGTTAGGTACGATCTTAAGCAAGAGGCAATCTTAGACAACCAAGTCAGTGACAACCCTAGACAAGAAAAGTACAGGCAACCTTAGATAAAGAAGTTAGTGACTCAGGCAACGAAGATAGCGGCAGTCTTGGCGAAGGAGGTTAGGTACGATCTTAAGCAAGAAAGGTAGAGGCAATCTTAGACAACCAAGTCAGTGACAACCCTAGACAAGAAAAGTACATGCAACCTTAGATAAAGAAGTTAGTGACTCAGGCAACGAAGATAGCGGCAGTCTTGGCGAAGGAGGTTAGGTACGATCTTAAGCAAGAGGCAATCTTAGACAACCAAGTCAGTGACAACCCTAGACAAGAAAAGTACAGGCAACCTTAGATAAAGAAGTTAGTGACTCAGGCAACGAAGATAGCGGCAGTCTTGGCGAAGGAGGTTAGGTACGATCTTAAGCAAGAGGCAATCTTAGACAACCAAGTCAGTGACAACCCTAGACAAGAAAAGTACAGGCAACCTTAGATAAAGAAGTTAGTGACTCAGGCAACGAAGATAGCGGCAGTCTTGGCGAAGGAGGTTAGGTACGATCTTAAGCAAGAAAGGTAGAGGCAATCTTAGACAACCAAGTCAGTGACAACCCTAGACAAGAAAAGTACAGGCAACCTTAGATAAAGAAGTTAGTGATAGATAGATGCAATCTTAGACAAGATAGAGAGAATCAAGCATAGACAAGCAAGGTACTGGCTAACTCAGGCAAAAAAAGATAGAGGTAACCTTAGCCAAGGAAGTTAAAAGCAATCTTAGGTAAGAAGTGCGAAGACAGGCAAGGACAGTGCTTAGAGGTGTAGCCGAGAACTATGACCAGATGGTTAAGGAGAAGTGTGTGTATGAAAGATAGATATAAACTTCTATTAGTAAGATAAAGACAAACTAAGATGGACATGAATGACATGCAAGGGATACGCAAGCTTGTATCATATATAATAGCCCTGGAACTTGCAAACACTCGAGAGACATTGAAAATGGACACCTTTCCCTAGCATCTGTCCTAGCAAGGGGCATGACCAAAGAAGATGGAAACAAGCAGAGAGAAGATATTAAGATTCAAGAATTCCCTAGTGAAAGTGAGGAGAGAAAGACCCTTCATATGCTTAGCCAAGGTTTAGCTTTAGCTCCCGGATCCTGGAGCCCGCGGTAGGAAAGTGAAACTCACTCTCTCTCTCTCCCCAGTTCCTCAAGCCTCTCCAGTACTTCCTCCATTCCTATACAGTAGTCATTAGCTTTATCTACTGGAATATCCATGACTTCTAGCTCCAAGAATTGCTCTTACTTCCGAAACCAGTATCTCCCCTTCAAAAGAATTATTAAACTTTGGCAATCCGCTACTGAAAAGGCTTCTACACGATTCGCTCTAGACCCTATAGGGTCATGGAATCTTATGGTCTTATTCATGAATGCTTATTCCCTTGGCTTTCTAGTTATTTTATTTGTTCTTGTAAAAGAAAGAAAACTATAAATAGAATGTATTTCCTAGAACACATTATTTGTATACAGATTTTCTACATGTTAACTCCTTTCCTAATTAATAACAGTGTAATGGTTTTCTGTTAACTCCTTTCCTAATTAATACCAGTGTAATGGTTTTCCTCTTTTTCATAAGAAATGCAAATTCAGTATTGGAAATCGAACGCATTTTTCCACCAACCGAATTTTCATGCCTAGAGGCCTTCGACACCCAAAAGATTAAAATAAAGATTACACTAAAGTATGAATTAATTTCTCTTCAAATAATTATTATTTTGGGTTGTGAATGGTATAAAATAAGTTTTTATTTTATTTAGGAAATCATTCAGATGTACCAATAATCTTGCCTCTGAAATAAGCAACTACTTCCTGGCATACTTGGATAACTTTTCAATATTTTTTTTTTTTTTTTTACGGCACATGTACATCTATGTCATTAGCGCCCATATCCAGGGTGTAGCGAGGAATTTTCCCAGCGAGCCCTGAGATGAGAAAATTCCTGCCCGAGGTTGGAATCGAACCCACCATCTCCCGCTTATGAATCCAAGGCGCTAGCCACTAGACCACGGGAGACACCACTTTTCAACATTATCTATTTTTTCGGTGCCAACGACTCAAGTACTCTATGGAAGTATCTATTTTACCTTATCATCCATAAAGAACAGGATATAGTGATAATTATCTAGAAAAATGTAACACTACCTGAAGATTATTACAGAGCTTTTCGTGAACTACTCAGGATTTGACCATTGAACTAATAGGACTTAGATCCTGCTTTCAGATGTAATATCGACAACAACCAATAAATAAACAGAATTACATAAAGCCATATTAGTAAATAAGCATCGACACAAGTATGCAGAGTACAAAAAGAATTAGATGTGCTCGCTTTAAAATGATTTCAATTCATTAGTGCCTTTAAACAAGGATAAAATATAAATACAGGTTTTGTAAGAACCTTGTCCAGAACTCTCCAAGACTGGGTGCTTGATTAAAAGGCAGGAGATGCTGGAGGAAGAAGATGAATGTAGTGTAGAAGGCAGGAGATGGAGAGGCCCTGGAGAAATCGGTAGCAGCCCTGAGGGGTATAAATCCTATCTCTGAGGCTGTCTGGAAGCAAGGTCTGGAGTATTCCAGCAATTCTACTGGAGGAAGAACAAAGCAGACTGGATAGAAGAATACAGCTCATGATTCAGACGGTAATATTTCATGGAGTTCTACATCATAGGGATTCATTTAAATGATTCATAATTACATTTTTCGATAATAATTTGAAGGGGGTCTCTCCATGGTCTAGTGGATGGAAAAACCCCAGAATTTCAAGCGAGAGATGGTGGGTTCGATTCCCATCTACAGGAGGAACCTTTCTCATTTCCTGTAAGAAAATTTCCTGCAGCACCGTGGATGTCGGCGCTGGTGGCCCACATTTCAATGCGCGTAAAAAAAAAAGTCCGACTCGCAGGAACTGCGTCATCTTAGCGCGACTACGTACATCTCGAAGAAATGGAATAGATTAGCATCACAAATCATAGGAAACTGACAGCCACTGCCATCATGATTACCACAGCCACTCCAAACTTATTACCAATACCTTTCACCGTTTGTTAGCTTATTTTACTACAATACTAATTTTACTGATAAATGCAATTTAAAACTAGAAAGAACCAATTAAAAAGTGAGATAAAGAAAGAGAAAAACCATTTCAAAACAACAAAACAAACACTTTTTAAGTTTTAAGCGCTTATATCTCTCATTGACGTTGTCCCATCGAATATTGCTTCAGAACATTTTTTGTAGAGAATTTTGTAAGCATTCGAATGGTCACTTTCCACTTACCACGATTTCCCAACCGTTATCGACATATTTACGAAAAATGTATGGAGATCCGAAAACTTTTTACGTCTATTAATAACATATTTTTTTTCGCATACTTCCTTAACTCCAAATATAACCAAAATTTAAACATCTTAGTTGGGATTAATTTCCAAGTTGTAGAAAATATTTCAATTGAATCCCGCGATTCTAAGTACTCACAAAAATATAATGACTTACAAAAACATTGATTCCACTTTTCTCAGGAACGGTTGCAGATATCGCCTTATAAATGGTTTCATTCGTTTTCTTATGCTAAGAAACCTATAAAACAAGTACCTGCAAGCATATAAACACAAAAACGTAAGCGTTACAATTTTTTTTTGCGTGAATTTCGCCCCAAACACTATCTTCTAGTGGGCGGATTCTGCTGGTTAACGAACTTGACCTTTCAAATTAGACGATGGATTTTTGTACCAAATTTCGTTAAAATCGGACCATTTTTGAGCTTGCTAGAGCGCCAACAGACAAGCATATATATAAATATATACACACACACACATATATATATATATATATATATATATATATATATATATATATATACAAATTTGGGCCACCTATATTTTCGTGATCTATAGGGTCTGAAACGTGAAAGTTTCTAGTCGGCACTTCCGGATTGCGTCATGAGGTCAACCTCATAAGCGGGTTCTCCCTATGGAGATTAGGGAGTAACCGCGCTAAAATTGAAGGGAATGTTAAGGCATACCAGAGTAAATATTATTTAGGTCTAATTTTGTTATGAAAGCCAAAAATGAGATGAGTACAAGTCAGATATTGGACTTTTGAAACGTGAAATTACATTATGTTAGAATCTAGCATTAATCATTGGTCATTCATAGATCATAAAGGCTATGGATTGGCTAAATTAGATTTGTCTTATTATACTGTTATTATTCTATCATCATCAATTTTAATATCCAACTCTAGGTGTAGTTTGGAATCTGGGAGGGTAATAAAAGGTTTAGAATGGACGAGGTCAGGAAGGGTTATGTTTTACAAGAGTAAGGAAGAGCTTTGTCTTGACTATCTTAGAATCATTTGAGATTTGAGAGAACAGGAAATGGTTTACAATAGACAAGGTTAACGATAGCAAAAATTCGGATTTACCAGATTCGGGGGAGAAATAAATCCTCTAGAATGGCCTAGCTTAGGAATACATATCATATGTTTGTGATGATTAGATAGTTAGCCGTCGAGGTGATAAGTAAAGATGGAATGGTTGGGATTCGGCTAAATAAACCTCAATATGATTTTGTTTTAAAAAATCTATATTTCGAACGTTTCGGCTACTCATTGGTAGCCTTCGTCAGCAATAGAAATGCCGAGCGGCAGAGGAAGACCAAGGTTGGCAATTAAGTAACCATTGTAGAGACTCTACCCTTGGTCAACCTTGGTCTTCCTCTGCCGCTCGGCATTTCTATTGCTGACGAAGGCTACCAATCAGTAGCCGAAACGTTCGAAATATAGATTTTTTAAAACAAAATCATATTGAGGTTTATTTAGCCGAATCCCAACCATTCCATCTTTACTTATCATATGTTTGTTTAGGAAATGGTTTACAATTGACAAGGTAAATAACATTTCAAATTTGGATTTCATTTTTAAACTGGGCTAGCTTTGGAATGGAAAATATTTGTCTGAACATAAAATGGTTTATATTGGGCTGCGCTGGAAATATATAAAATTATCGGTAGAAAGGAACACGTCAGCATCAGCTTAATTCCACATAACTCACTTTTTAATGGGTACGGAATGCCATAAACATTGAAATACACTCATATTTATATATATGTATATATATATATATACATATATATACATACATATGTATAATAAATCCACTAAGTCCCTCCCCCCCCCCCCCAGCCACTCCTCTGTGTTGGACCTACCTCCCGGGGTGGTTGCGTAACGCTAAAGCATTGTCTCTGGCATCTGCTCTACCTGATCTCGCGCTCTGCTGAACACCAGCAATACCTTAGACATATGTACCTAACACCCTATATGTACCTAACTCCACCCGGTGTACCTAACACCATCTATAATAAATAACTACAGTTCATCTACCAAAAACCTTTATCTCTCCCTAATTCCACCAGCAATAACTTTCTCCGCCACATGTAACTGATTACTCTGTCATTCCCTATCTCCAGGTGTATTACCTTACTCCAATATCTGCCTAAAACATATATGTAATAACTCCACCTGTAACCGTAACCAGCTCCAACAGTAATACATTACTACAAACCTTATGCAGGAACTTAACTCCACACGCTGCATCTAGCAGCACAACAAAAAGCAATGTACTTAACACCACCTGCAATGCAAAACAACACCACATGCACCCAACACCTCTAACTGTCCTAACTAGGTCAGCAATACCTTAGTACAACCACCTCTGTCAAAACCTTTCTCCATGCACTCCCCCTAACCCCAACCCCAACTAACCAGCAATATCTACCTTACTCTAACACCAATCTATGACGCGTCTCTTGGTGCCTAACTCCACACTGTACCTAACACCACCAGCAATACAGAACTGCAGCACCACGTGTGCCTAAAACCTCTAAGTCGGCCAGGACTACCTCTTTCTGACCTTATTTCCACGCTCTGGCTCACACCAACACCAACTGTCCTAACCCCAACCCACACTGAACCAGCAAAATCTACCTTACTCATACACCAATCACAACGCACCTGTTGGTGCCTAACTCCACTCGCAACCTAATCTAATTCCAACAGCAATACATAACTACAATTCCTTTGGCAGAATCTAACTCCGCACGATGCACTCCAACACCAAGCAAAGTACCTAGCACCACCAGCAATATAAGACTACACTGTCCTAACTCGGTCAGGACTACCTTACTCCAAACACTCCCACTAACCCTAACTCACACTGAACCAGCAATATCTACCTTACTCTTACACCAATCTACAAAGCCTCTCTTGGTGCCTAACTCCATTCTGTAACAAAACCAGTTCTGGAAAGTCTAAGGATACCATCTATGAGTAGATTTACTTATTGTCAGAATTGTATTCGAAGCCATTCATGGAATATTAACATAATTCCTAGTAGTTCAAGAAATAAATTATTTCTTCCCTGTAGAAACATTCCTCATCTGAAATACTTCTTAGAATCTCGATCTATCATCAATAATTCATAACCCTCTACTAAGAAGAACCCTTCCTATTTCCCAAGCCTTGTTTACATCCGAGAACTACCCCCAGAAGAAGGTTTGACATTGGCCATAGCTCCGTGATGCAAGGAACCTTCGCGCCATAACGGGACCTGTTCCCGCCAATCTACAGCTGACAGCTTGCTGAGTCAGCTGTTCCGCGGCGACCTTTGTACTCCGTCTTTCTTGTAGGAGTGCCGCTAGTTAGATCATTTCTAGAGTAGTAAAATAGAGATTTTCTTCATACAAATACCAAAGTGCTGACGAAAGACTCACTTTTTCCTCATTAAATTGTATCAACCAAATTAATGAAATTTCCCTCAATCATTATTGTTGATAAATCATTCATTTTCCAAAGAAATGCCCATTGGCGTACTCTAGAAAGATTTTAGGAGATTTGCAGGAGATAATTTCCCTCAATCATTATTGTTGATAAATCATTCATTTTCCAAAGAAATGCCCATTGGCGTACTCTAGAAAGATTTTAGGAGATTTGCAGGAGATAATTTCCCTCAATCATTATTGTTGATAAATCATTCATTTTCCAAAGAAATGCCCATTGGCGTACTCTAGAAAGATTTTAGGAGATTTGCAGAAGATAATTTCCCTCAATCATTATTGTTGATAAATCATTCATTTTCCAAATATGGAAAACAATTGCAAAGTATCGAATGTGAAAATTACCACTTTTCAGAGTGGAAAATCATTTATTCATAACATTTTTTGACAGTCAAATATTCGGCAGATTTTACCTTTTGATAGTGGAATACTTTCCCTTTAATAGAGTGAAGTCAGATTCAAGAATATGCCGTACATAAGTCCAGCAGAAATTAGTAAAGATTGACAATGAAATATGCATTTTTTCACATTCGTTACTTTGCATTTGTATCGACGATATGCCCACGTAAGTGCCTACATTGGTCCCGACCCGATCCGATCCGATCTAGCCACAGCTCGTCAGTAATGAATTAGTAGTGAAGTGAAAATGAGTGATTAATTAAAGAAATACAACCTAATAAGCATAGAAACCTTGGATTAGGTTGAATGTTGGAGGTATGAAGGAGGAGTTGAGAGGCCAATCAATCTTCTGGAAGTATATCAGTCCAGAAAAAATAAATCTTTGTGTAACAGTTAATTTTTAACTGTTACACTACGATAACAGAAAGCATTAGTGTTCATATTTTAAAATTATTCATAAGGAAGGTTGCCACAAGGTTATAAGCATTGGAAGGTTATAAACATTGGATTGTTATAAACATCTTTCCACGTAAATTAATAAACAAGGGAAGCAAAAAAACAAAAATTTGGCTAGACGAAGTTGTTATCAATTTAATTGGCTTTCATTAAAAAAAATGCATTGTAATCGGTTAAGATGTAGAGGCTGTAGACTTTTTGTAAACACAATATGTTGTTTGGCGCCATTTTGCGTCGGAATGTCCGAAATCGGTCTAGAAACAAATTAATTTTAACGGCCGAGAGTCGGTAGTCATCGGATCGGATCGGGTCGAGTTGGGACTAATGTAGACACCTCCATTGAGATGCATGTGTTTGTTTTCCTTCCGACATTCGGTGGCTATCGGATCGGATCGGGACCAATGCAGGTGCCCCCTATGGTGTGGATCCGATTTAGTTACCACTCACTAAGGCGGTCAACATGTCAAGCTATATTATTGAAAATAACCAAAGTTCCTTCACAGATTGAACAAAACGTCTGGTTTTCATGAAATGTTGACATGTTTTTTTTAAATGTTAGAGGTCCCTTCCTCAATAGTAACAATCGTGTTGTTTTGTTAACAAGAATTCCATCTAAATCTCACTCTTCATAATTACCTCAACATCCCTTTTGTTCAAGAACTGGCAATATCCCGTTTCTAAACCTTTCATTCCAAATTGTCTGTCCATCCCAATCCCCGTGCAGAAACACTTTCCTCCCAAGCCCACCCGAAAAACCCGCCAAGAAGGCTCAAGAGACATTGGCCTCGTCATCTGCTAATCGACTAAAGGACAAAAAAGCATTACCAAGTAGGAAGTGCCAATATTGATGGGCTCAAGTGTTATTATCATTATTTCTTATTCAATTGTTTATTTTTATTTTTATCTATTTATTCATTTTTGTTTTATTTAATTATGTTTTATTATTTATTTTGTCAGCTTTATTAATCAATTTCTGTTTATAGTATGATTTAGATTTGTGAGCAAACTTAACTAATTTACCGATGTTAAATAAACTTATAATTTAAAAAAATAACTCTAAACTTCACCTATTGATTGGAGTGATCCGTTTCCAAGGCTCACAGTTTTAGTGAGGGGGGGGGGTAATTTAGAAGCTGGCGTTTGGTTATGAAGGATATTTCACGGTTAGTCATGGAAATGAAGGAGACAAATGTCCTATCATTCGTTTAGTTTCATCAATAGGTTCCTGGCAGATTCGACCATCGGGGAAAGAGCTGAGGGTCCTATACCCTCATCAATATCTCACACTTAGGGGTTGTCAGCTCTTCTAACAATATTCTACAATATCCCGCAAAACTTGGACCATCAAAACGTCCCGTGTTCTTAACAATATCCCAGGAATACTATTGGTCCAAGATGAACGTACAACGCAAACTATCTTGCCGTTTCTATAAATATTCCGGAATAACCCATTATTGGATGTCCTCCATCAATATCCTGCTTCTCCAACAGCCTGTTTTAAGCAGTTTGCTAATTTCTCTCTCTATTCCAGGAGCAGGAAGTTCGTGCCCTGGCCGATGGGACCTTCCCAACAATCAACCAACTTTTTATTTTATACTCAACAAGCCGTTCACACTAATGAGTTAGGAATGTTTTTCAATATGTGAGTATTTCATTAGATCTCCGATAAATAATTTTATTTCGTGATATTGGAATTTATAGAACATTATATTTCAATATACATAGAAACAATAAAAAAATACCTGCATCTTTAAGAATAATTTTTGTTTTACATTGAGCTTTGAATTTACCTAAAAATTCTACTCTAAATATTAGACTCTTCCGGTAATATAATACCCCCTTGACTAAAACCTACTTGCTGTACAAAAGGTAATATAATACCCCCTTGACTAAAACCTACTTGCTGTACATAAGGTAATATAATACCCCCTTGACTAAAACCTACTTGCTGTACATAAGGTAATATAATACCCCCTTGACTAAAACCTACTTGCTGTACAAAAGGTAATATAATACCCCCTTGACTAAAACCTACTTGCTGTACATAAGGTAATATAATACCCCCTTGACTAAAACCTACTTGCTGTACAAAAGGTAATATAATACCCCCTTGACTAAAACCTACTTGCTGTACAAAAGGTAATATAATATTCCCTTGACTAAAACCTACTTGCTGTACATAAGGTAATATAATATTCCCTTGAGTAAAACCTACTTGCTGTACAAAGGGTACTTGTTCTTGCAATATAGCTATATAATTCATTAAAAGTTTACAAAAAAATACTTGCATTTATTAACGGAGGCTTACATTGCAGACTTCACGACGTACTTTTGCGGGCCTTTCATTTTTTTAGGAGAATCACCTTCAGTGATATTCGCACCGGACTATCAACACCAACCCCTTATAATGACAACGGTACATGTTTTTCCTAGGCGCTAATCTATTGGAGTGTCCTGTCACGACATCGCTATCATGATATTGTAGTCGTATTGTGTACGCTTTAATTTTTTGTGGACGAATATATTAAACACTTATATTAATATATTCAACATTTAAAAATACAAACAAACATACAAACGCAAATTAGAGAATTACTGCTTAAGTGCTCCTTGGGTTCCATGGGCGTATATAGGAAATAATTTCGGAAGAGGGGCTGGGAAAAGTTCCGGGGGGGGGGGGGGGCTGGTACATTTCCGGGGTATGGAATACAAACAATCTACAACTTGGAATAGTTCGGGGGGGGGGGCTGGTACATTTCCGGGGTATGGAATACAAACAATCTACAACTTGGAATAGTTCGGGGGGGGGGGGCTGGTACATTTCCAGGGTATGGAATACAAACAATCTACAACTTGGAATAGTTCGGGGGGGGGGGGCTGGTACATTTCCGGGGTATGGAATACAAACAATCTACAACTTGGAATAGTTCGGGGGGGGGGGGGCTGGTACATTTCCGGGGTATGGAATACAAACAATCTACAACTTGGAATAGTTCGGGGGGGGGGGGGGGGGCTGGTACATTTCCAGGGTATGGAATACAAACAATCTACAACTTGGAATAGTTCGGGGGGGGGGCTGGTACATTTCCGGGGTATGGAATACAAACAATCTACAACTTGGAATAGTTCGGGGGGGGGGGGGCTGGTACATTTCCGGGGTATGGAATACAAACAATCTACAACTTGGAATAGTTCGGGGGGGGGGGGCTGGTACATTTCCAGGGTATGGAATACAAACAATCTACAACTTGGAATAGTTCGGGGGGGGGGGCTGGTACATTTCCGGGGTATGGAATACAAACAATCTACAACTTGGAATAGTTCGGGGGGGGGGCTGGTACATTTCCGGGGTATGGAATACTAACAATCTACAACTTGGAATAGTTCGGGGGGGGGGGCTGGTACATTTCCGGGGTATGGAATACTAACAATCTACAACTTGGAATAGTTCGGGGGGGGGGCTGGTACATTTCCGGGGTATGGAATACAAACAATCTACAACTTGGAATAGTTCGGGGGGGGGCTGGTACATTTCCGGGGTATGGAATACAAACAATCTACAACTTGGAATAGTTCGGGGGGGGGGGGGGGGGGGCTGGTACATTTCCGGGGTATGGAATACTAACAATCTACAACTTGGAATAGTTCGGGGGGGGGCTGGTACATTTCCGGGGTATGGAATACTAACAATCTACAACTTGGAATAGTTCGGGGGGGGGCTGGTACATTTCCGGGGTATGGAATACAAACAATCTACAACTTGGAATAGTTCGGGGGGGGGGCTGGTACATTTCCGGGGTATGGAATACAAACAATCTACAACTTGGAATAGTTCGGGGGGGGGGGCTGGTACATTTCCGGGGTATGGAATACAAACAATCTACAACTTGGAATAGTTCGGGGGGGGGGGGGGGGCTGGTACATTTCCGGGGTATGGAATACAAACAATCTACAACTTGGAATAGTTCCGGGGGGGCTGGTACATTTCCGGGGTATGGAATACAAACAATCTACAACTTGGAATAGTTCCGGGGGGGCTGGTACATTTCCGGGGTATGGAATACAAACAATCTACAACTTGGAATAGTTCCGGGGGGGGGCTGGTACATTTCCGGGGTATGGAATACAAACAATCTACAACTTGGAATAGTTTTAGCCAACGAAAACGCTATTATAACTAAATAAAACATTTTTATGAACTATGTGGTCTTATTTAATTTATTTTTAAGGCTTTTATGACAATTTTTTACCGATCAAATCCGGCTACGGCCCCCCTTATATACCCTCATGATTATATCTATGGATGGATGCCGTAAACATCCAGTTCCCTATTTGAAAGATGGAAACACGCTTAAATATCCAATCTAAGGTGTTCAGATCGCTAACTCCAAGTCCTGACATACTCCATTCATCCCGATGTAAACATCAAGACCCGCTCCCATCTGGTTCTGATCGGCGGGAGAGGAGACAACAAGAACTCCAACAGTCGAATTTCCTGCTCTCCTAATACCGTGAAGGAATTCTAATGATCCCCTTTTGAACCGTGGACAGCAAAAAGACCCAACATGTTGTTGGGACTGGATCCCAGGTAGCTGGCCTACAACCTACAATTATAGAATTTGGTTTAATACCAGGTGGTTGTTAGGCCTCCTACAGGTAGAAACCTCAAACCTTCGCTCCATTCTTCCTTCTGGGCTTAGTAATATGAATACTTTCAAAGCAAGGGTTGTTTATATTGTTCTATTCAATATTACGGCAGAATGGCCGAATATATGAAATGAACCGTATAAACAGGAATACACTGAGAAGGAAGAAATTATCAGGGGGTGATCTCAGTATCATAATTATCAGGGGGTGATCTCAGTATCATAATTATCAGGGGGTGATCTCAGTATCATAATTATCAGGGGGTGATCTCAGTATCATAATTATCAGGGGGTGATCTCAGTATCATAATAAAACTACATTTTATAAGAAAAAGAGTTTTATTGTTTACCGACGTTTCGGATTGAAATTGAAGCCTTCATCAGGGCTGTAAAACAAGGACAGAATTAATACAAATACATATACAAAAGAAATGACAAAAAGAGAAAAGCATTGCACATGGAAGAGGGTGAATGATACAAATACATATACAAAAGAAATTACAAAAACAGAAAAGCATTACATATGGAAGAGGGTGAATGATACAAATACATATACAAAAGAAATGACAAAAACAGAAAAGCATTACACATGGAAGAGGGTGAATGATACAAATACATATACAAAAGAAATGACAAAAACAGAAAAGCATTGCACATGGAAGAGGGTGAATGATACAAATACATATACAAAAGAAATGACAAAAACAGAAAAGCATTGTACATGGAAGAGGGTGAATGATACAAATACATATACAAAAGAAATGACAAAAACAGAAAAGCATTGCACATGGAAGAGGGTGAATGATACAAATACATATACAAAAGAAATGACATAAACAGAAAAGCATTGTACATGGAAGAGGGTGAATGATACAAATACATATACAAAAGAAATGACAAAAACAGAAAAGCATTGCACATGGAAGAGGGTGAATGATACAAATACATATACAAAAGAAATGACAAAAACAGAAAAGCATTGTACATGGAAGAGGGTGAATGATACAAATACATATACAAAAGAAATGACAAAAACAGAAAAGCATTGCACATGGAAGAGGGTGAATGATACAAATACATATACAAAAGAAATGACAAAAACAGAAAAGCATTGCACATGGAAGAGGGTGAATGATACAAATACATATACAAAAGAAATGACAAAAACAGAAAAGCATTGTACATGGAAGAGGGTGAATGATACAAATACATATACAAAAGAAATGACAAAAACAGAAAAGCATTGCACATGGAAGAGGGTGAATGATACAAATACATATACAAAAGAAATGACAAAAACAGAAAAGCATTGTACATGGAAGAGGGTGAATGATACAAATACATATACAAAAGAAATGACAAAAACAGAAAAGCATTGCACATGGAAGAGGGTGAATGATACAAATACATATACAAAAGAAATGACAAAAACAGAAAAGCATTGTACATGGAAGAGGGTGAATGATACAAATACATATACAAAAGAAATGACAAAAACAGAAAAGCATTGCACATGGAAGAGGGTGAATGATACAAATACATATACAAAAGAAATGACAAAAACAGAAAAGCATTGCACATGGAAGAGGGTGAATGATACAAATACATATACAAAAGAAATGACAAAAACAGAAAAGCATTGCACATGGAAGAGGGTGAATGATACAAATACATATACAAAAGAAATGACAAAAACAGAAAAGCATTGCACATGGAAGAGGGTGAATGATACAAATACATATACAAAAGAAATGACAAAAACAGAAAAGCATTGCACATGGAAGAGGGTGAATGATACAAATACATATACAAAAGAAATGACAAAAACAGAAAAGCATTGCACATGGAAGAGGGTGAATGATACAAATACATATACAAAAGAAATGACAAAAACAGAAAAGCATTGCACATGGAAGAGGGTGAATGATACAAATACATATACAAAAGAAATGACAAAAACAGAAAAGCATTGCACATGGAAGAGGGTGAATGATACAAATACATATACAAAAGAAATGACAAAAACAGAAAAGCATTGCACATGGAAGAGGGTGAATGATACAAATACATATACAAAAGAAATGACAAAAACAGAAAAGCATTGCACATGGAAGAGGGTGAATTATACAAATACATATACAAAAGAAATGACAAAAACAGAAAAGCATTGCACATGGAAGAGGGTGAATGATACAAATACATATACAAAAGAAATGACAAAAACAGAAAAGCATTGCACATGGAAGAGGGTGAATGATACAAATACATATACAAAAGAAATGACAAAAACAGAAAAGCATTGTACATGGAAGAGGGTGAATGATACAAATACATATACAAAAGAAATGACAAAAACAGAAAAGCATTGCACATGGAAGAGGGTGAATGATACAAATACATATACAAAAGAAATGACAAAAACAGAAAAGCATTGCACATGGAAGAGGGTGAATGATACAAATACATATACAAAAGAAATGACAAAAACAGAAAAGCATTGCACATGGAAGAGGGTGAATGATACAAATACATATACAAAAGAAATGACAAAAACAGAAAAGCATTGCACATGGAAGAGGGTGAATGATACAAATACATATACAAAAGAAATGACAAAAACAGAAAAGCATTGCACATGGAAGAGGGTGAATGATACAAATACATATACAAAAGAAATGACAAAAACAGAAAAGCATTGCACATGGAAGAGGGTGAATGATACAAATACATATACAAAAGAAATGACAAAAACAGAAAAGCATTGCACATGGAAGAGGGTGAATGATACAAATACATATACAAAAGAAATGACAAAAACAGAAATGCATTGCACATGGAAGAGGGTGAATGATACAAATACATATACAAAAGAAATGACAAAAACAGAAAAGCATTGCACATGGAAGAGGGTGAATGATACAAATACATATACAAAAGAAATGACAAAAACAGAAAAGCATTGCACATGGAAGAGGGTGAATGATACAAATACATATACAAAAGAAATGACAAAAACAGAAAAGCATTGTACATGGAAGAGGGTGAATGATACAAATACATATACAAAAGAAATGACAAAAACAGAAAAGCATTGCACATGGAAGAGGGTGAATGATACAAATACATATACAAAAGAAATGACAAAAACAGAAAAGCATTGCACATGGAAGAGGGTGAATGATACAAATACATATACAAAAGAAATGACAAAAACAGAAAAGCATTGTACATGGAAGAGGGTGAATGATACAAATACATATACAAAAGAAATGACAAAAACAGAAAAGCATTGTACATGGAAGAGGGTGAATGATACAAATACATATACAAAAGAAATGACAAAAACAGAAAAGCATTGCACATGGAAGAGGGTGAATGATACAAATTCACCTTCTTCCATGTGCAATGTTTTTATTTTAATTTTCTTTTTTTTAATTTATTTTTTTTGTTGTAATTTCTTGTGTATATAAATTAGTACTAACTCTGCCATACTTGTTTTATAGCCCTGGTAAAGGATTCATTTCACCAATGAATCCTTCTCATTTTTCAATATTTTTTGTTTGAACAATGTTTTGTTTTTACTTCGGTGGGGTTGAAATGATTTGTTGGTGAGACGCCTTCTCTCTCCAGCGGAGTACAAACTCTCCATACTACAATATTTCACCCGTTTCCTGTCCGGCTTTTTCAGACCGACTTCATCCTTGGTGGTTGGTAATGGAATGATAGTTCATTCCCTTACCAACCACCAATGATAGATGAAATCAGCTTGAAGAAGCCGGAGAGGAATCCATTGGAGGTGATCCAACCAATCATATATATATATATATATATATATATATATATATATATATATATATACATATACATAAACATAAGAATTAAATATACCTATATCCATTTTAGAATATAAGTGTGCTAGGAAGGATGAAAGAGGTTTGATCTGTAATGGTTTCCGCTTGTCGGTTTTACTTCCCCCCCCCCCCCCTACAATATCGGATATCGATGTATTTTCTTCTTTCATGCAATTTAAGTTGCTAGTGATTGCTGCTTCCCGCCCCCCAAAAAGACCCCACCCCTTCCCCCTTTATAACACGGCGTAATCTCGCTGCTTCCATACTCGGACGAGCAGCGATGATATTTCAAAGCCCATTCAATGGAAGGATTGGTCTGTCATATTCTATCTGGATGTTTTCTACCGAATATCTTCCGATCATAGCTAATATATCACTCCTACAATCCTCTTGTTATTCAAGCTGCCGGCAGATTGCGCCCCCGTAGGGGTTTGGAGATTATTCCTTTATTTATGTGCTAGTATGGAGGGGTGCGTCCGACCCTTCGCTTCAAGTAATTCAATCTCGCCATGATTGCGTCCTGAGTCGCTCCAATGTCGCTACATTCCAATCAGTGAGTCATACACTTAATGATTGTTTGCAATTTTACACCGTCATGTACATGATATGTACACAAGGAGCTCTTCGACTAGGAGGGGTTTCTACATAACGTCCATAGATCTTGGAGTAGGGAAATAACAAACATGGAAATAGCTGTACAGGTCATAAATCTAGAGGATTCTTCTGGGATGAATTACCTGAGGTCACGAACAGGAGGTTCTGTATATTATGTGAATTTTAGCGCAGTGGCTAAGTGCCGACTAGAAACTTTCACTTTCCCCAACCCATAGATGACGATAATAACGGTGGTTCAAATTTGTGTGTGCATATACCATATATATATATATATATATATATATATATATATATATATATATATATATATATGTGTGTGTGTTTTTTTGCGAAGAACACATCCAGTTACTGTCAAGTATCTGTAGTGATTTTAAACAGTTCTTCAGCGCAGACGCATAAATCATTAGAATTCCTATTTGCCTTTATTTGCGAATACAGTGATATTAAAAAATGGGTCTTTTGAAATTGATTTTTATAATATTAACCTTTTTATAAATAAATATGAGTATTTTTGCAAAGACCGCATCCAGTTACTTTTAGTAGTGATCGCAGTGATTTTAAATACTTATTTTGATTATTATATTTATATCATATCAACGATTATATTATATTATATATCTCTCAAAGATTTGGACAGACTAGAGCCTCAATATAACCTTGAGGAAACTATTAGTACTTATGCTAATGACATCATTGCTATGTGTTTCCGTGTGTGTGTGGTATTTGTGTGGCCTTTTCGCTCTGTCACAGGCTCAAACATGGGTCCATGTTGCTCAACTTTCAATTTTGTTCAACCAGGAGAATCCGCTTATCTCTTTAATGGGCGAAATTGGCGTCGCAAACATCGTTGCGGTTACAGTTTTTCATTTGCAGACTTCCAGGTACATAGAAGTTGGTTCCCTAACATACAAAAAGGAATGAAACTATTTTGAAGGGGATATCGGTAACAGTTTTTCATTTGCAGACTTCCAGGTACATAGAAGTTGGTTCCCTAACATACAAAAAGGAATGAAACTATTTTGAAGGGGATATCTGTAACAGTTTTTCATTTGCAGACTTCCAGGTACATAGAAGTTGGTTCCCTAACATAGAAAAAGGAATGAAACTATTTTGAAGGGGATATCTGTAACAGTTTTTCATTTGCAGACTTCCAGGTACATAGAAGTTGGTTCCCTAACATAGAAAAAGGAATGAAACTATTTTGAAGGGGATATCTGTAACAGTTTTTCATTTGCAGACTTCCAGGTACATAGAAGTTGGTTCCCTAACATAGAAAAAGGAATGAAACTATTTTGAAGGGGATATCTGTAACAGTTTTTCATTTGCAGACTTCCAGGTACATAGAAGTTGGTTCCCTAACATAGAAAAAGGAATGAAACTATTTTGAAGGGGATATCTGTAACAGTTTTTCATTTGCAGACTTCCAGGTACATAGAAGTTGGTTCCCTAACATAGAAAAAGGAATGAAACTATTTTGAAGGGGATATCTGTAACAGTTTTTCATTTGCAGACTTCCAGGTACATAGAAGTTGGTTCCCTAACATAGAAAAAGGAATGAAACTATTTTGAAGGGGATATCTGTAACAGTTTTTCATTTGCAGACTTCCAGGTACATAGAAGTTGGTTCCCTAACATAGAAAAAGGAATGAAACTATTTTGAAGGGGATATCTGTAACAGTTTTTCATTTGCAGACTTCCAGGTACATAGAAGTTGGTTCCCTAACATAGAAAAAGGAATGAAACTATTTTGAAGGGGATATCTGTAACAGTTTTTCATTTGCAGACTTCCAGGTACATAGAAGTTGGTTCCCTAACATAGAAAAAGGAATGAAACTATTTTGAAGGGGATATCTGTAACAGTTTTTCATTTGCAGACTTCCAGGTACATAGAAGTTGGTTCCCTAACATAGAAAAAGGAATGAAACTATTTTGAAGGGGATATCTGTAACAGTTTTTTGAAGAAAGTTGATAACTAATTTCGATTTAGGTAATTAAAATTATTCAATTCAGTTCAAATATTTATCCAAACTAAGATATGTAAATTTAAATGGAGCTATCCCCTTTGAGACGGCGAAAATTGACAAACAATTCTACATCAATACCTCAGATTTATTAATGAGCCAATAAACTGAAGTTAACATGGCAAGTTTCGCCCTACCGTTGATTGCAATCTCTGCAGAAATGCATTTCCATGAGAATGAAGATCCGGATGCATCCATCATCGCTAGCCCAACCCTCTCCTGATTATCACTGGTTATGAATAGTTCTGACTAATCATTGCACTTAACTGCACTTCAGCAGGAAGCACAATGTCTCACATATTAATAAAAAGTGCACCCTATGTAACTCGTGAGAAATTCGTGCGATTTCGCATTCCCACGAAAAACTATTTTCGCATAAGTATATTAAAAAAATGGCGTGATTCCACGCTAATTATCAGATATGCAAATGACTTCCTCATCAGGTGTTTTTTTGCTAGGAAGATCCTCTGAAGTCATCTGTTCATTCTATCCCCGGAACTGCTTAGTCAAAGGATGCACCGTTATTCTGCAATGGGAAACTGCAGATGCAACATTCCTTGCAACTCCACTGCAGTGTTGCATTACCGTAGACACAGTAGCACTAGTTCGAATAGCGACAGGATCCTGAGATCAGTTGGAGAAAGTTCATCTTGTATGTAGCTGCTAGAATAATTACTTCAGCTGTTTCAAAACACAAGTATATATATATATATATATATATATATATATATATATATATATATATATATATATATATATATATATACTAGTTGATGTACTACACTCTGATCAATTTGTTTGCATTTTAAGATTAACAAAAATACTAATGTTCTCTTATTCTTGTCTTCCACAAACATCTATGAATAATACCTGTTGAAAGGTAAATAGCCATCGATACTTGTTGTAGGCTGAGCCAACCGTATACCTAAGGCTGCACCTAGCTTGGACGAGTATCTCTCCCGATTCAATATCTTTTGATCGACAACGGCCGACGTGAGTGCCTACATTGGTCCCGACCCGATCCGATCCGATCTAGATACAGCTCGTCAGTAATGACCTCGTAGTGAAGTGAAAATGAGTGATTAATTAAAGAAATACCACCTAATAAGCATATAAACCTTGGATTAGGTTGAATGTTGGAGGTATGAACGAGGAGTTGAGAGGCCCATCAATCTTCTGGAAGTATATCAGTCCCGAAAAAAAAAAAAAATCTTTGTGTAACAGTTAATTTTTATCTCATACACTACGATAAGAGAAGCATTAGTATTCATATTTTAAAATTATTTATAAGAAAGGTAGCTAGAAGGATATAAGCATTGGAAGTTTATAAACATATTTCCATGTAATTTAATCAATCAATCTTGCAAGATTTTAGGTGCAGCAACAGGACACTGAAACTATCCTAAGGAAAATTGCTCCATTTAATCTTAGAAATTTAGGAATATGCGGACGTTAAAAAATAAGAGCTTCATTAAAAACAGGCATTATTTGTCCCTACACGTTTCGTACCCTTTTTGGTGCGTTTTCGGGGGAACATGTTATGAATATAAAACATCTTGCAGCCTCAAAATAGGGAGGAGTGGAAGGTTCTCCTCCTTAATATGAGGCTATAAGTTGTCTTATGTAACAAATTCCCTTGAGAAGGCACCATAAGGGTGCGAAGTTTGTAAGGAAATATAAAGTTTGAAAACATTTTTAGTAAAGATTTTATTCTTTGACCTTTCACCTAAACGAAAATTATAATCCTGAAGTAAAGGTCAGATCAATAATAATTCCTAATATTAAATAACACCGCTTCATTAAATGAGATGGCTCTATCTATACTCAGGTAAGAACGGTATTTGTAAAAAATGTAATAATCGTTGGAATAGATAAAGCATCGGTGTATAAACACATGGACTCTGTTTATTGTGGTATAGATTCTCTAGCGGTTCCAAATAACGATGCCCTGGGATTGGTTAATAGATTCTGATCCGATGAATATGGGTGTTTATATTAATGATGTAAACAGAACCTCCATTGGATTGTACGCAACTCAATCCTCCGGCCATCTGCTAAACAAGGCCTGATTGATGGACGATGAAGCAAGAGCCGACGCTGTAGATAGCAGAGACGGAAGAGTTAGAGATAAGTGGAGTGTGGAGTGCATCTGGTATCAGAGAGTGGCTGGCCACTTGACGTTTCGATTGCAGGGAGGTTGTTAACACCATGGATTTATGGGATCTGATATTCTAAAAGCTGGATAAACATGTCGACATTGTTCTTTAGGCGCAAATCGAAATATGTCGTAATTCTTCCTCTACAAACAGGATGTTTACATTGATATCTTAATACTCCGATTCACCATTAAGGAAGAAACAATGACCTGCCTGATGAAGCTGGAGAGGATTCCAGCGAAATATCTCAGTAAGAAGTGGGAGAGCAGATCTACCACTGGAAATAGGCACACCTCACGGGGGCCTACCAACAAGGAAGAAACAATGACCTGCCTGATGAAGCTGGAGTGGATTCCTGCGAAATATCTCAGTAAGAAGTAGGAGAGCAGAACTACCACTGGAAATGAGCACACCTCACGGGGGCCTACCAACAAGGAAGAAACAATGACCTGCCTGATGAAGCTGGAGAGGATTCCAGCGAAATATCTCAGTAAGAAGTAGGAGAGCAGAACTACCACTGGAAATAGGCACACCTCACGGGGGCCTACCAACAAGGAAGAAACAATGACCTGCCTGATGAAGCTGGAGTGGATTCCAGCGAAATATCTCAGTAAGAAGTAGGAGAGCAGATCTACCACTGGAAATAGGCACACCTCACGGGGGACTACCAACAAGGAAGGAACAATGACCTGCCTGATGAAGCTGGAGAGGATTCCAGCGAAATATCTCAGTAAGAAGTAGGAGAGCAGAACTACCACTGGAAATAGGCACACCTCACGGGGGCCTACCAACAAGGAAGAAACAATGACCTGCCTGATGAAGCTGGAGTGGATTCCAGCGAAATATCTCAGTAAGAAGTAGGAGAGCAGAACTACCACTGGAAAAATAAGCCGTTCTATCCATATATGGATGGTTCAGACTACAACTAGACCAAATCCATGTTATAGTTTTGAGAAAATGAGTATTATGCGTGTCGATTGCAAAGATGTTGTATAAATCCTATTGACCAGTATAAGTCTTCAAAAGATGTTGTATAGATCCTATTGACCAGTATAAGTCTTCAAAAGATGTTGTATAGATCCTATTGACCAGTATAAGTCTTCAAAAGATGTTGTATAGATCCTATTGACCAGTATAAGTCTTCAAAAGATGTTGTATAGATCCTATTGACCAGTATAAGTCTTCAAAAGATGTTGTATAGATCCTATTGACCAGTATAAGTCTTCAAAAGATGTTGTATAGATCCTATTGACCAGTATAAGTCTTCAAAAGATGTTGTGTAGATCCTATTGACCAGTATAAGTCTTCAAAAGATGTTGTGTAGATCCTATTGACCAGTATAAGTCTTCAAAAGATGTTGTATAGATCCTATTGACCAGTATAAGTCTTCAAAAGATGTTGTATAGATCCTATTGACCAGTATAAGTCTTCAAAAGATGTTGTATAGATCCTATTGACCAGTATAAGTCTTCAAAAGATGTTGTATAAATCCTATTGACCAGTATAAGTCTTCAAAAGATGTTGTATAAATCCTATTGACCAGTATAAGTCTTCAAAAGATGTTGTATAAATCCTATTGACCAGTATAAGTCTTCAAAAGATGTTGTATAAATCCTATTGACCAGTATAAGTCTTCAAAAGATGTTGTATAAATCCTATTGACCAGTATAAGTCTTCAAAAGATGTTGTATAAATCCTATTGACCAGTATAAGTCTTCAAAAGATGTTGTATAAATCCTATTGACCAGTATAAGTCTTCAAAAGATGTTGTATAAATCCTATTGACCAGTATAAGTCTTCAAAAGATGTTGTATAAATCCTATTGACCAGTATAAGTCTTCAAAAGATGTTGTATAAATCCTATTGACCAGTATAAGTCTTCAAAAGATGTTGTATAAATCCTATTGACCAGTATAAGTCTTCAAAAGATGTTGTATAAATCCTATTGACCAGTATAAGTCTTCAAAAGATGTTGTATAAATCCTATTGACCAGTATAAGTCTTCAAAAGATGTTGTATAAATCCTATTGACCAGTATAAGTCTTCAAAAGATGTTGTATAAATCCTATTGACCAGTATAAGTCTTCAAAAGATGTTGTATAAATCCTATTGACCAGTATAAGTCTTCAAAAGATGTTGTATAAATCCTATTGACCAGTATAAGTCTTCAAAAGATGTTGTATAAATCCTATTGACCAGTATAAGTCTTCAAAAGATGTTGTATAAATCCTATTGACCAGTATAAGTCTTCAAAAGATGTTGTATAAATCCTATTGACCAGTATAAGTCTTCAAAAGATGTTGTATAAATCCTATTGACCAGTATAAGTCTTCAAAAGATGTTGTATAAATCCTATTGACCAGTATAAGTCTTCAAAAGATGTTGTATAAATCCTATTGACCAGTATAAGTCTTCAAAAGATGTTGTATAAATCCTATTGACCAGTATAAGTCTTCAAAAGATGTTGTATAAATCCTATTGACCAGTATAAGTCTTCAAAAGATGTTGTATAAATCCTATTGACCAGTATAAGTCTTCAAAAGATGTTGTATAAATCCTATTGACCAGTATAAGTCTTCAAAAGATGTTGTATAAATCCTATTGACCAGTATAAGTCTTCAAAAGATGTTGTATAAATCCTATTGACCAGTATAAGTCTTCAAAAGATGTTGTATAAATCCTATTGACCAGTATAAGTCTTCAAAAGATGTTGTATAAATCCTATTGACCAGTATAAGTCTTCAAAAGATGTTGTATAAATCCTATTGACCAGTATAAGTCTTCAAAAGATGTTGTATAAATCCTATTGACCAGTATAAGTCTTCAAAAGATGTTGTATAAATCCTATTGACCAGTATAAGTCTTCAAAAGATGTTGTATAAATCCTATTGACCAGTATAAGTCTTCAAAAGATGTTGTATAAATCCTATTGACCAGTATAAGTCTTCAAAAGATGTTGTATAAATCCTATTGACCAGTATAAGTCTTCAAAAGATGTTGTATAAATCCTATTGACCAGTATAAGTCTTCAAAAGATGTTGTATAAATCCTATTGACCAGTATAAGTCTTCAAAAGATGTTGTATAAATCCTATTGACCAGTATAAGTCTTCAAAAGATGTTGTATAAATCCTATTGACCAGTATAAGTCTTCAAAAGATGTTGTATAAATCCTATTGACCAGTATAAGTCTTCAAAAGATGTTGTATAAATCCTATTGACCAGTATAAGTCTTCAAAAGATGTTGTATAAATCCTATTGACCAGTATAAGTCTTCAAAAGATGTTGTATAAATCCTATTGACCAGTATAAGTCTTCAAAAGATGTTGTATAAATCCTATTGACCAGTATAAGTCTTCAAAAGATGTTGTATAAATCCTATTGACCAGTATAAGTCTTCAAAAGATGTTGTATAAATCCTATTGACCAGTATAAGTCTTCAAAAGATGTTGTATAAATCCTATTGACCAGTATAAGTCTTCAAAAGATGTTGTATAAATCCTATTGACCAGTATAAGTCTTCAAAAGATGTTGTATAAATCCTATTGACCAGTATAAGTCTTCAAAAGATGTTGTATAAATCCTATTGACCAGTATAAGTCTTCAAAAGATGTTGTATAAATCCTATTGACCAGTATAAGTCTTCAAAAGATGTTGTATAAATCCTATTGACCAGTATAAGTCTTCAAAAGATGTTGTATAAATCCTATTGACCAGTATAAGTCTTCAAAAGATGTTGTATAAATCCTATTGACCAGTATAAGTCTTCAAAAGATGTTGTATAAATCCTATTGACCAGTATAAGTCTTCAAAAGATGTTGTATAAATCCTATTGACCAGTATAAGTCTTCAAAAGATGTTGTATAAATCCTATTGACCAGTATAAGTCTTCAAAAGATGTTGTATAAATCCTATTGACCAGTATAAGTCTTCAAAAGATGTTGTATAAATCCTATTGACCAGTATAAGTCTTCAAAAGATGTTGTATAAATCCTATTGACCAGTATAAGTCTTCAAAAGATGTTGTATAAATCCTATTGACCAGTATAAGTCTTCAAAAGATGTTGTATAAATCCTATTGACCAGTATAAGTCTTCAAAAGATGTTGTATAAATCCTATTGACCAGTATAAGTCTTCAAAAGATGTTGTATAAATCCTATTGACCAGTATAAGTCTTCAAAAGATGTTGTATAAATCCTATTGACCAGTATAAGTCTTCAAAAGATGTTGTATAAATCCTATTGACCAGTATAAGTCTTCAAAAGATGTTGTATAAATCCTATTGACCAGTATAAGTCTTCAAAAGATGTTGTATAAATCCTATTGACCAGTATAAGTCTTCAAAAGATGTTGTATAAATCCTATTGACCAGTATAAGTCTTCAAAAGATGTTGTATAAATCCTATTGACCAGTATAAGTCTTCAAAAGATGTTGTATAAATCCTATTGACCAGTATAAGTCTTCAAAAGATGTTGTATAAATCCTATTGACCAGTATAAGTCTTCAAAAGATGTTGTATAAATCCTATTGACCAGTATAAGTCTTCAAAAGATTAGAACTACACTGACATTATTTATGTATAGCCTTCTTCATAAAATAGTTACAGCTTGAACTTGGCTTACTTCTGCTCTGAAAACAAATAAGAATGACTTCCAGATGTGCAGCAAGAACTACAAATGGTAAAATAATTAAGTTAGGACTTAGTCTCCTGTAGCACTGAAAAGAGCCATTTTAGTAATACTCTTCAGTACAATAACAACATGAAATGCCTAAAATGGACTTGGTATAGTTGTGCTCTCAACCCTCCATATATTTATTTACATACATAAGTATATGTGTGTGTAATTAAAGGAAGTGAATCTTCACCGAAAGCTTGATATTTGTGGCTCCTTCCTCGACTAAGCATGTTGCTATAAACATGTTTCCACCCTTCCTCGACTAAGCATGTTGCTATAAACATGTTTCCACACTTCCTCGACTAAGCATGTTGCTATCAACATGTTTCCACCCTTCCTCGACTAAGCATGTTGCTATAAACATGTTTCCACCCTTCCTCGACTAAGCATGTTGCTATAAACATGTTTCCACCCTTCCTCGACTAAGCATGTTGCTATAAACATGTTTCCACCCTTTGAGTCTTGTATAACCGAGGTTATAATTCATTCATTCCATAGATGAAAACCTTCTACCATGTTGTTCAAATTATGATTCCTCACAACTGCCTATATATCTACACGGTTAAACCTGTTCCTCGAAAGTGACCGGTGATTATCACTGCTCCAAGAGGTGATTACATCCTGATGAGTAGATACCACCGAAATCAGGCATACAGCCTAGGCAGTCCCTAATGAAGCTGTTAGGACTACGAAGCAGTAGGAGCTGATGGACCTACAGAATATAGGTTTGATGCTTTTGAATATAGGTTAATCTAATCCTGCTTCTCCTTATAGCTTTCGAAGCCTCAATTCTTAAAACAGGTTATTGAAACTTTGAAGCATATCTTTAAAATATTTCATGGAACCTACCGTGAGACTGCCAAAAACCACTGTGATGTATTTATGATGTATATAGGATCGGTCAAATGGTCCGTGTGTTGTCAAATTGCATAATTTAATGATAATTTCGCCCTTTTTTCAATGGATACTTAGTTCATGGAAACCCATCATGTTAATACATATAGGCATATTACACAAAAACACTGTTTTGATTTTTATCGTTACCTAGCTATGTAATATATCTAGCCCGCGCTAATCTTGCGTGTCAGTAGTAATAATAATTTGACTGGGTCATTCACTCCTTCTTGATCAATTCAGCCTTCATTTAATGAATGATTCTATAATTACAAGAGAATCAGCACATTCAGTAATGAGTTGGCGTGGCCCTGGAATTAGCGCGATACGCCACAGCTCTAACTAGCTAGAAACGACCCCAAGACCTTGTCTAGAATCTTCAATCAGGAGTGTTTGATTGAAGGCAGATCTATCCATTCTATGAAGATTGACAGGACGAGGCTTAGCGAATAGTTTTAAAGCTATCTACTCATTTCTTGTTGATTTATTTGTATCGGTTGGGCCAAATGCCATTTACTGTTTCATAAGATTTTTTTTTTTTTTTTTAAATGAAAGCTAATACAATTTAGAAGAACATTGTCTTGCCAGATTTTGTATGTTTTTCCTGATTATTAAATTACGTATAAATTATTCACGAATGTTTACAATTGAACATAAAATAATATTTTATTTTTCATATAACTTAATGTCATCCCTAAAGTCAAACATTTAAATCTTCATTAGACATGGAAAAAAACATTTATTTTTTTTTATTTATTTATTTTACGAGCTTCGCAACGCTTGCTCTTTCTTTTTTTTTTTTTTTTTTTTTTTTTTTGAAACAATCCAAATCTATTTACAAATCATTCAAAAAGCATAATATTTCAATTAATCTCATTGTTAAATTAAGATAAATTTATGTTTAATGAGGATGTGTCAGTTCTTTTTCAGGATTTGAATGTTAATCTGATCTATATCAGTGCAGATATTAAGTTTGATAAAGATAAATTTTTATTTTATGTTTAATTGTAAAAGTACCTGGATTATTTACACGTGATTTCATGAACAAAGGAAACAACAGGAACCTCCGAACCTACATCATTTCTAGATATATTCATTCGAGTTTCTCGAAAGTGCACAAGAATCTTGTGCTCGCCCCCAATATTTAATAAAATTCTATAAAAATATACAAGTGTATAAATTAATTATGAAATACGCCATAAATCTAAACTAAAATGAATAAATTCCTACAAAATGTACACTTTACAATCCTAAACCTAAAATTATTAATTCCTTATATATTTTTATATTTACATATTTTTCTATTTAGTTATTTAATTAATTATATTATTCTGCTTTTACCCCTGAGCTAATAATAGTCATTTGCTTTCATGAGTTCTTTTAGGAACCCGAATAATTTTATTAGAGTCATGGCTAGTTGCTTCTAAATTCTTCAGGATTACAGGGTTGTGGGTTGACAAGAATTTAAACTTTTATTTTGACGGGACACATTTCGTAGACGAGTCGCTGCACATCTTTGACTAGGTGGACGTGGACGTGAATTAACGCTGCGTGTCGTATGCGCAACCTGGTAAGAACAACAGCTGTCTCTACAGTATGTCGCTTGTCTCTATGAAATGATACTTTTGAAAAATTAGAGACCCGTGTCATTTGCTATAATTTCGGAGTAAATACAAAATTAACTGAGAGCGAAAAGGGTGTAATGTAAAATATCGGAAATTATCCATTAAAGAGAATATAATAGGGCTTAATGAAGCTAAACCTTGCGGGACTCCATCATTCCTGGTAGTTGCGGCTCTTTCCGCGGCGTGCGCTGCCTTACAATTACAACATCTCATGTATTAGGACATTATTTCTGTAATTATTCAGGTGTACTTAGTTCGGCGGCTTTACTGCTGTTAGTGTATTTAACGCAGATTGCTCTAATTATGCATTTACAGTTGTTTAACTACAGAAATTATTGATTCATTTATTTTTATGTTCAAAAAGGCATAACTTCACTCTCCAAGTCGGACTTACTTCTGTATTATACACAATTGTTTGAATGCATCAGTTCCCATTTTAGATCACTTGGATGGGTGACCGCCTAGGAAAACCCATTGTTCTTAGGTGGCAACCTGTAGATAGTTTGATGCTATTACCCAAGTAGTTCATTGATAGGTTCTTACAGTCGCTCACACATTAAGGTCTATTGAATACTCCTTGATAATCATTGATGAATGAAATGATGAATTATTCAGTTTATAATTGGCGACAAACTCTTATCACAGCTGATTCCATTGTTATTGTTGTTGCATCGACCATCAGCCAAAATTAAATAAATTGAGAACCGAAAAGAAGCTGTAGCTAAACATAAAGCGAGATAAAATAAGAAGTAAATTACAAAATAATCAACACATTCTCTTCCCACCCACCAGGATGGGTGACCGCCTGAAGAAGCCGGAGAGGACTACGGCGAAATATAGCCCTGTCGAAAGAAGCAGCACCGCTGGTGAGACAAGTTGTCTCAGATAAGGAAATTTATATCATAAAATTATTACAATAAATTAAAATTGAATTATAAAGAGTAATTTAAAATAGGGCTTGTAAAATTTAATAAATTGTATACAGTTTGGATTATCAGGATGTGCTTTTTAAATGTTGTTGTATGGACTACTTTCTGTCAGTTAAGTATTGAGTCGTCTGTAGTTGGTAAGTGTGTGTTTAACGGTCAAAGGCTCGGTACAAAGTGTACTATTTCGTCTGTTCTTTTCCTCTCGCACGTGCAACAGAATAAGTAGTTGTGTCCAATACGGAGTCTGGTGAAAATAACATCGATTGCAGAAGTGTTCGAGTAGGCTTTGATTTCAGTTCTTGCGTTTCTGCGCACATTCCCATTCGTATTGTATCTTAGTTTGCATTTATTTTTAAAACTCCATTGAGGCTTCAGTGCTTTGGTATTTGTTTGGCGAATTTTTCTTTTATTAGACGAATTAATGTATTCATCAGCTGTTGATCCCGGCATGAGCTACAGGTGGCATGCCCGAGTCCCCTCGTACCCTTCGAATCCCAGGGGTACGATGTAGGATTTCATCTCTAGAAGGTCTACATTGGTATTCATGATTTGCTCTTCGGGCTTGTAAAGGGGAGAATCGATTACCGAGAGCTAACCACAGTATCTCCTCAGGGTGCTGTAAGGGATGACTCAGGCTTCGTCCTGCAATCTTCTTGCGATCTTAGATTGCAATGCTATCCCTGATGACTACGTTATCATAGTATAACTGTGAACGTTACGAAACGTTCTGCTTGTTCGATATTCTTCAGTAGGATTATGTCGCAACTCGCGATAAATGTCGCGCCAGAACATTGAAATTCATCGCTGTCCATCGAGCATCGATGTCCCCGATAGAATAGTATACACTTCCGCCCCTAGCTTGCTTCCAAGAAGTCTATCTGGGTCACCGATCCCAGTACTAGCTGTGTTTGGTAACCCCGTCCAGGAACCTGGAGGTTACCAAGGTACTACATAGCGGTACTCCTGTTGCGCGAGTACCTTTCTTGGAGACCAGCTTCTTACGCAGTCTGCTATTCCAACGGATAATTCTACTCCTGGGGAATATTGATTTTATCACTCATGAATTGGCATACTTCATCTCAAAGTGCAGAAATGCATTCCAATGAGATTATAATAAAAACCATGAGTCAATTAAAGGGGTCAGGGCAAAAAAGTGCTACGCAACATCCTCAACAAAAATTAACTTTAGCTGTTGGATATTATGTGGGACTATCAGTCTATGATGGAAATCCTACTAAAATATGACTACAAGCTCTGTATGCTACTTAATCTTGTTGCTCCTAACCATTTCAACTGATAGTCCTACATAATATCCAACATATAGCAGCTACAGTTAAGTTTATTAAAAATGTTGCTTCGCATAATTTATATTTATGAAAAGTGACACTCAAACAAATCTTGTAGACTTAAAAGAACACACTTCGATCTTGTACAGTCTTGATTGATCTTAAGATGATTGATTGGTGAGACGGCTTCTCACTCCAGCGGTGTTCTTTCTCTCCTTTCTGCAATATTTCGCCGGTTTCTTCTCCGGCTTCATCAGGCTGACTTTATCCATCTTTGATGGTTGCCAAGGGAATGATCATTCATGATGATCCAGGAAACCGGCGAAATATTGCAGAAAGGAGAGAAAGAACACCGCTGGAGAGAGAAGCCGTCTCATCAATCATTTCAACCCCACCGAAGTAACTTAAAACAAAACATCTTTTAAGATGTCCTCCAGCTGATTTTGTCATATCGAAATTCGCTTTTTGAGAAGGTTCTCTTCTTCTCTTCTTCCTAAGAAGCTATCCGAAAACTAGGATGTGGCAACCTATCTTCGATCTAGGATATCCTATGCTGATGTCCTTCTTCCCGGACTGTTTACATGGCAACTCATTATCATCTGGATTATCAAAACTAAGCCTTCCAAAAAACATTTTTGTGTTATATTTTATAGGTATTGAGCTATATGCGGTTTTTCAAATGATGAAGGGTGTAAACTAACACATCCATCGACTGAACCTTTTAGAAAAATGAACCAATTATAGAAATTTAGGTTATCAAAGATTGTGGATAACAAATTATATAAATAATAAACATTATATTTTAATTGCATAAAATAATTATTATGAGCAACTATAACATAATTTAAGAGCATCTCAAATAATTTTTGTGTATCTGCATCAATGCAGTTTTTCAAGGCATCCGTTAGAAAGCGCTTGTACCAAACATGACGACTGTTTGCAAACGGAATGCCCAATTTTGATCCATGTGGTGTCAACAAACAAACGTTTTCCAGTTGCGCTTTCATTTTCTGTATGATTTATAACAGTAATTTTAGTTTAATGAATGTTATAAAGCATTAAATAATACCGGTATTCATATGGAAACTCGCGGTGTAACTGCCCTGTACCCTGATTTTTTGCCCGTCGATGTAGAGTTTTTTGCCTCGGTGTCTGTATCGATGATGAGGCTGTGAGGGTACGATTCCCACTTGAGTCAAGTACTCATCTGAATTCACGATGAATAACACTTCTGTAGAACCCTCCGATGCTTTCACACTCCCTGCCCTCCTGTTGATCCAGCCCTTGGTGTTCTATTCATCACTATAAGGGTTGGTTTAATCTCTCTCCCTCCATAGGCAGCTGCAAGCTTGTATATCCCTCCTGTAGGGGGTGCTACCTGTTCAGGTGGGGCTACAATAGATTTCAGCTAGGTTAGGGGGAAGACTCATTCCTAGACTTCCAGTTATCTAAGATTCTGATCCAACGCAGGATCGTTGTAAAGATTATCCGCGGAACTGAATATGGGTAATTCCTTTCAGTTCTAACAAGACTTTTTGATTCGCATCAGGCTCTGAGTAAGTGTTGTAGACAAATACTGGGAGATAAATCGAAAAGCACTTGAATTGTTTTCTTGAGTAACGTTAGGTGGTGTTAGGGCGGCGTTTTCAAGCATGCGCGCTGGTACGCTTGTATACGAGGAACACTTTGTGGCGAAAATTCTTAGAACGGAACTCGATATAACTAATAAGGAGTGCTTTGGTATGTTAAATAATGTGCGCTTTAAAAACAGTAATGTGAAATGGAAAAATATTGTTATTATAATTGTAAGAACCCTTAGTAGCTTGGTGGCGTGCACTTACAGTTGTCTTATTGTGCTTTGGGCCGTAAACACACCTGCAGAAGATCAAGTATCTCAGATTAATGATATGAACCTCGGATTGAGAAGTCTTATTGAGTTTTTTGAACTAGTTATTCCCACAGAAAGTCTCGAAAGCAGGCCATTCAGGTTCCGATTTGCAGTAGGACTTAGTAACACTACTAGTTGGATAGTGGACTCCACTCACGCTCCGACTTGCTAGCGATGTGCCGACTATGTAATTGTGGATTGCTTAGGACATTGTGTACTATCAAAGCTAAATCATCAACGAAGGTTATAAACCATGTCAATTTTATAAGGCAATAACTATACATGGGGAAATTAAGAAGTCTTTACATCATATTTTTATAGGATCTTTGTTTGGAAAGTTGGAGCCTTATCAATCTATCCTTCATATCTCCTGATAAGACACGTCATCCTAGAACTCGTTGCCTATGCGCGGAGTCCAGGCACGAAGCACAACACTGCTACTTTTATTTACACTGAGTTGCTTTTATTAAAAAAAAATATTCACTGCCAATGTCATAATAAAATCTATCAACAGCCTATATGTCATGTAGGCTATTATTCGATGTTATTTTTTACTCATTTCGCTTCATTTTACTGTAGTAGTAAATTAGCTTTTTACGAAGTAGGTAATTGTTAATGCGCAACTCTAAGATAAAGAGTGTACGATGAACTTGCCTACTTCCATTCTACTAAGATCCTAAGATGGCTAGGTATTGTAGATAGTAAAGATGCATATCTTACTGATTAATATCTTAAATTGTATTTCATTTACACCATGGAAAAATTTTCTAAAATCGCGCACCAACCTTTTTGACCGAACTAATAAGTTGCGCAACATTGGCGACAAACTCGTTGCTCGTGTGTTTGTTACGTTAAAAAGCTAAATAAATAAATTAACGTAAAACCCAACAAAAACATTAAAAAAAAAATAACGAAAACAATAACAGTACATACTACTAAAATATTAATTAATCTAAAAATCCGGTTAAAATAAGGTTTGTGATAGTAGCAAGACTTCCTGGAGGGTTTCTAGAAAACCTTCCCTTCCTAGTTAGCCAAACATTTGTTCCGTGGTATTTCATTGAATGGAAGTCAAAGAAGGCAGATATGTTTCATTTTAGGGGTAGGAACTTGTGTTTATACTAAGGCACCTGCGGATCGACCACGTGTCTACATATCTTTATTCCTTCAAACTTGTGTTTATACTAAGGCACCTGCGGCTCGACCACGTGTCTACATATCTTTATTCCTTCAAACTTGTGTTTATACTAAGGCACCTGCGGCTCGACCACGTGTCTACATATCTTTATTCCTTCAAACTTGTGTTTATACTAAGGCACCTGCGGCTCGACCACGTGTCTACACATCTTTATTCCTTCAAACTTGTCTTTATACTAAGGCACCTGCGGCTCGACCACGTGTCTACATACCTTTATTCCTTCAAACTTGTGTTTATACTAAGGCACCTGCGGCTCGACCACGTGTCTACATATCTTTATTCCTTCAAACTTGTGTTTATACTAAGGCACCTGCGGCTCGACCACGTGTCTACATATCTTTATTCCTTCAAACTTGTGTTTATACTAAGGCACCTGCGGCTCGACCACGTGTCTACATATCTTTATTCCTTCAAACTTGTGTTTATACTAAGGCACCTGCGGCTCGACCACGTGTCTACATATCTTTATTCCTTCAAACTTGTCTTTATACTAAGGCACCTGCGGCTCGACCACGTGTCTACATACCTTTATTCCTTCAAACTTGTGTTTATACTAAGGCACCTGCGGCTCGACCACGTGTCTACATATCTTTATTCCTTCAAACTTTGATATACATATGTAATTGTAAATAATACACAAGCAAGGATTTAAATATTTTGAATCTATTTTATAATTCCGTACCCAAAGTTTACATAAATATGCAATAGTAAAAGTACTTATTATTATATTCTCTCGGGGTCTCCCGTGGTCTAATGGCTAGCGCCTTGGATTCACAAGCGGGAGATGGTGGGTTCGATTCCCAACCTCCGGCAGGAATTTTATCATCCCACAGCTCGCTGGTAAAATTCCTCGCTGCACCCTGGATGTCGGCGCTAATCACCTAGATGTAGATGCGCCGTAAAAAAAAAAAAAAATAAAAAAAAAAAAATAAATAAAAAAAAAATATTATATTCTCAAATAATAAGGTTTTTCAAATACATAAGTGACAGCGTTTTCTCTAATCCGACTCTACCCCGGTCCCGATGACGCCGGATTAGGGAGAGTCTACTGTATTTAAATCAAGATTAGGTATTTTAGTGGCTAGTTTTGGTTGTAAATCCCCGGCAGTACTAAGTTGTAATAAATATTACCAACCAGTTGACAATCCCTCAATTTGCAGAGTATACTATATATAGGTTTGGATGGATATATCCATAAACCATGTAATTACTATGTAGATAATCCCCAGTATATAAAGGGGGAGGGGGGTGGGAGGGGGGACAATAAATCCCAGCAATTATAATTTCAATTCCCCCCAGAACCCCCTTCCCCCCAGGAAACTTTGCTCGTTACACCGCCTCGTCGTTTCTTTGTCCCTTCCTCCTTAGCGAGTTTTCGCCTCTATTCTCCAGTCCTTCCTCATCTCCGAATAAAGGATGGAAGTTTACCCATTATCATTCCCATCCCTTCCCTTCCTCCCCTACTTGCTCAGGTGCTGAGCAGTCGTTAGCAGTATCTGCGGCTCAGCACCGCCGAACTTACACGAAATCTCTTTCGGAAGGAATAAAGGAAGTGTAATATCCTCGATAAATTATTCTTTATTATTCTGGTTTCATTCCGATTTTTAGGATGATGGTTTATGGATTCATCCATGGTTTATGGATTCATCCATGGCTTATGGATTCATCCATGGTTTATGGATGATGGTTACACGCAATTGAACCAAAATTTGTTACTTTTATTTTTTTTCATTTACGACTACAATGGTCATTAGCAACATCCAATATTATTTTAATACTAGCCGAAAAACATAAAAGAACTTAATATTTTAAAAATAACAGTTTTGTTAACGAAAATTATAGTTTACATCGGAGACTTGAACAGCATCCTTTTAAATTTTATAATGAGGAAAATGCCACACTTAGATTTCCGTGGACTTCTTAAGGAACTTGAGGTAGTGAATGAAATTTTTAAAGGATTCCGTATTGCTGAAAATGGCGCACCGAACACATATCATATTACTATGGATACGAAAATCGTCTACAACTGTTAGCAACGAAAAGCGCATTATCACATGGATTTCTACTTTATTTACAGTGCATCTCTTTAAGAATCTGGTGCACTATCCCGACTCTTCCACCACCTTCTATCGTCTACAACTGTTAGCAACGAAAAGCGCATTATCACATGGATTTCTACTTTATTTACAGTGCATCTCTTTAAGAATCTGGTGCACTATCCCGACTCTTCCACCACCTTCTATCGTCTACAACTGTTAGCAACGAAAAGCGCATTATCACATGGATTTCTACTTTATTTACAGTGCATCTCTTTAAGAATCTGGTGCACTATCCCGACTCTTCCACCACCTTCTATCGTCTACAACTGTTAGCAACGAAAAGCGCATTATCACATGGATTTCTACTTTATTTACAGTGCATCTCTTTAAGAATCTGGTGCACTATCCCGACTCTTCCACCACCTTCTATCGTCTACAACTGTTAGCTAAGAAAAGCGCATTATCACATGGATTTCTACTTTATTTACAGTGCATCTCTTTAAGAATCTGGTGCACTATCCCGACTCTTCCACCACCTTCTATCGTCTACAACTGTTAGCTAAGAAAAGCGCATTATCACATGGATTTCTACTTTATTTATAGTGCATCTCTTTAAGAATCTGGTGCACTATCCCGACTCTTCCACCACCTTCTATCGTCTACAACTGTTAGCTAAGAAAAGCGCATTATCACATGGATTTCTACTTTATTTACAGTGCATCTCTTCAAGAATCTGGTGCACTATCCCGACTCTTCCACCACCTTCTATCGTCTACAACTGTTAGCAACGAAAAGCGCATTATCACATGGATTTCTACTTTATTTACAGTGCATCTCTTTAAGAATCTGGTGCACTATCCCGACTCTTCCACCACCTTCTATCGTCTACAACTGTTAGCTAAGAAAAGCGCATTATCACATGGATTTCTACTTTATTTACAGTGCATCTCTTTAAGAATCTGGTGCACTATCCCGACTCTTCCACCACCTTCTATCGTCTACAACTGTTAGCAACGAAAAGCGCATTATCACATGGATTTCTACTTTATTTACAGTGCATCTCTTTAAGAATCTGGTGCACTATCCCGACTCTTCCACCACCTTCTATCGTCTACAACTGTTAGCTAAGAAAAGCGCATTATCACATGGATTTCTACTTTATTTACAGTGCATCTCTTTAAGAATCTGGTGCACTATCCCGACTCTTCCACCACCTTCTATCGTCTACAACTGTTAGCTAAGAAAAGCGCATTATCACATGGATTTCTACTTTATTTACAGTGCATCTCTTTAAGAATCTGGTGCACTATCCCGACTCTTCCACCACCTTCTATCGTCTACAACTGTTAGCTAAGAAAAGCGCATTATCACATGGATTTCTACTTTATTTACAGTGCATCTCTTTAAGAATCTGGTGCACTATCCCGACTCTTCCACCACCTTCTATCGTCTACAACTGTTAGCTAAGAAAAGCGCATTATTACATGGATTTCTACTTTATTTACAGTGCATCTCTTTAAGAATCTGGTGAACTATCCCGACTCTTCCACCACCTTCTATCGTCTACAACTGTTAGCTAAGAAAAGCGCATTATCACATGGATTTCTACTTTATTTACAGTGCATCTCTTTAAGAATCTGGTGCACTATCCCGACTCTTCCACCACCTTCTATCGTCTACAACTGTTAGCTAAGAAAAGCGCATTATTACATGGATTTCTACTTTATTTACAGTGCATCTCTTTAAGAATCTGGTGCACTATCCCGACTCTTCCACCACCTTCTATCGTCTACAACTGTTAGCAACGAAAAGCGCATTATCACATGGATTTCTACTTTATTTACAGTGCATCTCTTTAAGAATCTGGTGCACTATCCCGACTCTTCCACCACCTTCTATCGTCTACAACTGTTAGCTAAGAAAAGCGCATTATCACATGGATTTCTACTTTATTTACAGTGCATCTCTTTAAGAATCTGGTGCACTATCCCGACTCTTCCACCACCTTCTATCGTCTACAACTGTTAGCTAAGAAAAGCGCATTATCACATGGATTTCTACTTTATTTACAGTGCATCTCTTTAAGAATCTGGTGCACTATCCCGACTCTTCCACCACCTTCTATCGTCTACAACTGTTAGCTAAGAAAAGCGCATTATCACATGGATTTCTACTTTATTTACAGTGCATCTCTTTAAGAATCTGGTGCACTATCCCGACTCTTCCACCACCTTCTATCGTCTACAACTGTTAGCTAAGAAAAGCGCATTATCACATGGATTTCTACTTTATTTACAGTGCATCTCTTTAAGAATCTGGTGCACTATCCCGACTCTTCCACCACCGTCTATCGTCTACAACTGTTAGCTAAGAAAAGCGCATTATCACATGGATTTCTACTTTATTTACAGTGCATCTCTTTAAGAATCTGGTGCACTATCCCGACTCTTCCACCACCTTCTATCGTCTACAACTGTTAGCTAAGAAAAGCGCATTATCACATGGATTTCTACTTTATTTACAGTGCATCTCTTCAAGAATCTGGTGCACTATCCCGACTCTTCCACCACCTTCTATCGTCTACAACTGTTAGCTAAGAAAAGCGCATTATTACATGGATTTCTACTTTATTTGCAGTGCATCTCTTCAAGAATCTGGTGCACTATGCCGACTCTTCCACCACCTTCTATCGTCTACAACTGTTAGCAACGAAAAGCGCATTATCACATGGATTTCTACTTTATTTACAGTGCATCTCTTCAAGAATCTGGTGCACTATGCCGACTCTTCCACCACCTTCTATCGTCTACAACTGTTAGCAACGAAAAGCGCATTATCACATGGATTTCTACTTTATTTACAGTGCATCTCTTCAAGAATCTGGTGCACTATCCCGACTCTTCCACCACCTTCTATCGTCTACAACTGTTAGCAACGAAAAGCGCATTATCACATGGATTTCTACTTTATTTACAGTGCATCTCTTTAAGAATCTGGTGCACTATCCCGACTCTTCCACCACCTTCTATCGTCTACAACTGTTAGCAACGAAAAGCGCATTATCACATGGATTTCTACTTTATTTACAGTGCATCTCTTTAAGAATCTGGTGCACTATCCCGACTCTTCCACCACCTTCTGTCGTCTACAACTGTTAGCTAAGAAAAGCGCATTATCACATGGATTTCTACTTTATTTACAGTGCATCTCTTTAAGAATCTGGTGCACTATCCCGACTCTTCCACCACCTTCTATCGTCTACAACTGTTAGCTAAGAAAAGCGCATTATCACATGGATTTCTACTTTATTTACAGTGCATCTCTTTAAGAATCTGGTGCACTATCCCGACTCTTCCACCACCTTCTATCGTCTACAACTGTTAGCTAAGAAAAGCGCATTATCACATGGATTTCTACTTTATTTACAGTGCATCTCTTTAAGAATCTGGTGCACTATCCCGACTCTTCCACCACCTTCTATCGTCTACAACTGTTAGCAACGAAAAGCGCATTATCACATGGATTTCTACTTTATTTACAGTGCATCTCTTCAAGAATCTGGTGCACTATCCCGACTCTTCCACCACCTTCTATCGTCTACAACTGTTAGCAACGAAAAGCGCATTATCACATGGATTTCTACTTTATTTACAGTGCATCTCTTTAAGAATCTGGTGCACTATCCCGACTCTTCCACCACCTTCTATCGTCTACAACTGTTAGCTAAGAAAAGCGCATTATCACATGGATTTCTACTTTATTTACAGTGCATCTCTTTAAGAATCTGGTGCACTATCCCGACTCTTCCACCACCTTCTATCGTCTACAACTGTTAGCAACGAAAAGCGCATTATCACATGGATTTCTACTTTATTTACAGTGCATCTCTTCAAGAATCTGGTGCACTATCCCGACTCTTCCACCACCTTCTATCGTCTACAACTGTTAGCAACGAAAAGCGCATTATCACATGGATTTCTACTTTATTTACAGTGCATCTCTTTAAGAATCTGGTGCACTATCCCGACTCTTCCACCACCTTCTATCGTCTACAACTGTTAGCTAAGAAAAGCGCATTATCACATGGATTTCTACTTTATTTACAGTGCATCTCTTTAAGAATCTGGTGCACTATCCCGACTCTTCCACCACCTTCTATCGTCTACAACTGTTAGCAACGAAAAGCGCATTATCACATGGATTTCTACTTTATTTACAGTGCATCTCTTTAAGAATCTGGTGCACTATCCCGACTCTTCCACCACCTTCTATCGTCTACAACTGTTAGCTAAGAAAAGCGCATTATCACATGGATTTCTACTTTATTTACAGTGCATCTCTTTAAGAATCTGGTGCACTATCCCGACTCTTCCACCACCTTCTATCGTCTACAACTGTTAGCTAAGAAAAGCGCATTATCACATGGATTTCTACTTTATTTACAGTGCATCTCTTTAAGAATCTGGTGCACTATCCCGACTCTTCCACCACCTTCTATCGTCTACAACTGTTAGCTAAGAAAAGCGCATTATCACATGGATTTCTACTTTATTTACAGTGCATCTCTTTAAGAATCTGGTGCACTATCCCGACTCTTCCACCACCTTCTATCGTCTACAACTGTTAGCAACGAAAAGCGCATTATCACATGGATTTCTACTTTATTTACAGTGCATCTCTTCAAGAATCTGGTGAACTATCCATTCTACTACGGGAGGACCATTTGTTCGATCAATTTTTATTTTTATTAGGTCAATTTTTATTTTAAATAAAAATTTATTTTATGGATAAAAATAACATAATAAGATATAGGTGTTAACTAGGAAGTGTTTATGCAACCATATTCCAGGCACCATCGGTATGCGGTAGCAGTGTTGTTCTCCGTGCATAGACTCCGCGCATAGACGAGTTCTAAGATGACGCGCCTTATCAGGAGATATCAAGGCTGGACTGATAAGGCAACAACTTTCCAAACAAAGATCCTACTCGCAGAGTTCTTCTTCTTGTTTCACTCCCGTTTCAATGCCATTCATCAAACGGCCCTGATTAATTCCTTTGTTTCATGATTCAATCAACACACCATGCTAATTAAGACTATTTTTGCTCCAGCCGTGGCATATCCACTACCGATCATACGCTATGGTTGGAGTTATCAAAGACCAGCTTAGAAATACATTGTGTTTGATCAATTGTATCCAATAAATTCCTATTCTCACGAAATTTCCCTGCTTAGCTTCCTGTGATATTTCACACGTCTTTTGGAATTCTGACCCCGGATTCGCAATCAGCGACCCCAATAACCCGCAAGGAAGAAAATTCAGATCGATTTATAAAGATTTGGAGTTATGGCCAGTTTTTCGGGATTCTGCCCAACTTCATTCATACGGGACGTCACGACGTTTTACTTCATTCAACTCGGACGTCGCGTCGATTCACTTCATTCATCTAGGACGTCGCGTCGATTCACTTCATTCATCCGGGACGTCGCGACGTTTCACTTTATTCATACGGGACGTCACGACGTTTTACTTCATTCATACGGGACGTCACGACGTTTCACTTCATTCCTACGGGACGTCACGACGTTTTACTTCATTCATACGGGACGTCGCGACGTTTCACTTCATTCATACGGGACGTCACGACGTTTTGCTTCATTCAACTCGGACGTCGCGTCGATTCACTTCATTCATCTGGGACGTCGCGTCGATTCACTTCATTCATCCGGGACGTCGCGACGTTTCACTTTATTCATACGGGACGTCACGACGTTTTACTTCATTCATCTCGGACGTTGCGTCGATTCACTTCATTCGTACCGGATGTCGCGAAGTTTCACCTCATTCATCGACGCGACGTTCGGTAAAAATCTTGAAATTAAGTAATATTTCCTGTTTGATCGACACCCTCCTTTGAACTTGAATATAGATGCCACCCCTCCCTTTCCTTGCAGCGCAAGTGCAGGTGCAGGAAAATTGCAGTATTCCAACTCGACCTTGGATTAGGAAATGCACTGGATACTATTATGCATTGAATCATCCATGAGATGCACCCACTATTGCACCTCCTTCCATGCATTCCTTTCCAGATAGCTGATAATGACTTCACGATCCCTTCTTGATAGATTAGGTTCCTGAAGGACTCATCTACAATGGGAGTTTCCCAGCGGGAGAACGAGTCTTGGAAGAAGGAAGGACAGCTATGAATTTAACATCAGCTGTAACAGGATTCAAGGCGTTCTCTGCTTTTAATTACGGGAGAATTTTCTTGCTCGTTAGTTGTTGTAAGATTCTCTAGTTGGTTGTTGTAGTTAGCTGGCTGCCGAAGGATTCCTAGAAATCCATTATATTGAACAAGATTGAATAGAATTAACGGCTCGGCAGCTTCTTCAAGATCATCCTGAAGTTATGAATCTTTTATGATCCTTCTCGACACTTATTTCATTCCAATTAGGCCTTGGAAGTTAATTGAAATCAAATTCTTTAGGGAGTTAGGTTTAGAAATCTTGTTCGAGATTGATTCTCTTAACTATTTCCCTGTTAGATTGTTTAAAAGGTTTCTTGAATTTTATAGAATACACAAAAATAATAGTTAATTATTCTGATAAATTAAACTGTTACTTATTTAATATTTATTGTTGTTGATGCTCCGGATATAAGGCGAATAGAATTTAATTTCTTGTAGCTGATATAGGCCGATGTCTGACCGATGTCACTCCAAAATATTAGCTATCACAAACAATTGGTGAGTACTAACAATTGGTTAGTTTTATAAATTATGTATAGGCACAAGAACAAAATTTAATAAATAAATAGAAAAATAAACAAAATTACAGTTAATAAATTACAATAGGGGTCTCACGTGGTCTAGTGGCTAGCGCCTTAGATTCATAAGCGGGAGATGGTGGGTTCAATCCCCACCGGCGGCAGGAATTTTCTCATCCCAGGGATCGTTGGAAAATTCCTCCCTGTACCCTGGAATTCGGCGCTAGTGGCCCAGATTTTCGATACGCCGTTAAAAGAAAAAAAAATAAGTTACATTAATTATTTAATTAATTGAGTGTAATATAAATATATATATATATATATATATATATATATATATATATATATATATATTTTTAAACCATTATTGGAAAAAAAGGTGAAATGGTTTCTTTCCTCAAACGTGTTAGTCTTTTTGAAATAGGTCAATACTCTTTCTATATGCTGGCTGCCTTCGGAAAGTATGTCTGTCAGGTCATGAGGAATGCCCAAGTTATGCCGTAACCGACAGTCAGTTAATATTCGTTTTACAGTAAGGTCTGTGTTACGAATCGTACATTTTGGTTTGTCGGTATTTGTCATCAGATGTTTTTCCCAGAGTAAACTCCAACTTATAATAAACCTTTTTTAAGCTTCTCCTGAGATGGTCATGAGATCTACCTCGTTTTGTTGCTAGGATATGTCCGCCGGTACGAGCCTATTAACAATTGCTAGGATATGTCCGCCGGTACGAGCCTATTAACAATTTGGATCCTTTGGGATTTTCGACCAGTGTATAGATGGCACGGTCAATTGAGAAGTCTAGCTGAAGTCATCACTTCGTTTTGAGTTAGTTTTAAATAGGCCGATAGGACACAAATGACCGCGTCTTCTCGAGTGTTAAATTGGGGACTTACCAAGAAGAACCAAATATTGTAAGGCACGTCGGATGAAGTACTCTACGCATGAAGAATTCATCCCGGGTTGGTACTTGGCACCCACAAAGGCATGGGCGTATATAGGGGGGGCTGAGGGGCCTGCAGCCCCCCCCCCCCGAAATTTTGATTTCATCGGTAAAAATGTGTCATAATATCCTTAAAAATAAATTAAATAAGATCACTTAGCTCAGAAAAAATATTGTTTTTGGTGGTTTAATAGTATTTTAGTTGGCTAACTATTCCAAGTTCTAGATTTGTAGTATTTCATACCCCGGAAATGCTCCCAGCCCCCCCCCCCCCCGAAATTCTCTCAGCCCCCCGAAATTATTTCCTATATACGCCCATGCACAAAGAAAATTTAATGTCTGTTTGAGTTACGAAAGCGGAGCTCCTGATTTCTTGATGTGAAACAGACTTTACAAGTTTGCACCGCTCCGAGATTACTTTCATAAGTAAATCTCACCCCCAGGTACTTGAAGATGATCCCTCGATCCGTCTTAAGCCCCTGCGGATGTTGACGCCGACACGATGAGTGATGATGTGTCTTCAAGAGTTGTTGATGATGAATCCGTTCACCACGATGATACTCCCCTGCCTTATCTCTACAAGAAAGTGAAGCACCCTCTGCTGGTGTATGCTGACAATGACAGATGCTTCTGGTGTTGAGGAGACTGTGTTCGTCCAACACCTGCACTCAATCTCCACCAACAGCTGTGGAGGGAATAGAACCCTTCCTTACAACAGGTTTTCATATCCGTTAATAACCAGTCAGCTCTCAAATCTTCATTATTTGTATATCGGTCACAATTAAATTGTGTTTATCGCCGATAAAAATGCAAAGTACCAAATGCGAAAAGTGGTTTGGTACCTTATTGATGGCTTAATATATATTCTATCCTATGATGTATTTTAATTAGACTTAATGCACATTCTTTAGTTTGATTTTCTGAAAATGATAATTATTTTTCTATAATTTTCGATAGTTTGCCACTACGTACAAACTCCGTTGAAGGAAACTCAGTCGGAGTATCCTTCAACGGAGTTTGCCACTACGTACAAACTCCGTTGAAGGAAACTCAGTCGGAGTATCCTTCAACGGAGTTTGCCACTACGTACAAACTCCGTTGAAGGAAACTCAGTTGGAGTATCCATCAACGGAGTTTGCCACTACGTACAAACTCCGTTGAAGGAAACTCAGTTGGAGTATCCATCAACGGAGTTTGCCACTACGTACAAACTCCGTTGAAGGAAACTCAGTTGGAGTATCCATCAACGGAGTTTGCCACTACGTACAAACTCCGTTGAAGGAAACTCAGTTGGAGTATCCATCAACGGAGTTTGCCACTACGTACAAACTCCGTTGAAGGAAACTCAGTTGGAGTATCCTTCAACGGATTCGTTTTTTCAAAATTGGATTTAATACGTCCACGTGGATAACATTGAATATCTCTCTACATTAAACATTATTTACACAGAAATTAATTATAAAGTTATGAAAAGGTATTAGGGCCTTATGCACTTGAAAAAACTGGCGAACGATGGCGTACTGATTGACTTCCTCTTAGAAATCCAACATTACTTCACAATCTGGTCCACTTACTTTTTCATTAATTCTGGTTTAGGGGGTACCTACATCCGATCCGATCCGATCTGATAGTCACCGACTGTCGGAAGAAAAACACACGCATCTCAATGGAGATTTATAATCATCCAATGCTTATAATCTTCCATTGCTTATAACCTTGTGGCAACCTTCCTTATGAATAATTTTAAAATATGAATACTAATGCTTCTCTTTTGGCAGTGTAACAGTTAAAAATTAACTGTTACTCCAAGATATATTTTTTCGGGACTGATATACTTCCAGAAGATTGATTGGCCTCTCAACTCCTCCTTCATACCTCCAACATTCAACCTAATCCAAGGTTTCTATGCTTATTAGGTGGTATTTCTTTAATTAATCACTCATTTTCACTTCACTACTACTGACGAGCTGTGACTAGATCGGATTGGATCGGGTCGGGACCAATGTAGGCACTCACGTCGGCCGTTGTCGGTCAAGAGAAATCGGATCGGGAGAAATACGGGTCCAATGTAGGGGCAATCTTACTTTCAGTTTTCTGAAGATTCCAAACAATATTTTACAGCTCCTGATTGTGTTTCTGTTATTTATTGGACGCCTAATCACTGAAAATGGTCTAGGCCGAAAGGGCTCCTTCATAATATCCATGTTGTTAAGTTAAGCCATAATTTGTCAAGTGCTTTTAGCAAACTTTACCAGTTGTTCTGTGATTACGAGAAAGGTATCTGCTGCCATATTTTGACAGCTTTATATAAATTCGGAAAGATAAATGCTTTCGGATTCATTTGGCAGATATTCCAAACTGTTTATTTTGATGATAACTTTACAGATGTTTTTATAATATGTTATTTTAACATTTTATGTACCTAAAGTTTTGTTAGTTGGGGTACAAGAATGTGTTAAAACATCGTATTATTGGTTTAGACATGCTTAAGCGCGTAGCGAAGAATGATGTCAGAGAAATGTGTCATGGTTGACCAAAAGCTGACCAAATCTTGACTGGCTCTTCAATGCCAAATATGGCCTGGATTCCATTATGACGTAACAAACAGCGCTGATTCATCAGCATCTTCCTCGCTGCATTGTTCGAAAGCGACAAGAACATTCCTCGCTGTTATCAGCTGATTGGTCGAGAGGCTCTAATAAGGACAGCCAATAGCAGGCGAGCTTCCTTCTCTCTGACAGCATAGATGTAAACACTCTTTGATAAACTCCACACTCCAATTGGCGGGTATAAAAGCTCGATAGATTTGATATATTCTGAAAAGTTGGAGGTTATTATAAAAAATGTGAAGGTAGAAATTGTCAGGGTTCGGTCGGTGAATAAATGTTCTCCCTCCCCAAAAAAAACTCAAGAAAGGAAATTGAATGAGTCTTCCGATGAACTTATTTATTGGTATACCATAAGACCAAAAACCATAACAAGCATTAGCAACTATTTTGTATGTTTGGTATTATGGTTTCCAGCTAGATTAGCAAGCTGGATTGTCTTGACTGTATTGTTCCAGGTCATGGAGACCTTGATGTCAGTGCGTAGGTTTGGAGTCCTTGGCTTCCAATCTCAGGTTTACTTTTACTATTCCAGCAGCACCTTTTGCGGTTCGCCTCGAATAGGGTTAAGACAATGTTGAACAGTGTTGTTTATACTCTAGACATATTGCAAACAATATGGCGAATATTTCAAATGGTCCCATAAGAAGCATCGAGGCCCCAGGGGGGACTTGTACTACGGATAACTGATGAAACGCTGGGAGATAGATTGGTCAGTGCTGTGCTCGGAAAACGAAATCATAGGAATTTTCAATTTCTTTTTACAATTGATGAATGAACATTAAAAATATATTCATGTATACAGTTCTTTAAGATAATCCATTTACTGCTTTAATTTAATTTAAATTATAACGTCCATTATTATTAACTAAGAATGTTAGGACGGGTTATCTATAGGTTACCACCCTTTTCTAGTCAGGATAGGGCTGATGCCTTTTTTCTAAAGAAAAGCCACCACCCCATAGTGGGAATCGAACCCACGTCTCTTGGCACGGACTGTTCGGTGCTCATGGCCAACAGGCCTCCTTAATTTAGACATTAAAATATAACCAACTCGAGTATATAGTAAATATTAGCAAATGTTTCCCAATGCAAATCGAATAAGTGTTATTACTTTGAGAGTTTTGCAATAAGATAATTGAGTCAGCATTGAAGATGTCCAGTCAGCACTTGAAGAGATGAAAACATAAATACCGGAAACATTAAATCATAACAACAAGGAAAATAACTACAACTAACAAGTTACAAGGTAAACAGACAACCCGGATTAATAAACAGTAATAAAAATATCTTAGAGGTTAGCAATCCAACTCACAACATTTTTAGTGAAGAAAATATATATATATATATATCTGTATCTTAGTTTATCGTGAAATGTGGAGAAAACTAGATTTAGTTTTTACGTTTTCATAAATACTCGGCCATTTTCTCCTAGAATGCCCAATCTGCAGATCTGCCAGCACTGCATACCTTCAAGATATCCATCCAGAAGTTGATGAAGACTATCTCCTAGAATGCCCAATCTGCAGATCTGCCAGCACTGCATACCTTCAGGATATCCATCCAGAAGTTGATGAAGACTGTCTCCTAGAATGCCCAATCTGCAGATCTGCCAGTACTGCATACCTTCAGGATATCCATCCAGAAGTTGATGAAGACTATCTCCTAGAATGCCCAATCTGCAGATCTGCCAGCACTGCATACCTTCAAGATATCCATCCAGAAGTTGATGAAGACTATCTCCTAGAATGCCCAATCTGCAGATCTGCCAGCACTGCATACCTTCAAGATATCCATCCAGAAGTTGATGAAGACAATCTCACATTGATTCTTTCACCTTGGAATAAGGACTCAATGTTGAGGCTCTTCCGCTTCACCATCGAAGCTCTAATGACAAGATCATTTCTGCTTTTCGAATAGTGACGAGTAATTCATACTTTCATAAATAATTTACTATTAATTTCGATGATTATTAATAACATTTAAATTATGTATATTCATTATGATTAACTGAGGTATATATCTTTTTTTGTAGTTTTATTTGAGACCAGAACCCTGTAATTGAAATATACTAAATACAGAATTTGATCTGTCTATATTTTGTTAAATAGCTCGAAACTGATCGGGAAATCGTGGTAAGTGTAACTCATCTATTCGAAAGCATAAACAACCTTCTAACATATTGCATTTAGAATTAAAATAGATTTTTTCAGTAAAACAAGATCCCTAATATGAGAAACAATGTTTTGTTGTTTGTATTAGAGTTTTCCCAGCGGAATTCCTGGAGATCGAGTGAGGAATTTCCGCTACAGGGTTTTCTTTGCGTCGAGGCGCCTAGAATCTCACATTTCTTCAATATTCCAACCTTTCCAAATGGCAATAGAGAGAAGAACTTTATGAAAACCCGCTATGATGACGCAGTTCCTACGAGCGTGACTTTTGAAAGATCCGAAGAATTCGGTTCTTAAAAATTCTAGTTTTGGTTTTGTTCTTTTGAATGGCGTTTACCGCTGCAGGGTTTATTCCGACCTTAGTCTTGTTCAGCTATTAAATAAACAACCATATAAACTCTAATAAATACTGGTGAAGAAATATATTAATGTGTTAAATATACCCATGCAAGCTGCCTATGTGACCGAGGCGTATATGGGTCAGGAGATATCTGTGACTAGCCTTCACTGGGAACTGTGACCCGTGACCGGTGACCGATAACTGCTCTGGATATTCGGTTAGGAACGTGGTGGTTTCGCATTAGTAAACAACCTGTTTTTCGCCGTATATAGTGTTTAGGTTATGTTATTTTATCTTACAACATGTAGACACATTTAGAATATGCAAGAGAATGTCCCTAACCATGAGATTATTTATTCAATATGTGGGATCGGAATTTTCCCAACTAAGCTGTCTTAGCCAAGTCATCCAAGTTCCATAACTTCATTATCGCTGGTGTTTTTTTAAAGAGCAAAGGTTTTTTTACTTACTTAGCGTAGGCTCGACCCGTTTCATAAATAAAATACTCCAAATTCGCCCTTAAACAAATTGTCTGTCTGCATGTACAATCCTTGAGTTAATACATAAGCTTTAGATGAAAATAAAATATTGAATAGAACCAATGTAGGGTTAGTGATACCTCACCTCTAATTTAGCGATACCATGGAAACCCAGCGCTAATAATTAGCGCATAGCGACGGCAGGGCGCTAATCGCTAATTTATTTATGAAATGTTTAAATATCGTGTTAACTAATAGCTTTAGCTATAGTTACAGCATTTTGTCATCTCAAAGTTCACTTCCGGTCTGCTCTGAGCAACTTCCAGGGGCATTCTACCTCACTCCTGTTCCACTTCCCCTTCTGGTCAAATTTGGGTGATTCCAATGCTCTTCTGGATTACTTCCGGTCTCTCACATTTAGTTCTGGGTCACTATATTCATCCCTGGGTCGTTTCCGGAAGTACCTTTGGGACTTCCGGGCTCTCATGATAGACCGGAAGTGAACCGGTAGTGACACAGAAGCAATTTTGAGAACCGGAAGTAAATCCAGAAATGGCTAAAAGCTGCCCAGATTAAGAACTATTATCGGGTATAAAAACCTCTTCAGCTGTAGTGCCTTCATCAGCGGCAGCAAACTGTCGAAGTATTAAGTCCTGATGGTTGAACAGTAGCCTGGCTAATTACCGCACTCAAGACCAGGCCTGACCCTCACGACCTACATTCTCTACGCCTGCAATTTACCGCAGATCTGGGAACCGTGTCGCGAGGCTAAACAACTTCCTTAGTTATTTACGCTTTTAGCACTTTCCTCCGAAGGAAAGTAGCTATTGAGGTTGGACTCATGACGGAATTTTTGAAAAATTTCTTCAAATCTATATATATATATATATATATATATGTCTGTTAACACGATAGCGGCCAGAGTTTTTGTTTTTTCGTCACGAAACTTGGTATATAGCATTCAATTAGCAAACGATTGAACGAGTTCGTTAACCACTAAAGTCGGTCCACCGGAAGGGGGGGTTTACCCCGAACCCAAAACACTAATTTGACTATGTCAGCCGCAATATTTGTTATATTTCAACGAAACTTGGTATTCGTAGTGGTAATATAGAGAGAAAAATGAGATATAAAAATGAACTAAATCGGTTCATTAGAAGGGGGGGGGGGGGTTTACTCCGGACCCACAATACCAATTCGCCACTACCAGCCGCGATTTTTGGTATATTTCGATGAAACTCGGTATTCGTAGTGGTAATCCACAGGTAAATAACTGTTGTAAAAATAAACTAAATCGGTTCATTAGGAGGGGGGGTTTACTCCGGACCCACAATACCAATTCGCCACTACCAGCCGTGATTTTTGGTATATTTCGACGAAACTCGGTATTCGTAGAGGTAATCTACAGGTGAATATGTGTTGTAAAATTAAACTAAATCGGTTCATTAGAAGGGGGGGTTTACTCTTGACCCAAATTCTTAATATACTCATATTCCATTTATTTCTCTGACTCCATAGATGACATGGTTAACTCCTTAACTCATCACCTCCACTCCCTTTTAGATTCCCATGCTCCTTTTCAAACCCGCCGGTTCAACCGTCCTCCTGCTCCCTGGCTTACACCCGAGCTCAAATCATTAATAAAAAGAAGAGAAGCAGCGAGACAAAATGCTCACTTTGTATCTTCTCCCTCAGTCCTATCCAGTCCTCCTATACCTTCCACACTACCTTTTAATTCCAACAACTTCTACTTCTCCTATATTACCCCAGAAGATCTTCTAACCGCGGTCCTTCAATCCCGAACCAATGACTACAGTCCAGACTCTGTTCCCGTTAAACTGATAAAGGCCTGCTTACCCGCAATCCTTCCTATCCTTCTTCACATATACAACTATTCCCTTCAAAACTCGACTTTTCCTTCTCAATGGAAAACAGCGTTGGTTCGCCCTCTTAACAAAATATCAAACCCCTGCTCTCCAAAGGATTTCCGTCCTATCTCCCTTCTATCCAATCTTTCCAAACCTTTAGAGCGCCTGGTCCAATCTCAAGTAGCCAACCACCTTGAACAAAATAATCTCCTTAACCCTCTCCAGTCTGGCTTCCGTCCGTCATACTCCACTCAATCAGTGCTCATAAAAATCACCCATGACATTCAAACTGCCATAGATAACCAACAGCTCACTATTCTAGTTCTCCTAGATTTTTCAAAAGCATTTGATACCGTAGACCATCAAATCCTCCTCACCAAACTCCAATCTCTTTTCTTTTCCAACAGTGCCATTAGCTGGTTCCAATCCTTTCTATCCATTCGATCCCAATACGTGGTCATCCCCGTCAGCAATCCTTCTAGCCCTCTTCCTCTTTCCCGTGGTGTACCGCAGGGCTCCTCGTTATCCCCAACTCTATTTTCTCTTTACATCAATGATCTTCCTCTTTCCATAGTTCATTCCAAGTTTCATCTTTACGCTGACGATACCCAAATCTACCTATCCTTTAAGCCCTCTTTGCTACGAGATGCTGTAGACAAGCTGCAAGTAGATCTTAACAACATCAATGCTTGGGCTGCAGCTAATAAGCTTTCCCTGAATCCAGACAAATCCAAAGCCATTGTTATAGGCTCCCAATCCCTCATAAGTTCTACTTCCCCTTTTCCAGCCCTTTACCTTAACAGCATCCCTATAAAATATTGTAAATCAGTTAAAAATCTTGGGATCATATTTGATCAGAACCTTTCCTGGAAAAATCATATTTCCCAAATTTCCCGTCGGTCCATATTTATCCTGAGACAGCTCAACCTCTCCCGCCATCTCCTGCCAACAAAGACCCGTCAACTCCTCGTAACTTCCCTATTATTCCCCCAGTTTGACTATGGTTGTTTGGTGTACGGTGGACTTTCTGGCGATCTCGAGGCAAAACTCAAACGCCTCATGAACTGTTTCATTCGTTTTATCCTCGGGATCCCCAGAGACTCCCACATATCACATTTCTACCAGGAGCTAAATTGGCTATTCCCTCTTTATCGTCGTCAGTACTTCCTCGGCTCAGTCCTTTACCAAGTAATTCAATCCCGTAGACCTTCTTATATTTTTCAACTTCTTAAATTTAAATCCTCGGTTCACTCCCGTAACACCCGATCTCGTCCTTCCGATCTTTATATTCCTTCCCACCGAACAGCAATATTCGAAAAATCATTCGTCACCCGTGCCACCTCGCTATGGAATTCCTTACCTCTGTCTGTCCGCCATTCTACCAACCTTGAAACCTTTAAATCCCGACTCTTCCACCACCTTCTATCCCTCCAAGTTTTACCCAACCCCTAGTCTATATTGAAGCTGTACACTATATACTGATACTGATAGCATTTATAAGTTTTTAAGTTTATACGTAAAATTCAAAATTATTTTGTAATTTCAAAATTATTCCTATGGGACTTCTGTCCCGGAATAAGAATAAACTTTTCATTCATTCATTCATTCATACCGGTCGTAATTTCTGCTGTATTGTAACGAAACGCGGTATACGTCGTGGGTAACTCATGAGAAAGAAGTGTTGTAAAAATGAGCTGAATCGGTCAATCGGAAAGCGGGGGTTTAATTTGTAATATATTTCAATAGAAAAGCCCGTCAGACGTAAGTTCACAAAGCCGCCGCAAGGAGCGCTTTCTACCACTAGAGTGACTGTATCCTGTTCCTGCGTTAGATCAAAATACGATAATATGAAGTTTTTTGTATTTATTACGTAGTGTAATAGGTACCATGTGTAAACATAACTCTGGAAGCAAATTATTAATTGATCAGTTACTCATTACAAATTTAAAAGAGAACTATTCATGTTTTTATTTTATTTATGTAGGATATTTTAAGCAAATTGTTCTGGAAAGCAATCTACACTACCCAAATTCTGAGGAAAGTGCTTAGTTATGCAGCTCCTGCGTGACGGACTTTTATTATTATATACAGTCCAGTCATAAACATTCGTAATCTTGAAAGCATATTTCTTCTAGAAGTTATCTTTAAGGGTAATACTTCCCTGTGTGTGATCAAAATATAGAAAACACATAATATCACTAACAAATATTAATAAAGTATTTTTTAGCATTCTCCGAAGCATTAAGCGCGGCCATATTGTTGCATATGCGAGGTACTTGTCCAAAATTGTTGTGTATGCGTAGCACTTGAGCATCGAAGCCAAGATTGTACAGAAAAAACAGCGCCTCTGGTGGTGGGTATAACAATAAGTGATACGTTTGACTGATTAATTCAATTTGAACATTGTAGTATCCCCCAAGAATTAATTAAAATTGAGATTGCTAAATTAAAATGTTGGAATAACTGGAATATGTTATAAAAATAGTTTTGAGGACGTAATTTTTGAGTTGTTGAATCAAAAATTCTTTTTGTCCTCATTATGATGATTGTCAAAATGTTTTGTATATTTTGGAAGGCATGCAAATATTCATTGGAAGGTTACAATAGTTCTATCCTTCATTCTTGAGCTGTGTTTTATTGTTTCGTTTCGTCCTTAAGATGCATTGGCAACCCTGTAATGCCAGTACTGGAACAAGAAGGCGGAGTATGGAACGGAATCAACTAGCCAAGGCAAATCCAAGGGCACAACTTCAACATCCATTGTTTACACTCGGCGTTTTGTATCAAGATGGAACTATCAGGACTCGGAGCCAGTTGTCATTCCTCGCAAAAACTGGTGATCATAAACAGCGTTAAGCTTTGTTAGTAATGGATGGGTGACCACCTAGGAAAACCAAGTGCTGTATGAATTGTTTGTGGCTGGCGACCTATATATAGCCTGGTGGCTTAGATAAGCAGCTTGATTTGCAAAGGTTGAAGGATTTCTTTTGCTTTATGGCCAGGATATAAGGTGTTACAAATCATGGGCGTATATAGAAAATAATTTCGGGGGAAAATTTCGGGGGGGCTGAGACCATTTCCGGGGTATGGAATACTAAAACTTTAGAGCTTGGAATAGTTTTAGGCAACTAAAACGCTATTGCACGTAAAATAAAATATTTTTTATGAACTAAGTGATCATATTTAATTTATTTTTAAGGGTTTTATGACAAGTTTTTATCATCAAATCAAAATTTCGGAGGGGCTGCAGCCCCCCCCCTTATATACGCCCATGTTACAAATGCTGTTTCTTGTCCAAAGGGAGCTAAAACAACAGAAATCTTCTTCATCCCAAGCATGGGCGTATATAAGGGGCGGCTGAGAGGGCTACAGCCCCCGTAATTTTGACTCGATCGGTAAAATGTGACATAAAACCCTTAAAAATAAATTATATAAGATCACTTAGTACATAAACATATATATATACAAATTTGAACCACCGTTATTTTCGGTCTCTAGGGGTTCTGAAACGCGAAATTTTCTAGTCGGCACTTCCGGATTGTTTCATTGTATCAACCTTATAAGCGGGGTTCCTCCCTATGGGGGAGGGAGGAACCGCGCTAAAATATTTTATTTTAGGTGTAATAGCGTTTTAGTTGGCTAAAACTATTCCAAGTTCTAGATTGTTAGTATTCCATACACCGGAAATGGTCCCAGCCCCCCCCCCCCCCGAAATTTTCCCAGCCCCTCCCGGAATTATTTCCTATATACGCCCATGGCCCCAAGGTCCACAATAACATGACTTTAGGGGTTGTACAGAACACAATGTTTGGGGGGGGGGGGTACAACACCAGGGGCTTACAATCCAGAAAAATAAGGGTTTTATTGCTCATAAAAGTAAGGACTGAGCTGTTGTTGTTTAACATAAATGGCTGCAAACAATTGTTTGACCCGTGGAATAAGTGTTGTCTTGCATCGTCTAATTAAATAAGGATCATAATGACCACAACATTAAGTCTTATTCTGTCTGCTATCTTTGAGCTCATTCTGTTCACAGCATTTAGAACTGTACTATCAGAACATTAAGGTTTGTACTCTTGACATCATCATGTACTGTACTTTCCACAGTATTCAGGGCTGCACAGCAGAAGTTCTGCCTGTAACAGTGCGAGTGAAATAGACTGTGCTTTTTTTTAAACAGTTTAGAATTATTTACTTCTACTGTTTTTACTTTTCATAATACTGACTAGAGTATGTATTTGTACGTTTAGGGACTTGCGACCAGCCAGCCTCGACAAGAGCCAAGAAGCTTGCAGACTCCGACTTTATGAACTATATGCATGGGGCGGGCCTCTGCTCATCGCTAGTCTTGCTGCACTCATGGACAGCTTACCCGAAGGAGCCAACCCTGCATTTCTAAGGCCAAGGTTCGGGGAGCACAATTGCTGGTTTTATGGTAAGTATGAACTTCAGTAAGGTATCTTCAGTTGTACTTCTCCAAAAGGTTGTGGCTTAAACTTCCAGCCTATAATCGTACATTACCTGATGTATCTTTAAAGATACATCAGGTAATGTACTTTTGTAATGTAGGTAATACACTAAATAGTGTTTTACATTCCCCAAAAGGGCGAGGTTAGTTGTGTGGTAGAGCACTGGACTAAATATGCTGGAGGACCTGGGTTAAAATCCCGAACATAGCACTAAAGATTTTATCTTCTGGTGTCTTCGTTCGTTAGTTGGATTTGGGATCACAGACCATCCTTATGCCCATCCAGCCTTTAATTAATTATTAATGGGTATCTGCAAATGATAAAATCAGACACTATCTCCCTAGATTGTCGTATGGTCAAGAATCAGAACCTCTACAGTATCTGCCCCACGTGTTTTTTTTTTTTTTTTTACATTCCCTACAAAAATATTAACATATAATATTAATAATTAAAAATATTAAACATACATATTAAGTCTTGCCAAAAAGCCCCAATTCACGTACGATGTAAATTACTCAGGTTTTGAGGAGGGGCAAAACACTTGAAAGAAGAAATAATTTCCAAAGAGAAATTAAAAAATACACTAAGCTGACACGCCAAAAAAACAAAAAAGAAATTTGAAAAATCAACTTCAATTTTTACTTATCAAATTCCATATAATAAAATTAATGTCATTCTCTGGAAGAATTACGAGTGCAGTTTTGATTTTTAGATATAAATTTGTGCTAAATAATTAAAAATTGTCAACAAAAGGATTTGTTTACAGCTAAAAAAAAAATTGGTGTCTCCTTTGAAATATTAAAAGAACTAATGTTTCTAAAGCAGTGTTCTGCTAAAACGAGGTAATATTAGTCGAATAAAATTCATAGAAGCATCCTGGAGATGTGAATAGTTCTGCCGATCTGCCTTCGATCCAATAAATACAACCTCGTCTGCTTTGAAGCCAAGATAATAAATACAATTATAGGATCAACATAAGGAGGTTCAACATAAACAACACTGAAATGGGTCACTTGGAGGTTTTTAAAAGTTTTACATTTATCCAAAATAAAATTTGAAAGTTTTGGTGATATTTAGAAAAATATATTTTACAGTTTATTTCATGCAGCGGAAGGCCAAATTTCATTAATTACACATCTAGAGATGGCCCCGCCTTGGGCTCTCTCTCAGATTGAGGCTCTTATAGGTGCTCCTGAAGAGAGGTGTCAAGGGGGTGTATTGTACATGAGCCTTAGGACCGTGGCAACTGGTCCGCACACTTTCAATATTTTTCCTGAGTAAATGTTTTGTTTCAGCTAAGACATAGCTGAAAAAAGTCGACCCCAGCCTCAGCACTGGTAGGCAGTTGTGTCTGAAAACCACTCAGACACAAAAAGTCGACCCCAGCCTCTGCACTGGTAGGCAGTTGTGTCTGAAAACCATTCAGACACAAAAAGTCGACCCCAGCCTCTGCACTGGTAGGCAGTTGTGTCTGAAAACCATTCAGACACAAAAAGTCGACCCCAGCCTCAGCACTGGTAGGCAGTTGTGTCTGAAAACCATTCAGACACAAAAAGTCGACCCCAGCCTCTGCACTGGTAGGCAGTTGTGTCTGAAAACCATTCAGACACAAAAAGTCGACCCCAGCCTCTGCACTGGTAGGCAGTTGTGTCTGAAAACCATTCAGACACAAAAAGTCGACCCCAGCCTCAGCACTGGTATGCAGTTGTGTCTGAAAACCATTCAGACACAAAAAGTCGACCCCATGCTCAGCACTGGTAGGCAGTTGTGTCTGAAAACCATTCAGACACAAAAAGACCTTTCGGTGGTTTACACTCTCTAAAATCATTTTTTCAATAGATGTTAGGGATTAATAATTTGAAAAATCTATAAAACATTCTTAAATATAATTATTAATTAACCCTGGAATCACAACGTGGGGTCACCTGTGACCCCTGAGTTCTGAAAATATTTTTTATTTCCTAAACATTCCAGCTGTTAAACATGTCCGATCCTGTACCTTCCTGTCCTGACAATGGGATCATAATAGAGAGCCAGTCTTTTCTCATTCCTTTCCCTCTGAGCGTATATAAAGCCTTTGGGTCACGAGCGACCCACCGTTGTGGTTTATGTAATATTTTTATTTATCAAATCGAAAAAATTTATGGTTAGTATATCTAACGATAAATTATTTTGCACTGAAGATGAAATTAACAATGAGTTGCTTTGGAAAATTGTTGTTTTTTTATTTATTATCAAGACTCTCATAATGCAGATGATTCGCTAATGACAAATTGTAGAAGAGAAAAACAAAGAGTTTAGAGACGTTTTGGATTGAAGACAGTGAAATTGGTGAAGTATGTGATACGAGTGGAAAAGAGGATGGCAATATATACGATGTAGTGTTTTTGATTGTAAAAAAAGACAGGAAAGCTGTAACACATTGTGCAAAATGCAGTAAGAGTCTGTGTGCTGAACACAGGCAAAGTATATTTGAAAAGTGTATAAATGAATAACAATATTTCTATTTTTTTGATCATTATAATGTGCATAAATTCAAGTCACTATATTTTTTCCCTTTTCTAACCAACTTTACATATTATAGTATTTTTTTTATTTGAGCAGTCATAAAGACAAAATATTCTAGGAGAAAACGTTATTTTTAATGTTGAAATTCAGAGGAAAAATATTCAAATAAACTTATGTCTAAATGTGTGGTATTTTGATGTTTCATTTCCCACTCCCCCATTTTTCAATTAAATAAGATTATTTGGTTATAAATTGTTATATTATACATGGTAGTCATCCTAAAATACCATTTCAGAAACCTAACACCAAATTTGTAAAAGAATTACGAAAGACTAGATGGGTTCATATATATGACCCCATGTTGTGAGATTTGTAGCAGCTTCATCATCTTGTGATTCCAGGGTTAATTAAAGGGGAATTTATTAAATTGATTGTTCATTTTTGAGAAACTTCGTAAAGTAGTTTTTTAATTTATTATTTTCAGGTGACGCTGAAGTTCTGTCATATTTCTTTGGGCCTATCGGATTCCTGCTTGTTCTAAACCTGACACTGTTTGCTGCGACTGCAAGAGAACTTACCTGTGGCTTATGGAAGACTGAAGTAGTGAAGTCTAACACAGAAAGGTAACAATTACTTGATTGTTATTTAATCCAATCACACCTACAACATAAAGTGTTCCAAAGAATGTTTTCCTGGTGGCAACATCTCCTGGGAATTCCTGAAAGTGAGCTCCCACGTATTATTTACTCAGGCCTGGTGAAAATGTTAGGAGTTTTTGATATTCCGTATAATTGGGCGGGCATGGTGAAGGCTAGCCTCTCAACACTTGGATGCCATGACATATGGGAAAGGCAGTCAATACAGACCAGTGAATCTAAAAGGAGCATCCTTGAAAAATCACAAAATTCTCTAACATGTAAAGACATAAATAACATTTTAAATAGTTCATTCAGCCAAATCTACAGACTCCTGTGTCCTTTTAATCTTTTCAACCCCTGCTTGAACACAAACCTCAAAATAAAGTCTCTCCGCTTGATAACTCAGATTCGACTAGCTGGACATCACCATACAAAATTATTTTATAACCACTATAAACATGCTTTCATAGCATCTGAGCCATGCCCATTATGTAAAGCTGATACCAATACAGTATTACATCTGTTACTCAACTGCCCAATCCTCCAGTGTCTTATATTAAAATGCATCCCGATGGTTTGCAGAGGACCTGTGTAAGACCAACTAATAAGTCTTCTTACTGCAGAAAAGGAAGAACTAAATAATTTATTAACATTTATAGACAAAAGTTTGCAGCTCAGGAGATTATTGTCAATATAGGTTTACCTTTAATTTTGTAATCATAAGAAATTCTTTCTTTTTTGACCTGAAATTATACATGTATGTATCACTTTTATACAGTTTTTTTTTTTTTTCTTTTGGTTATTTTTTACTTACAGACATTTTTTGATTCAAGTTTCTGTTTGTTTCTTTGTCACTATATTTAGAAAATATTTAATTTAGTTGAGGAGCTAGTCTAAAGAATTATTTAGAATACTTTATTTCTATATATTGGTATTTCACCTTGTATATTTTAAGGAATTATGAATCGTATAAACTTTTTTTTATTATTATAAGGGTCAACCCTTCCTATAAATACTTTTGTATTAAAAGCAATAAATATATCTATCTATCTTATTTAATCAGTAATGTTTATTAAAATTCACTCTATATCAAAAGGTCCGACTCGCAGGAAGTGCGCCATCTTAGCGTTGTTCCATTCTTACCCCTGGTGTCATTAGCAAAGGAATAGAAGCAGTTATTGGTAGCGTTTGATCTTTTGTTAATAATGTGTATTAAATCTTATAGAGAAGAAAGTTTAAGCCACCAGGAAACTGAGAGTGTCCTAAGCGGAAGTGACTCACACGCCGTTTGCTCTAGGAAACCACTATTGCCAATAAATTCCTCATTTTCTTGCTGTCCTTTTTAAAATACTACTTTTACTCATAAATTCAATTTTAAATACACAGTTACACAAAAAGAAACCCCCGTTCAAAAGAAAAAAAAAAAACTTTTAAAGATTTAAGCAGTTATTTCTCCGATTAACATTGCTTCAGAACCTTTTTTGGAGAGAATTTAGTAAGCATTCGAATGATCATCTTCCTTTCACCTTGATTTCCTAACCGTTTTTGAGATATTTAGGAAAATAGGGGGTCTCCCATGGTCTAGTGGCTAGTGCCTTAGATTCATAAGCGGGAGATGGTGGGTTTCCCACAGGTGGTAGGAATTTTCTCATCGCATAGCTCGCAGGGAAAATTCCTCGCTGCACCCTCGATGTCCGTGCTAATGGCCCAGATTTGTCGAAGCGCCGTAAAAACAAAAAAAAAAGAAAAAAAAATTACGAAGATCTGAAAACTTTTCTTGTCCACTAATCATTTTTTTTTTTCAAATACTTCCTTAACTCCAAATGTAAACACCTTAGTTCAGATAAATTTTAAAGACGTAGAAAATATAAAAATAGTTACAGATATCGCCTTAAAAATGGTTTCATTCATTTTCTTTTGTTAAGGAACTTATAAAATGAGTGGCTGTAAGCTTATGAATGTAAGCGATCGAGAATGTAAGCGATTTTTTCGTGCGGATTCTGCTGTTTAACGAACTAGACCTTTCAAATTAGACGAAAGATATTTGTACCAAATTTCATCAAAATCAGACCATTTTTCAGGCAGCTAGAGCGCAAACAGACAAATGTATATAAATATATGTATATATGTACATACATACACAAATTTGACCCACCGTTATTTTTGTAATCTATGGGATCTGATACGTGAAGTTTTCTAGTCAGCACTTCGTCGGGATTGTGTCATGAGGTGAACCTTATAAGCGGGTTTCCTCCCTATGGGTGGAGGGAGGAACCGCTCTAAAAGGCCAAATAGGAAAAAGTCCAGATCGTCCATCTGAGACATCATTTCCAAAGGCTAATTCATCTGTGCTTTGTCGGACAGCTAACTGATTATGAATAAACATAATTTTATTTAGCTGATTCTCAAAAAAAACTGAAAGTCTATAATACACACTTTCACACTATTTATTTGACTATGTGTTTCGCCATGGAGACTCGAAAACAGCGTAAAGCATGCAGGGAAGTAAAGTAAATAGCGTGAAAGTGTATGTTGTAGTGTTATTGACTTTCAGCCTTTTTCGATAATTCAATCAATTTTAGCAAAGAGTCAGTAAATGATTAATCATAATTTTATTTATCCTTGCAGAGCTACACTTGGCCGAGTCTGCCTAAAGCTTGTTGTAGTTATGGGAGTAACCTGGGCAGCTGACGTCATCTCGTGGGCAGTAGGAGGACCACATTACGTCTGGTATCTCACAGACTTGATCAACGCTCTACAAGGTGTGTTAATATTTGCAGTAGTCGGTTGCCAACCTCAAGTCTGGGCTGCCGTGAAGAGGCTGTGGTGTCTACGAGACCAGCCTGGAGACAACGCACACATCAGATCTTCTTCTTCGCAAGCACCTCCATCGCTCGGCGACCAATCTATTACCAAACCTGTAGAAACACTCTGTTGAATAACTTTTATCCTCACAACAGAATCATTTTTTGTGTTTTCATAAACAATAATTTAAGTAAAAAGAGACATTTTTATTTTATATTACAAACAATTTCAATTTTAAACTTTGTGAGTTTTCTTCACATTAAATTTTATTTTTGTAACAATTTTATATTATTATTTTTATCCATTTTATAATGGAAAACAAACATGACTTTTTGGTACAACGCAAGCTAAAAAAGCCAAGTTTTATTAGATTTTCATGATTCATGAAATATTCTTAGAATACAAAGGATGTATATATATTTATTTATACAATATACGAGATCAGACTGAAGAATTATTAGATTTTTGTACAAGTACCTTCACCGGTCTTTAATATAAGAATGTGTTTTGATTGTATTTATTTCTTAGTAGTTGTTAGGCAGTATTAATTACAAGTGTTTTGTTATTTATTGTATATAAAGTTGTGTTTTTGATTTGTTTTTCATGATCCGTTTATGTGCCAATAACACAAATATAAATGGTTTATTAAATACTGTAGATCATTGAGTGATTGTTCAGCTGCAACTCTAGTAGCACAACAATCTGTCGTTGAATGATGTAACTACTTCCAAATAACTGAACAATAAATTGTACTTCGATACTCAAAACATGATACTGTAGTAATTATACCAAAGGCACAAAGAGTGTAGAATTTATGGAAGAACTATATTAATAATATAATTTTAACTTAACTAAAATTGACAAGTTTTATAAGTATATATTCTCAGAACTTACACATTTTTAGTTTATTGACTTCTAGAGTACCATCCAGTCCTCCATTTTGTCAAGTCTAACCTATCTTACAATCTACGTTTTGTAGAGTCTAACCTGTCTTACAGTCTCCATTTTGTCAAGCCCAACCGATCTTGCAGTCTTATTTTGTCGTCTAACCTATCTTACAGTCTACGTTTTGTAAAGTCTAACCTGTCTTACAGTCTCCATTTTGTCAAGTCTAACCTATCTTCCTCTTTTCATTTTTAATGAATAAATAGTGATTTAAATCAAAACTTTTATCCTAACCAATTATGTCGATAAATTTAAATCTAGACATCGTTCTAGCATTCTTCATCCTTCTTATTCCTAAATCTTTACTATCCTTTAATCTCGCCTCCGTTTTGTTAAATCTAACGTCTAACTTCGTTAGTAATTTGTTAAATACAATCCGCACTCCACTCTTCCATGCTCTTCTTCAATCAACAATATCTCCAGATATGTTTGTACGCTACACTAGAAAGCCCAGAAACTGTAGAAAATTAAAATTTTGTTTATCTACTCTTGTACTATGTTGTTTTGTAATTAAAATATTTTATATACTTGATTACGTTAAAATGTATATAATTAGTAATGGAATGTAAGCTAATTGCATTTTTAGTAATGCATGTTACAGGAGTTAGGGAATGGTGATTATAATCACATAATAATAACAAAATTGTACATTAAATTGTAAAAATGTAAGTTAAGTTTTCCTCGCTCATTGTTGTCTATGTGCTTTTATAAAAAAAACTAATATTGCACTTTAGCAATGTAAGACTGCTAATGTTTCTTTTATTAATTATTTTTGTACATATTTATAAATATGTTTAGTAATATATATATTGTTTTTTGAATATGTTCCTCACTGATTGTTACCAAATAGACATCGGTGTTTAAAATACCGATTTGGAACAGCTCATTGCCAAGTAACGCCCGAGACGCAGCCTATCCCAAGACTGTCTTTGGGCGTTTGTCCCTCCAAAGATTCTACTATAATGATATTTATGTTTAGTGCCTCTCTTTAATAAGCTAGAAGTAAGTAATATGTTTATTTGTACATGTTTTAGACTAAAGTGTTTTGTAAAAATGAATAAAGGAACAGTATTAAGAGTGAAATAAACCTTCAGAAGAATATTTGTCTTTTTTTTTATTACGTTACAATACATACCCTGAGAATATAGAGATTTATAAATGATATGTGTGTTATTTCGTACAAATATAAACATTTTAAAAAAATAGCTAAAAATATAATATGTTAAAAAAATTATAACAACATATCTTAGAGAACATAAAATAATCTCAGACAAAATAAAAAAAATAAAATAAAAAATTAAAAAGTTGTGATAACAATGAAAATATCAAAAAAGAAGAATAAATCAGGTCACTTATTTGGTTGTATCACACAATAATATCACAACCTTACACTAATATAACAATTGTGAACACATTTCATAATAATAACTCAATTTTGTAAATAAATCTAAAACTATAAAAGTGAATCGCTTGAGGTAACTTAGGACAAATGTTGAGCAACTTTAGCATTACTCTTGATGTGGAAGAGAAGACGGAGGATCGTTGCTGGGGTCACGCCAGGAATTCTGCTTGCTGCTGCTATCTACAACAACGTACAAACATTAACTTTTCTTTTCACTACATGAAATAATCATAATGAAAATAAAAATACCAGCCAGTATGTTTATGAGTGTGTGTGTGTGTATATATACATGTCCCCTTTGACACCGATTGGTCATCGCTTGATTTTGATTTGTGGGGTATGATTAAGGAAAGCGTACAAATGACTCATTTAGGCCATAAAAACCACCTGATCGCAAGAATTTGTGTAAATGATAGCAAACCATGGTGAAGATTGGATGAGCTACATCAGCGGTAATGACCAGATGTCATCATCGTGCTCTGTAAGGAGGAGGCCAATTGTAGCAACTTACATAATTGTTAAAATTATAATTTGTTTATAATTATTATTGTAATTATTTATAATTTTTATTCAAATTGAATGTAATCATTAAATATCAATTTCAACAAGAATAATTTTCATTTATTTCTGATTACATCACAAAAATAAACATGGTCTTAGTTTTACTTATCTGTTTTTTTTTGCCCCGAAATTTCAAATTAAATTATGAAATTGAGAGATAATCTCAGTTCTGAGTATTCCGTTGGAAAGACAATTAAATTTTACGAGCTTTGTGAAATTCAGTAGCTTGCAGAATTTTTTTTTGAAGAGTAGTGATTACTAAAAATTTGTTGCTAACTAGACTTTTCTATAAATAACAACTTTCTGTTATTGTGGTTTGAAAAAGACACATTTGAAAATTGAAAGCAAGTTAACCCCTAAAGCAAATTTAATGCTGATTTAAAAAAAAAGCAATGTAACGTTGAAAAATAATGTGTACTAGGAGAGGAAATTATGATTTTTCAATGAAAAGCACGTTTTTATTTCTCAATAACCTTTAGAAGGGGAAATGATTGGAATAAAAGCAGATAAAAACTTGAGGTTTGCAGCATTTAACTACATTTTTGTCTAGTTTCACCGCTTGAGTATTGTCATCTGCTTGTGATACATAGAGTACAGTATTCTCATTACAAAGGATTCGACGAGTGCTCAAATTAAGAGAAAGATATTTTGTAAAAATAACCGAAATTGGTGCATTAGGAAAGGACGTTTACTCCGGAGGGAAATTATAAATTTGTTCACAATAACCATTATTTTTACAAGGTAGGGATTGTCGGGGTTCGGTCACTGCTATTTAATAAAACTACATTTTATCATAAAAATGGTTTTATTGTGCCGACGTTTCGGCTTGAACTTCAAGCCTTCATCAGGGCTGTAAAAAACAAGTAGGACGGATGTAATACTGAAATATACATATATATATATGCCTACATACACAAATACACATACATATATACATACATATATATATATATATATATATGGAAAAAGACAAAACATAAAATGCTAGAACATAATATATAGAAGAACAATGTGCTCTAGGATACCAATGTGTTTCGATTATTAGGAAAACAGATATAAGAATAACAGATTACATATTAGATTAGATATAAGAATAACAATATGGGCTTACCGATGGGAAGATAGAGAACTATTCCTCACAAATGCGGGATCATTTCTGACAGGTAATACAGGGAAACATAGGAAGAAAGGAGTTGGTGAGGGGGGGGGGGTTCTGGACCACCCAATGGACAGAGAATATAGAAGATGAAAGAAAGAGCGGCGAAGTACAGTAAGGGGTCATAAAGTCATAAAATGTTGTGTTAATGGAAAGGGAGGCAGGTATAAAGGGCTATATTGCAGGCGGTATAGGGGATTAGGATGGAGTTTTTAATAAATGGAAGATGTTGGAGTAGGTAGAGGAGATGACTTCTTTGTCAATTTTGTCATTAACTGGGTTATTTTCTATGTGGATAAAAATTGATTCGGAAAGGAGGCGTTTGTCTTCGTTGGATTCAGTGGAAAGGATGGAGTATAGGTCATAACCAAAGTCATGTCCGTCTGTGATGGCATTTCTAGTTAAAGCTGTCTTTATGTCTTTATTCCGGATATCGTTTTTGTGGTTGTTGATACGTTTTCTTACTGGGTTTTTAGTCTGTCCAATGTACGCACTATTGCAGTTGGGTGTGATGCAGGGGATTCTGTAGACTACATTGGTCCTGTCTTTTTGTGGGATAGGGTCTTTAAGAGTCGTATGTAAGTTTTTCAGTTTGTTCTGTGTCGATAGTCCTAGTTTTAGAGTGGGGAATGTATCGCGTAGGGATTTTTGGATTTTTTCTGTGAGGTTTGGGATATATGGGAGGCCTCTGAATTGAGGGACAATATTGTCTTGGGTAGTGGGGATGGGTTTAGGGTTATTAAAAGAATTATGAGATCATTGGCAAAAAGATGTTTGGGCTTAACATTACATTTGTACTTTCTTACATATATTTATTATTTAATGTTTCTGATGTGCGGGTATGTTAAATCTTATTGTATAAATTAAAGTGTAGTTTTTATGTGTGTAATGTCAAGTGTCAGTAGCTCCTAGATGTCGTAGGGTATGTCAAGATGACTACGTTGCCTGCATTCTGTCAAGTGTTAGTAGCTCCTGGATTTTGTAGGGTATGTCTAGATGGCTACGTTGCCTGCATTCTGCCAAGTGTTACTAGATCCTGAATGTCCTGGGGCAACGCCAAGATGACTACTTTGCCTGCATTCTCTCAATAAGTGTTCTATGTTTATGCTTTACAATCATACACAAATTAAGGATAATGTATTTAGATTAAGAAATATTCCAACATACTGTCTGTGGCATGGCGGCCATCAGCTTCTCCTGTTCTTCAGTCGAGATACTCAATGATGACCTGAAAGAAGATTCATTGATATAAAATGAACTGGTAAAAAGGAAAGCTGCTTAGAAAGGGTTAACTAAAACAAAGATTGAACTCTAATTAAACCTAACGAGACGCTCTTCTATTTTTTTCTAATATGCTTTTGTTATTTCTATCTTTAAAACATTTTCCATCACTGATTTCGTTCATTAGGCTTTGGACCAGTCAACATCAGCCTTAAAAACTTTTTTTAATATTAATTCTTTTGGACATTTTTTTTTTTTAAAGAATATCAAAAATATAACACCTTTTTTATCTAAAAAAATGTACTACAGAGGATGCCTGGAATACAAAAAATTTAAAAAATATACTGCAAAAAAAATAAATAATGGCTTCTGAAAATAAATCCTTCCCCACCAGCAGTTCTATACCCTTTTCCTCTAAACTCGCTCCAGCTAAACCTCCACCACCACCTCCAACTGAAAACCTACCAACTAACACTCAACAAAGACAAACCTCCTTACCACGACAGAACGTATGGACTCAGCATCGTAGGACAGACCAAAACATCCATCCCTACTGACACTAACCAAAATTCAATCAACAATATGACAGACCTACACCTCAACCTTATAAAACCACTTATTCCAACAATAAAACCTTTCATCTCTAACTTAATAACATCTATTTTTTCTTCTCTAAAAAATGACAGCTCCTAATTTGGGCAATCTTTCTCTACTTAACTGGAATGCAAACGGACTAAAAAAAGGCAGACTTTACTGACAAACTTTCTTAGCAGAAACGACATTGACGTTGCTTGCATCACTGAAACACACCTCATTAGCACTGACAAATACAGGACACCAGGATCGAATGTACAGAACGGACCAACGATCTAGACGCGGTGGAGTCGCAATTCTGATTAAGAAAAATTTAGTGCACAATAGTTTGGTTCTGCCTTCCCTTGATCGCCTAGAAGCAGTAGGAATTAGCTTGGCACTTCAAAACAGGAGTAGTGTTAATATAATACCTGCATACAGCAGACCTGGGATCCGGCTCATACAGGACGATTTTCAACAACTTTTTACAGGGGCTCCTACAATAATGATGGGTGATTTAAATAGTAAACATCCTTCTTGGAATTGCAATAAGCAAAATAATAATGGGACACAAATGAGTATTATAGAAAATCTTGGACTGATTATTTCAGCACCTGACGAACCGACATTTTACCCTACTCAAAGACGCTGCAAATCTGACATACTAGACATAGCCATAATTCAAAACTTCCACTTGCCATTATATCATGACGTACTTACTGACCTAGACTCTGACCATTTACCTGTCATTATTACTTTCCATGAAAGTCCAAAACTAGAACCACCATCACCAAGACTCATCAATGGTCCTATGGACCATTTCAAGACGGAAATGCATGACAACACGGACATTCCACTTACATACAAATCCACTGATGACATTGACTCGACTATAGCAACATTCATTCAAACGATATAAATGGCTGTACAAAATTCTTTAAAAATGCACCCATCATTAAGCCGTCGATTTTCTAATCCAAGCATGCGCCCACATATTCTAAAACTCATCCATGAAAAAAATATTCTCCGAAAGAGATGGCAAAGATCTAGGGACCCAGAACTCAAGAGACAAGTAAACCGTTTATCGCGCAATATTCGGTTAGAACTTGACAAAGACAGAATAGGCAAATACAGTAATTACTTGACAAACATGACTCCTGGAGACCCATCGCTTTGGCGAGAGACAAGACGACTACTAAAACAATCTACAGAAGTTCCCCCCTTAAAAGACAGACAAAACATTTTAACAACTGACGCAGACAAGTGTAGACTTTTATCTGACTGTTTTGAAAACAAACTGAAAACTGGAGACCCCAACGATCCACAGACGGACATGGCAGTATGTACTTCACTCTCAGAAACCAGACTAACTGACAGTACAATCGACTTCATACAGCCTAAAGAGATTTCACTTCTCATACGCAGGCTTCCAAAGAATAAATCACCTGGAGAAGATCAGATAACGAACTCGGTGTTGAAGCAGTTACCCAGGAAATGCATCAGCCTGCTAACAAGTATCTTCAATGCTTGTCTCCGGAGAGGACATTTTCCTGAAAGATGGAAACATGCCATTGCGATCTTCATCCACAAGCCTGGGAAACCGAAGAAAGACGCTGACTGTTATCGGCCAATAAGTCTGCTGAACACAATGGGAAAACTTCTGGAAAGGCTGATTGAAGTTAGATTAAGGATACATCTTTTGGAAAGCATACCCAACCATCAGTTCGCATTTAAACCAAAGCACTCTTCAGTCCAACAATTACAATGAGTCTCCGAAATGATAACAAAGTGTTTTGATAAGAAGGAATACGCCACTGGACTGTTTCTCGACGTAGCCAACGCTTTCGACTCTGTTTGGCACGAAGGACTCCTGCACAAGCTAAGGAACACCAAGCCTCCAGCTTACCTCTACTCCATCATTTCCTCATTTCTTCGTGGCAGGACATTCCAAGGAAGAGTGAAGACAACACTCAGGACGAAGAGAACCATCAAAGCTGGAGTACCGCAGGGGGCCATACTCAGCCCATTGCTCTACATCTTGTGCTGCAGCGATATGCCAGAACCAGACAACTCAGCCCTCGCTACCTTCGCAGACGACACACTCATCGTCACAAAGAGCAACAACCTTATGGAAGCGATTCTTCACTTGCAAGAAGCGGCAGATGGGGTATCATCCTGGTTCCGAAGATGGAAACTCGTTATTAATCCTGTGAAATCTTCATGTAAAGTGTTTTCTCTCAGAAAATTCCAAAATGAACACCTACGACAGCTGAAAATTGGTCATCACTCAATTCTCTGGATTCCAAAAGACCAGAGTATACGTTATCTCGGAGTACATCTAGACACTAGAGACTAACTTGGTGACATCACATTCACAAAAAACTACAAGAAGCTCACACACGACTTGTACAAATTTATCCATTATTAAATAGAAAAACTCCCCTTAAATACACCTGCACCACACTTCTATACAAATCTGCAGTACTACCCATACTAACTTACGCATGCCCCGTCTGGTTTGGTGCCAGTAACACACACTTAAAATGTCTACAAACTTTTCAACACAAGGTACTCCGAATAGAGTCCAATGCTCCTTGGTTCGTAAGGAACAGCCAGATCCATAGAGAATAGGAGGTTCATCCATTTTTCACTCACACAGAAAAGCTAGTGCGAAAATATCACCTGACACTACCAGCCTCCAGCAGTTCCGTGTTTTATCAACTGGGACAAACAAAAACCTCGCGAATAAAACACAGACTTTATCAAAACATTTTAAACCTTTAAATTTTTACCTTAAAAACTTTGTTTTGTGTATGATACGTTTGTATTAGTCCAAAAATAAAATTGTTTTTTGTTTCTTTTTTCTAAAAAATCTAGTTTGATCGAACCGTGCCAATACTAATCTTCACAATCTCGTGTCAATATCTAATTTGCTAAATAATAATAATAATTGTAAATACTCACGAAGTATAATCTACTTCCGGCGGAATGACCATCGACTCGTCATTCTTTATCTGTACGACCTGCTCTCTCTGTTGAGCAATAGCAGATTGGTAGAGAGCTTCGATCTTCACTCGTCGAGATAGATCTTCTTTACCATCGAGGTGCCCAAATAGTTCAGGCATACAGTCAGCGAGCATTTGAATGGTGATGTTGTCATTAGCGAGGGACAGCATGTCGGTCGCACTAAAACAAAATACACAACACTTAATTATATAAATATATATGTTTTATGTTTATTTTTCATCGTTGGGATCATATTTTTTGATATCCAAATATATATATATATACATAAAATATAATATATAACACAATAAAAAACCTATAAAAACTTCTCTTATGAATATTTTTGAGATAAAGTTGTGGAAGAGTAGAAAGTTGTTAAGGTCTGAAGGTTGCTAGTGTGGTCGACAGATAGGTCCTGTAGACCACACTAGCGTGTTTAACCAGTGCTTCTTTTGGAAGCATCGGGTCTCCGTGTAGATACTAATAAAATTCTCATCATGACTTAAATCTTTTCTTATTTTTGATTTGATGAAAATCACCTTTTTCAACCATTCAAACACTTTTCGATATTATGTTTTAATACTTAACACCTTCAGGTCCAGCGTCATGGTATACGTGTCCAAGAGATGTGTTCTACGGGCCCAGCATCGTGGCATATGTGTCAGCAAATCGCTTGGCTTTTTTTCTATCCTGCTACTACTTGTCCTAAACGCTTTGTATTTGATTTGGGACCTCATTATGTTATTTGTGTTTAGGTTTGCTTGTCTGGTATCGTATAATACTGAATCCCCCAAAAAATTCCTTCAGCGGGCCCGCTGTCGTCGGGTATTTGACATTTTACTAAATTGTAATTAATCCACTAAAAGTACATCATTTTAAAAGTTTCTTCACTTATTTACTTTTTTATATGTTTGCCGAAATAACTATACAAAAGGAAGACTTGGGCCCTGATGGAAATTTGGTTCACAGCCATCGGTCCTGAAAGTGTTAAGAAAGAATAATTGCTTGTTTAAATGTAAGCTGTGGGACTGGAAGGACTGGATGGTATCTCTTCTTTATGAACACAATGAGTTTTTGTTTTTTTCATTAGAGAAAATTAAACTGCCTGTTCTACTCCAGTTTTCTAAGGAATCTATTGAATGTTGGATGGAATTTTCTGCAGAAAGAAAAGAATTAGATTTTTGATATGTGGGTGAATCAAATATAAACGAGACTTTTTGTCCTGGAAGCCCAGTGAAGGTGCGGGAACGTTCCCGCGTTTAGGGGTGTTGGGTAGGGATGCCAGGAGTGGGGGAAGCAGTCGGGCGCATGCGCTCGAACTCACCAGTTACCGTCGTGACAATGTCTGAGCAGGATGTATCCCCCTCGATTGCGCAACGTATTATCATCAAATTTCTTGCTGCTGAAGGTGTAAAACCGGCTGAAATCTTGAGAAGGTTGACTGTACAGTTTGGGGAAGAGACACTTTCTCGTGCCAGAGTGTTTGCATGGCATAAACAGTTTGTGGAGGGTCGTGATCGTGTTGAGAATGAAAGCCATGACCGCAGACCCCGCTCCAGCATCACAGCAGACAACATCAGCCGTGTTCGACAGCTTATTGAAGGTGACAGATGTCTAACCACCAGTGCCATTGCAAGTGAGGTTAGGATAAGCTATGGAAGCACTTTTTCCATACTCACAGAGGAGCTAGGGTTTCGTAAGGTGTGTGCCAGGTGGGTCCCTCGACTTCTCACAGCTGAGCAGAAGCTGAACCGTTTGCAGGTCTGTGAAGGTCTTCTTGCAAGATTTCAGGCTGAGGGAGCCTCATTTCTCACTCACATTATCACCTGTGATGAAACTTGGGTGCACCATTACACCCCTGAATCAAAACAAGCGAGTATGGAGTGGAGACTGAAAGGGGAACCTGGACCAGTGAAAGCCAAGTTACGGCTGTCAGCTGGGAAGGTTTTGGCTACCGTGTTTTTTGACCAGCGTGACTTGCTGCATTTTGATGTTTTGCATGAACGCAGGACTATCAATGCCGCATACTACTGCGACATTTTGAATGAAGTCAGACTTGCATATCGCCGCAAAAGAAGGGATCTACCGATGAGAAAAGTGATTCTTCTTCAGGACAATGCTTGCCCGCATACTGCGGCCCTGACGAGAGAAAAATTGGAGCAACTGGGCTGGGAGACGCTAGAACACCCTCCCTACAGTCCAGACTTATCACCATGTGACTTTCACCTGTTTGGCCCACTAAAGGAACTTTTGGGAGGTCAGAGATTCGTCAGTGACGATGAGGTTGAAGCCTACGTGCTCAATTGGCTGAAGACACAACCTACTTCTTTCTATGAGGACGGGATTGGAAAATTACCTATGCGCTGGGAAAAATGTATTTCCAAATCAGGAGACTATGTAGAAAAATGAGGTGTACTTTTCTTTGTGTTCAAAGTAAAAAAAAAAAAAAATTAAATAGATCACCGAAGTTAAGCAACGTCGGGCGTGGTCAGTACCTGAATGGGTGACCGACCACGTGCTGTTGGCATTAGAAAAGGGTGGCAACCTCTAGATAGCCCGGCGCTAATGGCCAAGATGTAGATGCGCCGTAGAAAAAAAAAAAAAAAAAAAAAAAAAAAGTCTCGTTTATATTTGATTCACCCACGTAATTGAGATCATCAACAAACAGTAAGAGACATACTATCAATCCCAAGGTTGAATAAAGTAGTGCTCAGTACGCAACCCTGTGGACTCTGTTTTCTTTTATTTCAGGGTCTGATTTATAATTCCCTTGCCTTTCTGAGAGGAATAATTTAGAAATTATTTTTAAAGTTTTCCCTTGAATTCCCCAATCTGCAAGTCTTGTAAGTATAGACCGACGCCAGACACAGTCAAATGTTTCTTCTAATATCAAATTAGAAGGTACTTTCTGATTAGGAAAGCACAAAGTATCGCACTCTCGAAGTTCAATATCTGATCTACTGTAGAATTTTTTTCTTCTGAATCCACATTGAAATCCCGATAGTAAGTTATTCTTTTCAATAAACCACACTAGGCGTTTATTTAACATTTATTATTTAACATACCTTCGATATACACCTACTACAACAGGATGTCTACTACTTTTGTGAAAGCCAATTTCATGACTTTAAATGCAAATTTCATGCCAATTAAATCGAAAATAATTTCACTAAAAAAAAAAAACAACCTTAACTTTTATTTTAAAATTATTTGTAACCTTAAAATTAATTGTAACTTTAAAATTAATTGTAACATTCGTAGTTAATAATAAATGGACGTTAAAATTTAATAAATAATTGTAACCTTACATGGGTTACCGCGAAATCTATAAAATTACAATTTAAAACTGTATTAAATGTGCATCATTTGTTCAAGAGGATAGTTAAATTAATTGTAAAAGTGAAGAAACGATGGTACTAAAAATTTTAGAATAAATATGGAATTAGAAGCCCCAAAAATTTTGAACAATGGTAGTAGAATTCAAAATTTCTAAAAATATTACTAACTAAATATTTTTTGTCAATGAGGATAATTTAGTAAATTAAAGTGTACATAATTTCAATATTGAAGTCTGAATGTGAATAAAGAGAAATAAAAATATATGTAAATAATGGATAATTGATGTGTAAATGCTAAAACGAAGGAATCTAACAGAGGAGAGGATGGGGAGGCAGAGGAGAGGATGGGGAGGCAGAGGAGAGGATGGGGAGGCAGAGGAGAGGATGGGGAGGCAGAGGAGAGGATGGGGAGGCAGAGGAGAGGATGGGGAGGCAGAGGAGAGGATGGGGAGGCAGAGGAGAGGTGGGGAGGCAGAGGAGAGGATGGGGAGGCAGAGGAGAGGATGGGGAGGCAGAGGAGAGGATGGGGAGGCAGAGGAGAGGATGGGGAGGCAGAGGAGAGGATGGGGAGGCAGAGAGAATTGAGTCACTGTAAGAAAACGACAACAATTAAGAATCCAAGAGACAAGTCCTGAGATTAGGTTAGACTCCGGTAAAACTGAAATTCCGTGACATGGTTTCAAAATTCATGACTTTTTCGTGACTTTCGTGCCCTTTTTTCAATTTTGTGACATTTTCATGATATTCGTGACTTTTTCGTGCAGTAGACACCCTGTTAAAGCAATCGGCCTATAGCTTTCGGGTGCAGTCTTATCCTAATGGTTTTAATATTGGCACCACAATTGATTCTTTCCAAGGCCTGTCGGAATTCTTCATACTCGTAGGCATGTTTCATGTTCTGAAAGAGGGAGACAATCTGCCAAGAATCAACACCTTAGTATCAGGGAAAATACTTGCGATTTCTTTTCTGTATTAGTCGAACGTGGCAGCCTGAGAAGTTCCCTCCACTTCTGGACAGAATACGAAATGGAGTCCAAATATTCAATAGTAGCTTCTAAATCCTTCTTGATTTTCATGGTTTTTTCATATCTCTTCCCCGATACACAGCCTACGTGGTAACCTGAAAATCAAAGTAAACCTTCAATATATTCTAATGATATTCCTTTCAATTAACATTAATTCAATGACAACTTTAGTATTGCTGTAGTGATTCCATTTGCTAAGAGTAAATTGATATTTAAATTACTTTAAGTTGTACTGAGCATCACTTGTATAAATATAAATATATAAACAAGCCTAAGGAGGTGTCAACACTCGAAACTGCTCAAAGAGTGGAGCATAATAATAATTACTATTATTTATTTATACTTCAATGAATTTAATCTCAGAATCTCAGTGGAGGATTTGATGAACAATCAAAGTTTGTAAATTACGCAAACTGTGGCTATGGCTGCCATCAGTCAGAAGTTTTGTCCTGTCATAAGAAATGTGCTTCATATGTATCTTGTGATAGTCAGTTATTATATGTTTAAGGTCGTCACTGTTACATATTATACAGGTTGGTTTGTACATAACAGAATAGATTTGATAAATAAAATAATAATAAATGAAAAGCTTGTTAAATCCTTTATTTTTACCTTTTGAAGTAAGCCTAAGATCAGCATTGTCTGGACGGAGCATAAGCCTGAATTCCGCTCGACTAGTGAACATCCTGTAAGGCTCGGACGTACCGAGAGTAGTTAGATCATCGACTAGTACACCGATGTAGCCTTCTGTTCGACCGATGCTCATTCCAGGCCAGCCTTGGGCCTGCAAATGTATTCATATTTTATAGAAAATGGAAATAATTAACAATTAATTAGAAATATTTGATTTCTTCGGCTGGACATTATCTCCAGCCCAAGAAGTTCAAGTTAGTCCTCCTCTTTTAGTGAGAAAAGCTAACTTGAGTTTTTTTTTTTTTTTTTTTCATAAACCAAAATACTTTCTTCACAATTCAAAACCTTATATATTATTTTTGATATATTTTTGAGGGGGGGAGGGGAAGAACGATAGTTCACTAAAACGAAGAGCACTCCGAACAGTTCTTCTTCCAGAATAGTTCTTTTGAAGTAGTTAGTTCCTGAACTAAACAATTTGAATTGTGGTTGAGTGTACCAATTGTCACTTGTAGAAAGTTAATTCTGCCTGTTCTAAATAATTTTAATAGCCAAAACTCCGAATGTTTGCTTTATAGATCAAAGTCTATCTTTCCTTGGTTAGGGCAAAAAAATGTCTTTCCTTGGTTTCTAAAAAATGTGGTTTCATTAACCTCGACCGAACCCCGACCAAGAACTACCTTCACAAACACAATCTCGTCACAATGAACTTCTATAGTTATGGTTCAGTAAATATACAGGGTTTGGCCGGAAAGTATTAGGACTGAGTCAATTAAAAAAAAATGTTTTAAGCCAACCGTTACAATTCTTTAAAAACATTCAAAATAGGCTCCTCCTGCGTCTATACAGTGCTTCCAGTACGATTTCCAAGCATTGAAGGCATCACGGAAGGCATTCTTCGGAATAGCCTTTAGAGTTGCGGTACAAGCTCCTTGGATCCCCTTTGTCATCATAAAATGCTTTCCTTTCATCGGTATTTTCAAGTGAGGAAAAAATAAGAAGTCCGAGGGGGGCACATCTTGTGGCTGGGGAAGCGTTAGGATGCCCGCCAGGCTTTGTAACTGGTCACAAGAAAGAAGGTGGGAGCCTGGCGTTGTCATGGTGCAACTTCCAGTCGGCTGCAATGTCTTTTCGGACCAGATTGACCCTTCGTATGAGCCTCTTGAGAACTTCCACGTAGAACTTGGAGTTGACGGTTTGTCCATGAGTCACATTGTCGGTGTTTGTCAAAGTCGAAGGTCTTCCAGCACGGTCTTCACCGAACATCTCTTCCCAGCCCTCCGAAAAGGCCTTGTGCCACCGAAACATACCACTTCTTGCTAAAATATTATATGGGTAAGCCTGCTTGGTCATATCGAACGTCTCTCTTGTAGATTTACCGAGTTTTAAACAAAATTTAATCACTGACCTCCGCTCTAACGAACACTGCATTTTCGGTTTGTACCATTCACAAAATCTCGTCACACGAAAAAGCCTGTCTTGACTCTCCAGATGTTCAGAGACAACTGACCTCGTTCGTTAGCTAGGGACCTCCAGTACCGAATCCAGTCAGCTCATGCGCGCTTCCAAGTACAGTCGCGGTGGGAAAAAATCAGTCCTATTACTTTCCGGATACACCCTGTATTACTATACTAAAACATTGCTACAAAGAAAAAAATAACATCTAATTAGAATAATAACCCATTTTCATGTAGTTTGCTAAACATAATTATTCAGATTTATTAATTCAGAAGGAAGGCATTCTGATGTCTTAAAATTGTAATCAAATCCGAATGATAAGCAGATAAATACAAATTTCTAATGATATGATCAAGTGATTATAAAGGTTTCAAAAAACCTTCATTGACCATTTGCGTAATGAAGTTATTAAGGCTCCCATTACATTCTGCTTGTTTATATGATTTCTCCAGCACCATTGTCGTTTTTACTAACTTGATTAAATTTATAAAATCAGCATATGAGCTCAGGTACAATGGAAATTCACTTTAAGAAAAGCATGATAACAGAATACAGGAATTCAATATTCAATTTAAATTGAAAGTATTTTGTTCGATGAAAGTGAAATGTGTTAATAGAGCTTTAGGAAGAATTGCCTGAGACTAGTAAATGTACAAAAGCTTACAGCCAAAGCAGCGTTTATTCCAGCAAGGATTCCCTGAGCCGCAGCCTCTTCGTAGCCTGTCGTTCCGTTGATCTGACCAGCGAGGAATAAACCAGAGATCTTCTTTGTTTCAAGGTGAGTAGTTAATTCTCGAGGATCAACATAGTCGTATTCAACGCCATAACCTGTAATAAAACAGCAGTATAAACTACTTTTAGCTTTAACTTTTTAATTGAGTGAGAAAATAAATAAAATATAAAAAAAGTTTATTTTGGCTACAGTTTCCTTGCAATAAGAGTAGAATACACAAGAAATAAAACAAACTCTAAACGAGATATACCTAATTTTTTTAAAAAAATTAAGGGATCGTTTTAATACCTAAGTACTATACAGTAGTGGCTCTCTAATCTGGCGGACTCCAAGAGGAATGAGTTCCTAGAAAACCTTCCCTTCCTAACTAGCCAAACATTTGTTTTGTGCTATTTCATTGAATGGAAGTCATATATGTTTCGTTTCAGGCGCAGGAACTTGTGTTTCTACTAAGAAAATGAAAGTTTCTACTAAGGCACCTATGGCTGGAACGCCTGATTTCAGCCAGTCTAGTGCGAACATTCATCGTGTGTGGAGTACAAGTTTTAAAAGTAATTTTAATAATATCTACCATTTTAAATAAGCAATATTAAAAATGGTACCTATTATTATATCCTCAAATAATAAGGTTTTTCAAATACATAAGTGACCACTTCTAACTCAATTCTCTAATCGGACATTTTCTCTAAACTGACTGTACCCTGGCACCGATGATGCCGGATCAGGGAGAGTCTATTGTATTGTAATTTAACTTGGGTAATTTGAGTTAATATGAATATTTCTAATAGTTATTTGATTATAAATTGAACCTACAGAGGTTTAACTACCTTAAACCAACAAATTTTGGAAATCATTAGAACATAAAATCTCTCATAATTAAAATACAATTTTGGAATAAACGTAATTATTTTTGTATAGAAAAACATAATCTACAATTCTGGCTCCGATTTAAAACAAGAAGGGCTTGATCTTTGAATGCGTTCTTAAGAATGATAGAGCACCATTCAAGACAGACACCGCTGTTGTCCTTTAAGGCTAAATTATCAATTAACACCAGCTTGGGATGAATCTGGGTTCTAAGGCCAGCCTGGAGAGTAAATCCAATCCAACAAAATAAAGATTTGAAAAATATCTTTGCTTATTTGTTTTATAAGGGACAAAATGTATGTTTTGTTGAAGCCTTCAAACTCCCCTTAAAGCCGCACACTTAACAAACAAACATGGTTTAATTCATAACAATAATACTTGTAGAATACCTGGCCTGAGAACAGTAGCATTTTCTAATCCTTTTATTTTATGCACCAATTCAACTTGCGTCTCTTCCGGAAGAGTACAGGACAAACCATTCGGATAGACTACGTCGCTCTCTAGACCTTCAGGTTCAAGCCAAATTTGATGGCACTTCTCACCAAACCTAAAATAAGAGTATTCCTTGAAATAAATGCATTTTGATGTTACTCCTGCTTATAAAATAGTCAATAGGAATAATGAATCTACTCAGAAGCTGGAAAGGGTTACAATATGTAGTTAGAGGATGACTCAGGTTGGTCATATTGGCTGGGTTTATGATGTTTGTAGTAGTAGCTCAACTCATCTAAGAATATATTTACACATATTCATTATTCTGATAATTGATATGCGTGGAGAAGTAATGATAAAGCAACCAACATGCAAGACCTGTAGTGAGAAACCAGAAACATATAAATTATATATTATTTCAATATAAGTCAATTGTTTCCAACTCTGTTTAATTTACTATGAACCTTTCTCCTGGTATATAATATGGATTCAACACAATAAAAGGACAGATGGTAAGAAGTGGTTATAAATTAACATTTCTCATGCCTTTTCTTTCAGGAAATTTTATTAAATTAAAGTAATTATTCACACTAAATAAATAATAGTTTTATTCACAAATCCGTATGTAGCGAATTTGGTAATATTTAAATGAACCCTGAGATATAATGAAAACTAAATAACAACTTTTCTAGTCACTTTTTTTTCTAAAAATTTGATTCAGCATCATACTATACCAGACCCACAAACCTAACCGGGAATGCGTAATGATGTTCCAAATCAAATACGAAGGGTATAGGACAAGGCTTGGAGTAGTGGGGATAGAAACAAAGCCAAGCTATCTGCTGACGCATATGCCACAACGCCTAATCCGCAGAACAAATCTCTCGGACGCACATACCACGACGCCTAACCCACAGAACACATCTCTCGGACGCACACACCACGACGCCTAACCCACAGAACATATCTCTTGGACGCATATGCTATGACACCGGGCCCGAATGTGTTAAGGCCTCAAATGTGGATATTTTTCATTGGCACCTTTGGATTGCATTATAAGCGGCTTTCATCCCTAAGGAAGGAACACATTTTATTGTTGAAATCTATAATTGGATTGTAAAAATTCAACTCAGATTGCTCTGAGTTTTACTCTCTAACACTTTTGGTGAGTTACTTTTTTTGTCAGATATTTAATAAGCTTTGATTGATCCCAGATTTTCAAACTGTTTTAGAAATATTTAATAAAATAAATGAATAGTCCAAGAACTGTCATGTCTGCTAACACAATTATTTTGAGGTTGTATTACACAAAGCTTATAAACTTCATCAAGCTTCAAGTCCTAAGAAAAAAAAATCCATTCTTGAAAACCATTCATTACACTAGGCTGGAATATGGAATTGTAGTTTAGGGAGTAGCTCTTGGCCTACTCCCATTCAAAACCATTAAAATTTGAAAAAATCTTCATAAAAACTCAAAATAAAAATATATGTTACCTCAAAACTTTTGATTCTATGGATGGACAATATCGAGGACCGTTTATCTCCTCCCTAACGTGCCTATTCCGATGCATGTTTCGGAGGATAATATCTTTCACATCTTGATTAGTATATGTCAAATAACAAACTTTTTGGTCTTCAGGCTGGAAAATAATTGACAGATGAAATTTTCAAGGTTCAAATAAAATTCAAAATAACCTTATATAATTCTTTAATATTTATTATGTTATTTGATGAGCCAGGATTTGTTTAAATAAAACTGCATGTGGGGTAAACCTTATTTATCATTATTATAAGAAAATATAAATAAATAAATAGTTGCAAATAATATTTTAAGCAAAAGAAATAAGAAATTCGTTATTAATTAAGAGCTACATATATTATTAATACATGGAGAGTGATTTTTCCTTATAATTATTAATGTCAGTGATTATCATTAGAAAGGAAATTTATTTTACTATATCATGTTGTACTATATCAGAAGCTAGGATTTCTTCAAAGAATAACTAAAACATGTGGGCAAGGGACAGACATCTTTTCTTACTAACATTCGGAGAGACTGGCTATATCAAATAATATTATTATCTTTTAAACTTAGTCGCTAGGTGATGTCATCTCCTCCTACATTCCGTCATTTATCACCACGGGTGTGGTTTTTAAACCAACAATATCCTCTGGGATTACAGATGGCTTACACAGGTAGTACATGATGCTTGTTTGTTAGCTCAAAGCAAAAGTGTCGCCATTTTCTCGCCTGGGACATTTTCCTTTCAGCTATCGAACAGCATTATGTAACACCTCAGGTAGCCAGCTGTAATCCCAGAGGCAATTTCTCATTTACTCCTGATATATACTGGAAAATAAGGGGAGATAAATAATATTGCAAATGGGGAGAGAGATTTAAGAAAGTCATTATCAAAATTAACAGGACGTCCTGAAGGGGTTCATCATAAATCCTCATTTCTCCTACTTTACATTTTTTAAACCATTTCTTTTTAACATACATTATTAATTTTTATCACTGCAGATTTGCTAAAATAAAATAAAAAATGTAACACAACGTGTATTGATTATTGAAATTCATTTTCTATAGGCACTAATATTTGTCAAATGTTTAAAAAAATTGCTGGTAGACTAATATATTAGTGAAGCAATGGTAAGTATCGGAAGTGTCAGAGTGAATCCCATGCATGACATTATGAACTGATATAATAATTTCTAAGATTTATTCCAAAGCTTACAGGTATTTATCAAAATAAATGTATTAATCATAAAAAGAGGTACCTGAATCCAAACTTTGTCATTCATGAATGAAAAGGGTACTGGCTTTTCATCACCTAACTGAGGTGTGCACACGCTGTAGTCAATGGTTCTTCCGTCTAATCTAGGCGGCGTTCCTAGAAAAGAAAGCATTTTTATACAAAAAGCTTAAGTAAATAAGAATTTACATATTCCATTCTTTTTATGATTCAGGTGATATTGGTAAATCTCACACTTCTATGATATTCGGAAATACAAGTACTAGCTGAGTTCAGGAAAGAAGATAGGAATGTTCTGTTTTCCACGTCACATTGTACGGCACAAAGGAATGGATGAGACATTAGAGTCGCAGGAACTATACCATCTCATTGCGGTTGTATATAATTCATATCTCTGCTGGTGTTCGGAAAGTTTCGAGTAGAGGCTAGTAATATTTCACCTTTAATGAGATGAAACTAACCATAGGCATATATAAGGGCCAAAATTTTGATTTGATTGGTAAAAATTTCATAAAACCCTTAAAAATAAATTAAATAAGATAATTTAGTTCATAAAACATATTCTATTTTGGGTGCAATAGCGTTTAAGTTGGCTAAAACTCTTCCAAGATCTAAATTGTTAGCATTCCATAAACCGGAAATGGTCTCAGCCCCCCCCCCCCGAAATTTTCCCAGCCCCTCCGAAATTATTTTCTATATACGCCCATGAAACTAACACTTTTAAAATGTTACCCACCTTTTTCTTCAACTGAAGCAGTCTTATCAAAATTGATGCATGGACCTTATTGGTAGAAAAGGTATTAGGATTTCAAAGGGCCATCTTTTAACTAGCACAAGATCTTAATCATTTTTGAGATATTTAAGAAAATATATACAAAAGGCAATTTTTTTGTTAATATTTGTTTTATAAACATAACAAAAATTAATATATCTTGGTCTGTAAAAATTTAGAAACATTTTCAGGCCCTTCAGTCATTTTTGAGCACCCTAAACCAAAATTCCAGTTTTTTCCACTTCTATCTAAAAAATAGATAAAGATATTGCTTCGGAAGTTCAATCTAGAACGAGTGAGGCCCGTTCATAGACAGCCTTCATTATTCTAAGGAACCTCCCGCTGATACCCATGCTAAAGAGCTTATACCACAGCAAATTATGATTAATCGAATCAAACGCCTTTCGGAAATCAATTACTGCCGCATATAATTTTTTTTTCTTGAAGTGTGCTATTTGTATTAGGGAGTTTAAGGTGAAGATATTGTCTATACAACCTCGATTCGAACTGAACCCCGATTGGCACTCAGGTATACTTTTCGATTCATCAATCCATACGAGAAGGCGGTTCAAGAGAATCAGGGTAAAGATTTTTAACAAACTGTTCCCCAGAACTATGTTTCTATAATTTTCGGGATTCTTCGTGTCACCTTTTTTATGAATCATGATATTCAGAAACCGGGACCATCCTCGAGGAGTATTTTCTGAATCAAGTACTTTATTAAACAGCATTACGATATATAATTTCCAATTTTGAGGTAATTTTTTTAGTGGTTCGTAGGGTATACCATCTTCGCCTGGGCTTTTACCATTTTTTCTCGATAATAAAGCCCTATCTAGCTCAGAGAGAGTGATTTCCGTATCTAAGTAGGGATGCATAACGTCTATGAACTGTAAGCCAAGAGGAATACGAGGAGGGAAAATGTTCTGAAAGAAAACTAGCCAACACAGAAGCCAACAGAAAAAGTGATGGATTCCTTCCAGCAAGGGGAGACACTCTGGCGGCTTATGGCTCTGAATAATAGAAGATCGGAGGTTAGAAATATTTTAAATAGTTTTGAATTGTATTTAGTAGAGCAAGATATTAATAGAGCGAACCAATCCAACTATTGCCCCCTTTATAAGCATTTTCTGGAGCCCAATTTGAAAACCCCAATATATCTAATTTTGAGCCTTCCCTTTCCATTTCGCAGAATAATTGCGCAGATTCGAACGTCAAGTATAAATTTTATAAAACTTAGCTATAGGAAGTCAACAATAATAATAAACCCACAAATAACATGTCCAATATGCAATAGTAACCAACAAGAAGATATTTACCACTTACTAGTTGCCTGTCCCCTCTACAACTCATACAGGTCGGCTTATCTTCCAGAGTTACTACACACATCTCGCGAGAACCTTAATCTGTTTATAAGAAACCTAAATCTATCCCACGTTCGTAATTTATACACATTTTTAACCATTTCCTTAAACTTAAGAACTTTTGCAACGGACATTTAATTCAAAACATTAAAAATAACCAGAACCACATAAGTAATCAATCTAGGCATGAGTTAGGTATTTGTAAATAGTCTTAATTTTATTCATATTATGCATATGTATACTTATATATATTACTTTGAATGTGTGTATATGGGAGTATATGCGTGAAAGTAGGTGTGTCAGTATGGGTTTGTATTAAGTATGTGTGGGCTATATACGCATACAGATGAGTTTTTTCGCTTTATGTGAATTACGTATGTTTTGTATTCTTTGCATAGCATGCTGTTTGCCTTATATTACTTGCTTGTTGTATCTGTTGACGTTTATCTTTTTATTGCATTACGTTACCTTTATTATTAAATTATTCCTTATAGCATGTTTTTTATTTTTATATATTATTTAGATCTATTTACGGCTTACCTAAAGATTTAATTTAGATCTAGCATGTACCTAAATTTTTAGCTTGCTGTTTTCTGTATTATAAAGTGTTAAAGTATATTTATATTTAATATTATAGTTATACTTAAAGTATATTATATTTTTTGGTGCATGTAGTTTTATTTTAATTAAGGGGTTGAAATCTTGTAATGTAAGAATTTTTTATGCAAAAAACCTTAAATATGTGCACTCACTCCTTTGTAAAGGGTATTTCCCTAAATCAAAGAACCAATAAATAAATAATAAAAATAATATTGCTTCGGAAGTGAGATTTCTTGAAGATAATGAATTTGACTTTTGCTTAGACCAACTAATTTTCTACCAAATTCATCAAAATGGGACTATTTTTGTAGAATGTAGAGTGCAAACAGACACACACACACACACACACACACATATATATATATATTATAAACCTGACATTTCTCGACAGCACTTTGAGATTTTATCATCGGGTTGATGAGATGAGCGGGTTTCCTCTCCACAGTAAATTTACATTAACACAAAGGATGCCTCTAATGCTTCTATTAAATTTGTTTGCCAAGTGGTGGCATCAAAATTTATTTTTGTTACCAAGTCATAATTGTTTTGGTTACGATAGAAAGCTGATGTTTTAAAGGAATAATCTGAATTAGTAATCCAAAAACAATAGTAAATTAATTTTACACATTTTTTTTAATATGCAACCTCAATAGCACTCCTTTTGGTAAATGCTAATATGTATAGCTCATGTAGACAAGCTGATAACATAAAGCTTAGAAATTTGAGAATTAGAGAGAATGGAGAAGAAAATGATTTATAAAAAGTTGTGAGAGATAAATAAGAGATAAACTTTCGGCATTTAGTACTGGATGATAAGGGAACCAAAACGAGAAACTAAATTCTGAGAAGAATGGCGATTTTGGTAACATCAATAAATAAAAAGAACTTACTCTCTATCTAAAGATATGTACCAGTTTTGAGTCTTCCCATCCGGAAACCGAATTTCTCAAGAGTGTTAGCAAGTCCGATTGCAGGCTCATCGCCGAGTCTTCCAGCGGGTCGTACATCCAGTCCGATGTTGATCTGCCCTTTCAAGAACGTTCCCGTAGTAAGGATGACAGCTTTCGAGTAGATCGCTGCTCCACCTTCTGAAAGAGAAAATCAAATATAAGAAATAACCTCAACACCAATTTATGAAATTTTTAATGAAATGCCATTGTGTAGAAAAATAAGTTGTAATTAAGATTAATAAGTTTGGCGAGGGAAAGAGAATGCTAAAGGATACAAACACATTTACTACAATCAACTCCTGACGAGGTTAAAATTGAACAATTTCAAACACACAATAAAATAAAATGAAAACAACTGGAGAAGATCAACCTTTATTACAGAAGAAATGCATACATGTCTCCCCAAGTGGGAAGTTCATTACAAGAAGTTTTCCATTTGCTTCATTGATTCAAGCCGACAATACTCTAACATTTATTAGTAAACAACACTGAAGTATTACATACAGTTTACATTCATACACTCAACAAAATTAATCAATACATTTTGAAAATATTATTATTATTCTCCTCTAAGTTCAACACACTTAATACAACGCTTTGGAAACATTTCTATACCATAAAAAAAATAATTTTCTTCTTTGTTAAAAAAATGTTCTTCCACTGCTGCTTAGAGTTCTTCGTCGGTGTTAAATCGCCTTCCACGAAGGTCAGATTTTAACTTTGAGAAAAGGTAGAAATCGCTAGGGGCCAAGTCTGGGCTGTAGGGTGGATGAGAGATTTCTTGGAATCCACAGTCCTTCACAGCGGCCTTGGAAATCAATGCTGTTTGGGCAGAGGCATTGTCGTGAAGGAGGCGGACACCTCTGCTTAACTTCCCTCGCCTCTACTCTTTAATGGCGTCTCGTAACCGGTGAAGTAGGGCTGCATAATACTCCTTTCTATTCCTTTCTTTAAAATCTATCAGTAGTATTCCTTTACAGTCCCAAAAAATTGTGGCCATTACCTTTTTTGTTGACTGCGTAACTTTTGCCTTTAAAGGAGGCGCTTCTCCTGGTCTTCTCCATTCCATGGACTCTCTTTTGCTGAACAGAGAAGAACATTTTTTTAACAAAGAAGAAAATTATTTTTTTTATGGTATAGAAATGTTTCCAAAGCGTTGTATTAAGTGTGTTGAACTTAGAGGAGAATGTATTGAAAAACAGTAAAACCAGTTTTTTTCTTTCACCTTTCCTTCTATCCCAGGCTGTAAACTTATGGACCTTACTACGTAATATTCCATGGAGAGGAATGTTCCGCTACTCTATGTTGTAACTTAAGTTGATCTACAAAGGCTGATACATTAGCTGTTTCGGCTAGAATCATTTTGTTGGTACAGAAGCTCCCCAAGACAGAGTGAACAGGGAATTAAACAACAATAAATAGTACGAAAGAGTTGTGTTTTAGTTTATTAATTACAGCTTTCCACTGTCCTCAATGTTGCGAATGACAAGAAAATTGCAAAGTACACACCATTATTAATATTTTAGAATAGAATGACAAATGTTGTCTTAAAAATAAAATTTTGTTGGAAAATAAAACAAACACAAGAAATCATGATATTTAATGAAATGGTAGAAATCTTCTTCTGGAGTATGAAAGTAGTTATGATAATGAAATGAACCTTACCTTCACTGAAGTCGACCGAGGATGCGAGTAGCAGAGACGACTGGAGGTTGGGGACGGAAAGGAAGGCCAGGAACAGCATCGCATCGTAGAGTTGGATAGATGGAAATAGCAAAACTTAGCAATGGACAAGCAGAGGCTGCGGAAGATATTGGGGGTCAGCTCTTGTAATGCAATGTTAGATATCTAATTAACTCAACAACCTGTTTTATGAAACCACTAATTCCCTCAAAGGACGTATCCAACTTTGTTTCTATATATATACGGGCAAACCCAGCAAAGTCATTCACAGTGGATGTTGAAAACAAATATAGTGCTCAAGGGGCTTTCAATATAATAACAAATATGAAGATAGTCAGAGAAACAGGGGGGGGGAGGGGGTGGCATTTACAGTAGTATTTATTAATTATTTATTTAAATTATTTACTTTGTGTCCCGCTTTAATGGCGATAACACAAAGAACAGTATCCTCTGAACTTACCTATTCTAGGAAGTACAGTAGTAGAATATAAACAAATTTAAAGATTTTTTTTTTTATTTGTTAATGTTTCAGTTTGATAACAAATACCAGGAAGTTTTAGAGATCTTTAAAAAGTAAAGGAACATCCTTGTTTGGACGTATACACCCCAACGAAGCCATGCAAAGGAGGACACACCCCGAGTCTAGGATCCTACTACTGCAAGTAGATTTAAGCTGAAGAGCTTAGGACCTCGAATGGGCGGGATCCACAAACGCTTAGCTGACAATAATGTTAACAGTCTTGGCACATTTCATTTAATCAAATTCATCTTTTGGAATAGATTGTAGAAATGAAAATTTAAAAAAAAAAATCCTAAGAATATAGAGAACTAGCTGAATACCCGTGCTTCGTCACGGCAGATAAGTAGTTATTTTATTGCGTTAAATAATGTTTCATTAAAATTACGTTACTATACAATTCTGTGCAGTTTATTACAGCACGGTTCCCGTCATACTATATTTTATTCAATGGGCGTTAAAATTTAAAAGTTTATGTTTCCAAGAAGTCATATGGTAACACCCAATATATTTACGAGTATTACCAAGGTTATAGGCGAGAAGGCTGTGCAAGGGTTCCGGATATTATAACCTCACCTGGAAAACCTAAGGATATGCCATACATCACGGTTTGACCGGGACTGTCCCGGTACTTTGCAATTGTTTCGGTGTCCCGCCCAGTTTTATCAATGTCCCGGAAAAGGCTGTAAGATGTAAAAAGTAATGAATTCATGTTTATAAGATTCTTTTTTAAATCGGTTACTTTTCTACAATTAACATTTTTACTACTGCTCACAGTGTCAAAGAAATCAGAAGTAATCTAACTGTAAAGCGCTGGAACTACCTGCACAGCACTGCCAGCTGCCAGACACTATTATTTGGCTGAGAGATTGTTTTAAGAAAATCAAGTAGCAAAAAAAGTTCCGTTCTTATTTTTAAGGTTTGGGTAGACTAACAGTTTAGGATTCCCCCTTCCCGTTAGTTGCTAGGCTTAAAACTCACCATTTTGCTTATAATTTGTACTCTTTTTATCCCCCCCCCCTGGTATGCCCATCCCATATTAATGTGTCTCTGTTTAACTCTCCAAAAATATGGCAAGCCTATCTGACAGGGACAGGCAGAAAAGAAACTCAATTAAAACTCTATGAGGGATAGTTAATTTCTAGTAATTCAAGGTCTGCCATCATAGTTGAAATTAACATCAATTAGAAATAAAACTATGAGATAGATAATGTAAGGTAACAGCTGTTCTTTATCGTCCTAGCAACGCAGGCTGCCTAGGCTTGCCTTCTCTAACCAACTCAAACTTTAAACCCCCCTAAAAATGCTTAAAAATACGAATATAAAAAAATCCTTTCTTAGCGAGCGCCTACGTTATATAGGGAGTGTCCATAGAAAATTTCAAAATTTTCTGTCGAGCAGTTTGGGCTGGGCGTTGATAGATGAGTGAGTGAGTGAGTGTGGTATTTGACAAATATATAGTAGATAAGAAAACAATATGGAGAACTAATGGAAGAATCAAACTGGGAAGAGAGTTGATCGAAATGAAATAAAGTTTCTGATAGACACATATCATCATATTCACCTGAAGCCAGGCAATCTTATTGTCCTATACAGCATAAAGTACGATCACCACAAATCATTTTAAAATCTTTACTTATATAGGCTTTTTTCCAATTGATGTAAGCAGTCAGAAGTAGCATTAGAGCGTGTGACACCATTAGAGCTTTTAATAATAAAGTGAAGTTATTAATTATTACAAATATAATTATTTGAAATGATGTCTATTTTGAATAATAAAGAAATTTCTACGGTTCATTAGTCTAGGTAAATAGACTTAGGTTAGATAAAATAGAATACTATAAATATAAGGTGTCGTTGGTAGGTGCTTACTTATTCTCACACCACCGCATTCCTTTTTAGCAGGCTTATTTACATATTCGTAAGGTTCTTGAAGGATCAAGTCTTCGACTGATGCTGAAATAATGTCAAGATTTGGAGTCTCATTGAATAGTTCGTGCTGGAGGTGCTGTTTATACAGGTCTCGATCGATTTGTGCCCTCGGACCCCAAACAGCCGGCCCTTTCCGTCTGTTTAATACCTGATAATATCAAACCATAAATTCAAACTTCAAAGTAATCCTTTTCTAAGTACTGGTGTTATGCTCATCCCAAAATCAAAAATAATGAAATAGAAAAAAAAAGATAACAATATAAAAAGGATAAAGTCACCTCCTTTCATCTCATATTTTGCATAAAAAGGAAAAAAAAAAAAAATAAGCCCAGCCACATCAAAAATTGTATGGTGTTTATAGTGTGGTATTCATGATAAATGAAAACCAATGCCAGAATGGGTATCTTGATTTAGTTTTCAAAATTTTGAACTTATGGATAAGCCCCATCCTCGGCCAGCCTAATGTTTTGAATCACAACATTGTTGTGGAGTTATAATATAAGACTGGCTACCAAATGAAAATTGGTACTTGGATTCCACATGAAAAAGAACAGCAAAATGTATTTTTTTTTTTTTAAGGCGCCCAACGTCTAGGTTATCAGCACCTGAATTAATTTTTTGTTTCAGTCCTAATTTCTAAGAAAATTAATTTAAAAGAAAATAATAAATCTGGTGGTAGAGGGAGGTAAATAGAAGGGGCGCCCCCACATTGGACCCCGAGCCAGCCACGGCTCCACCAGCCCCACTGCAGGTACAAGGTTTGCCATCTGTACCTCTGTTAGCCAGGCCTGGAGCTGAGGGTGTGCACGGTTGAAAAATGAAATGGATTGAGCTTAACTATCAAAGCACTGCTGAAACTAAACAAAATTGAGCAATTTTTGAAACAAATAATTAGAGCTGATGAAAAGTGGAGCACGTAATAGAATAATGTACTGCAATTCTTGAGGTCCAAGCATCTCGCTGCACCAGGGATGTCGGTGCTAATGGCCTACATGTCGAAAAAAAGTTTTTTTCAAATACATATTTCAAATACTAAATGAATTCTCTAATCTGGTGTTTTCTCAAATCCGACTGTACCCCGGTCCCAACGATGCCGGATTAGGGAGAGTCTACTGTGTGCGCATGCATATATATATATATATATATATATATATATATATATATATATATATATATATATATACTACTAGGTAATCCCTAGAATAATTTAGAAACTCCGAGTCTGTACCTCCCATAATTCTTCTCTAATATCCATGAATTTTGTGTAAATAGCAAAGCTTAAATTAAGACTGCAAAACTTAAGGGTAAAAAAGAGAGTTATATTCCGAAGAATTGCTTATAGTTTAAAACAATTAGTTTAAAATAAAACTGTCATGTTTCATTCAGACACCCGAGGATTTATGCAAAGAATTTTATAAACTTATGAGTAAAACAAACAGGAGAATATTTTTATTTTAAAATGAATCCCAGATATGCTTACAAAAGAAGAGGAAAAACTTCCTATACTTGTTGGCATAGAAAGAGAAGAATGTTTGAACTTTTCGTTTTGAAACGATGAAGGAGGCAACGTAATTATCCGATGAAACACCAGTAATTAGAATGATATAAATACGTAAGTTCTGTATCAAACCATAAATATGTAGAAATAAAGGGAAGATGAGGGAAGATGGTGAGCTTTTTAAGACCTGAAAATAAAACTTTATTAGGAAACAAATCAAGTATAATCAACAGAAATACCTGATAATGTATTTCTCTTCAACCTGTAAATATTCAATATTCAATATCAAACTCTATACACAATATATAATTATAAATAACAGCTTCTTATAATAAACATTAATATTGTCTTTGTTTGGAAAAATAGGTTTGGTTTTGAAGACCTGTGGGGGGTGGTTAGGTTAGCTCAGTGGTAGGGCACGGGATTAATAAGTTGGAGGACCTCAATTCCCGAGCAAACACGAAAGATTTTTTCTTCTGTGTCTTCGTTCATGGGTTGAATCCGGCCTCCCTGACCGTCCCTAGGCCAACCCAGCCTTTAATAAATTTATTAATGGGTGCCTTGGGTGCTAATGACTAGCAGTCGAAGCAGCCAAGGGAAAAATTAGGCGGCCGGAGTATAGTACTGACCACACTATCTCCCTAGTGTGCCATATGGTCATGAATCAGATACCTCTATAGTATCTGCCCCTCAGGGCCCTCGTGGCCTGTTACGGGACTGATTTTTTTTTTTTTTTTTAAGACCTGTAAAAATGAGCACTGTTTTGGGGATTTTAATAAGTAAAAAAATCCTCTAATAGTGGGAATGTAGTGTGTTTTTCTTTACACGTATTACAATACATGATTACAGAGGAGAAAGTTCATAATTACATGTCTAACTCACAGGAACTCCATCATCTTTGTGCGTTTACAACATGATATTATCCCTAGTGTCGCTTGGAAAGCATGTATTAGGAAGAGTTGATATTTTGTTTTCTAACTTTGGACTAATTCTGTAATATTTACATATTACAATTAACATAAGAAAACTAATTTTAGAATTAAATATATTTAAATTCCTATTCCAATGAAATCTCAAAGAAAATCAAAACTTTAGATGCATTCTCCTTAATAATATCCCCTTTTAATATATTCTTTTATATCTTCAAAAAGAAGATTAACTAGAAGATAAAGATTTTTGGAAATAGTGGTTGATAGTTATAAAATGTAATTACTACATACAAGTTGGAAAATAAAAGTCTGACTTGAAGGAACTGCATCATCTTAGTGCGGTTCCGTTGACGTTCTTATCCCTAGTGTCATTTGGGAAGCTTGGAATACATATAGAGCTAGTGTAAAAAGTATTGGAATACCTATAAACGTTTTACTTAGTCAACAATTGTGACTAAAATAGTAGTGATTTAGGTAATTAGAGGCATCAATAACATAATCATAAACTATATTTTAAATATTCATTGAAAATCAATAAGAAACAACAGTATTTATATAATTAATTTATATTATTAACAATTAAATATAATATTCTATGCATAAAAAGGAGTGGAGCACCTGATTTCTTTATTATTTCTGCTTGAACTTAGAAGGAATTAATTCGTTATTATCAGTGGTGATGATAAGATGTCCCATGCCTTTAACTAAGGTGGTTTCAGGTTGTGTTAGTCAATGGAACGGAAAAGAAAAAAACTTCTCTGTTTAAGAGGAATCAATAATTATTACACTTCATAATGAGTGCAAACTTTTGCATGAAATTGGTAAAATTGTAAACTTTAGCTATGCCTTTGTAACAAAGATTATAACTTGGTATGGTACAACCTAATATTATGCAGTAAAACATTGTTTCAGGAGACAGATGATTCTCACGGCATGTGATGAAAGATCAGTTTTAAGAAAAGCACAAGCAAACCGATGGTTAAATGTGCCAAAACTAGTGATAGAAACTTCAAGAATCATCGGACGGGACTTAAGTAGCAGTACAGTAGGAAATGTCATCAGGAAAAAGTCTGTCACACAGGAGCTGCATAACTAAGCACTTTCCTCAGAATTTTTGTAGAGTAGACTACATTACTGAATAATTTGCTGTAAATAACCTATATAAATAAAATAAAAACGTGAATTGTTCTGCTCATTTACATTTCTTATGAGAACTGTTCAATTATTAATTCTGTAAATAATTTGCTTCCAGAGTTATGTTAATATATGATACTGTACTTAATAAATACACAAAAACTTCATTTTCCGTCTTTTGATCTGACGCAGGAACAGGATACAGTCCCCCTAGTGGGAGATAGCGCTCCTCGTGGCGGCTTTGGGAACCTACGTCTAGCGGGCTAATTCTAATGAAACAAAGTTTAACGTAAACCCTCCTTTCCAATAGACCGATTTACTTCATTTTTACTTCTTTCTCATGAGATACCCATGACGTATAACGCGTTTTGTTACAATACAGCAGAAATTACGACCGGTATGGGTATATTAGTAATTTAGGTCTGGAGTAAACCCCCCCCCCTCTAAATAACCCGATTTAGTTTATTTTTACAACCCATTTTTCTCTGTTGATTACCACCACGAATACTGAGTTTTGTTGAAATGTTACAAAAAATACGGCTGGTAGTGACAAATTGGTAATGTGGGTACCATTCATTAGGAGGGGGGTTCTACCGGAGTAAACCCCCCTCCTAAAGAACGGATTTAGTTTATTTTTACAACGTATTTCTCTCTTTAGATCAACATAACGAATACTGAGTTTCGTTGAAATATAAAAAAAACTACGGCTGGCATGGTCAAATTAGTGTTTTGGGTCCGGGGTAAACCCCCCCTCCCAGTGAACCGATTTTGGTGGTTAACGAACTCGTTCAATCGCTTGCTAATTGAACGCTATATACCAAGTTTCGTGAAGAAAAACAAAAACTCTGCCCGCAATCGTGATAACAGACACACACACACATATATATATATATATATATATATATATATATATATATATATATATATATATATACAAAAATATAGATATTGTAATGATATTTTACATTACAAATTTAAAATTTTGAAAAATTATCAGACAATTCTGAAGATAATCAAAAAGCTCATTGATATGTTAAATTCATTGGGATAAGCAAATATTATTTGTTATGATGTCTAGCAGTCTATACAGGTAGCATTGGATACCGGTAGGACGCTCCCGCCAAGAAAGTTAGTCAGTCATTTGAAACAAAGCTCCAGTCTCATACGTGCAGTTCAGTTGAAAAGAAGATACAGTCACATACAGTTGAGTTCAGTTGAATGGAAGATCCAGTCTCATACGATAGTGCAGTTCAAAAGAAGCTACAGTCAGTCTTAATGCAGCTCGAGTTCAGTGCACAGCTAGTCTCATATGGTCGTCAGTTTTCGTGAAGCCTAGGCTCAATCCGTTAATGGAGATACTGTTGTAAAGAAGATCCTGTCCTATGCAGTTAATACCAAGCTGGCTTTATATCAGGTAATGCTTGTTTATCCATATGCCTGCATGTAGCTTATCCATGAGCTTTTTATTTATTTTTTTTATTATTAAAATTATCTCTGTTCTTCTTTACTGGACTTGAGCCCGACCCCTGAGATAAAGAGTTTTTAAAATTAAATATTATACATTTTGTCGACCCAACGTGGCACAATTCTTTAATTAAAAATATTTTTAATTGATTCTTTTTATTTAAATTATAACAATATATATAAATTTTAACGGGGGTCATTTTCGGTGTCTACTAGGTAGTATCGATAAAGATTTGAAGACATTTTTCAAAAATTCCGTCATGAGTGCAACCTCAATAGCTACTTTCCTTTGGAGGAAAATGCTAAAATGGATTACAAAGTCAAACAGCATCAAGGAATTATTTTGTGAGTAAAGTTAACTCAAAGAAAATACTTTCTTATGCAAAATAAAATGTTAACCGTTCTGCTGGATTTTTCCAGCGGATTATATTCAATCATGAGTACTAAATAGATTTTGTTATCAAAGAAGTGGCCAAACGTGTGGAGGAGAGTGAATGAAGAGCTAAATCCTGAGGGCTTGGTGCCGGCAGGTAAATATGAGTAAGGGTTTGGGGCTGTACGGGGCATAAAGGAGTGAGGCAACTATAAGTCATTGAGACGACCACGGACAAAAAGAAATACATATTCTCAAATAGAGCAAACCAACTAGTCTCTAGAAACTAGGATTGAGAAGTATCTACATTTGCACTCAGGAAAATGATCTGAAACATACAGCTTCCAAATCAATATGGTTCTTATAAAATACCCCGAAATGGGGGGGGGGGAATTCCATAACAAAGTCCGGACCTCACTTACATAGAAAATACAAAAAGTCCGACTCGCAGGAACGGCATCATCTTAGCGGGGTTCCGTTCATATCTCTAGTGCTATAAAGGAATAGTAGCAGTTATTGGCGGGGTTTGATCTTTTGTGAAAAATATAAAATAAAATCTCGAAGTGAAAATAGATTTAAGGCGCCAGAACAGGAAAGTCCAGTATCATGGTGACTTCCCCCACATTCTCAACGTTCGCTCTTGGACACACTATAACACATTTTCTTACCTTGTTGTAGTCAAATACTCGTTTTACTCTTAAATGCAATTAAAATGGGAAACAACCAAATAAAACTTTAGGTAAAAAAATACAAAAACCCGTTCAAAAGGGCAAAACTAACAGTTGCGAATTTTGAAGTCCTTATTTCTCCGATTGACATCGCTCTATCGAAAATTACTTATTAATCAGAACATTTATTGTAGGGAATTTTAGTAAGCTTTCGAATGGTCACCTTCCACTTACCGCGAGTTCCCAACTATTTTCGATATATTTTAGAAAATATACGAAAATCTCAAAACTTTTCATGCCTGATAATGAAATATTTTATTTCTAGTACTTCCTTAACTCCAAACGGAACCAAAATTAACCTATCATAGATTAGATGAATATCAAATGTCTGGAACAAGTTTTAACTGAATTAATTCGTTCTGAATATTCTAAACTGAAAATTAGTTTGGAAATGTAGGTCTTTCAATGTTTATCAAAAACGGTGACAGGCATCGCTTTAAAAATGGTTTCATTTGTTTTTCTACATTAAGAAATCTATAAAACGAGTACCTGCATGCATATGAACTCGAAAACGTAAGCGTTATGATTTTTTTTTTGCGCGAATTTCGCTCCAAAAAGCATCTTCTGGTGGATGGATTATGCTGGTTAACGAACTTGACCATTCAAATTCAAGACAAAAGATTTTTGTATTTCATCAAAATCGGACCGTTTGCCTGGCCCCTAGAGAACGACCAGATGAATATATATATATATATATATATATATATATATATATATATATATATATATATATATATATGTATATAAAACAAATTTGAACCATCGTTATTTTCGTGATGAATCAATTTTTAAACGTAATCTTTTTTATTTGGCACTTCCGGATTGTCTTCTGATCGATGTTAGAGCGGGTTTCCTCCCTATGGAGGAAGGGATGAAACGCGGTAAAAAGTAGCTGTTCGGAAATAACTACAAGTTAGTAGTTGTTGCAATTACCCAATGCTATAACTTAGTTACTAGTTAAATATTCGAAGTAGTTGTACAATACCTTTAGAAGCGTAGCGCATGAAAAGCGATGTATCCGACACGGTATATGTAGCTAGCTTATGATTTGAAAATACATCAAAGAATACTAGTCCGACACGTGTAGTCTCGAATAATGTAAAACTTACCTAATCCCTCCGAGTTTTGGTACAAGATAGTTTCAAAATACATTCCATTCTTGGAAACTGGAAGCGTCATATCCCCCCCCCCCTTTAGGGAGAGTTGATTGGTTTCGAACCACATTAGTCATTTTCATTATCCTAAATATATTATTATTATTGAGTTTATCAAAGACAATTTAATTCTATAGATTTTGAAGTAAATTTTTCACTATACATAAATTCTTAATAAACGCTAGAGAAGGACATTTATATTGTAATTCCAATGTTGGTAACATTGACTTAAACCGCCATTTTCTTCTCGATCTCATCTCATCTCGCAATGAGAAATTCAGTTAGTTTTAGTGAAATTTCTAAATCCTCGCCACGGAACGGATTAAGGTAGATTAAAGAAATGATAAAAGGAGAATTATCATAACTCTAAATAGCATCGGCTTCAAACATGAACCAAGAAACATTGAAAGAAGCGAAAAAATAGCCAAACACTTTGTCAGAATTTTGTGAATACGATGGGGAATTCAACATTCCTAAGGAATGTGGACCACAAGTAATAGAATTTACATAAAACACTTATTTGTCATTTGAAAAATTGGCCTTAAAGATGATTGATATTCATTGTTTATTAGCCAATTACTGGCGGGAAAAACAAGTCGAGAAATTTATGAATTTAAGTTATTGTCCTTTCAAAAATATGTGACAGCTACATATTTGATTATAAAATCCAAAGCTTAATCCGTCTTTTTGATAGAGTTTATATATCACTCTATTAAATTTCAGAGTTAATTTTCAAAGATCCAGAAAAGTATATACTGAGTAAAACAAAGGTATCTTATTTTTATATTTAATGAGTACTACAAATAAATTAACGGCATTATTTTACACTTATTGTAGATTCATTTATTTTGTCAGCAAAGAATGCCACTTTCATTAAAAATTATTAATATTTATACAATTTTAGAGTTATAGTCAGATAAAATTAAAGGTAAACCTGAAGGAGATTGTCCTCAACACCGATTTTCTTCAAACTTTGCACTATAACGTATTTTGATGCACTAAACACGAATCCGTTGAAAAAAATGTCTGTTCTCAATCAGGAAAGAAGTTATTTAAAAAAAAAGTTCACTGTTATGAAGGTTAGGGAAGACTGCCTTGGACGACTTTTAGGCCTAGAATTCTTTTCATTTCTGCGAGTTGGATTGACTAGGGGTTTTGATGTTTTCTTGAGCGAGCGGAAACGCATAGCACGTATGCCCAAAAGCGACAGTTTACGACCAAGTCAGCTACCACAAGGTGAGTCTAAATTTCAATTACCTTCGTCATTAAGGACTATTGCGCAGGCGCGTGTTTACATATAAGCTGTTTACCCCGTCTTTTATAACCTCCATAACAGTGAACTTTAGTGCTTAATAACTTCTTTCCTAGTTGCGAGCAACTTTTTTTTTCAACGGATTCGTGTTTAGTGCATCAAAATACGTTATAATGCAAATTTTGAAGAAAATTTGGTCGTTTGTAACCCGCTAACAGCACCTTTGGTCGTTTGTAACCCGCTAACAGTGAACTTTTTTTTTAAATAACTTCTTTCCTGATTGAGAACAGAAATTTTTTTCAACGGATTCGTGTTTAGTGCATCAAAATACGTTATAGTGCAAAGTTTGAAGAAAATCGGTGTTGAGGACAATCTCCTTCAGGTTTACCATTCTTCTAAATGGATTTTGTAATCTGAAACTCATTAACTATTCATTTGCCTGTAATATCATCATCGTTTACCAGATATTGTTCGATGCCCTTGGATCAATGTGTGTGTGTATGTTATTTAGCTAAACAACCATGTCTTTAACAATTGTTCGACAATAAACATACTCGTGGACCACCATACGTTTTACAAGTCATTGAAATATATCCTCAATTCTAGTAATATTTTATTTTGAACCTATATTTAGGTATTTATTATTTATAACCTATATTTAATTTTTTTCATGTTTAACGGTGTATCAACTATTAGGCTATCTACAGGTTTCCACCCGATTACAGTGCCAACGGCACATGGTAGGTCACCCATTCAGGCCACGCCCGACGTTGCTTAACTTCGGCGATCAACAGGAACCAGTGTATTGAACGTGGCTATGGCCGTTCACGACAATAATATTGTCCTTAATACATAATTAAGGGAATAAATAACTTAATCTTATGACTAATGTAAATTTATTTTGCTTGATATAAATTGGATAAACAGCCAAGTCTGTTGTTCTGTCTATTCTTTTGAATCCTTTGGATGTTTCTTTTTTATTTTATGTTGCGGTGTATCAATCATTGGGCTATTCACACCGCGCTATCTACAGATTACCACCCTACTGCAATACCAAGAGCACGTAGACGGTCACCCATTCAGGTACTGGCCTCGCCCGATGTTGCTTAACTTCAGTGATCTATGGGAACCGGTGTATTTAATGTGGCTATTACAATTGGTCTATATTAATTATATTTTTTATTTGCCTCTTTATTTATTAATTTTTATTTGTTTCTGTATTTAATATATTTTTATTTATAATCTGTATTTATTATATTTTTATTCGATCCTTTATATATGATATTATTATTTTGCAGCTGTTTATTTATGATTTTACACCTATATTTATTAATGAATTCTTTAGCACCTATAAATTCCTTACAATGAAAATGTTCTGTGTATGAATGTACGCATGTTCAATGCAGGTTATGTTGTGTATGAATGTTCGGTGCATTCTATGATTGTAGAAGATATCTTTCATTTTCTGTCCTTAGGGATTCAGAGGCTCCCAACCTTCTTGTTGTTTTCTCAATAAGTATCTCAATTGTTGGTAATGTGTAGCTGCCTTCTCTCTTCTTCGATTAGGCTAGCTCGGATCCTATTTCTCCCCACGCTCTATGCATATTGGTATTTTTAATTATAATAAATTATTGCAAAACGGCAAGCAATTTGAGAATTTTTATGGAACAAATGGCTATAAATATAATTAAAAAAATTATCTGCTTGAAGTTTAGAAATAGATTGTAAACTTCTCAGAAACAGATGCGGTTATCATCTGAGGACATGAGCTGCAACGAAGGAGAACATTTATAGACTTTGCCTGGCGATAAACATCGGAAAAATGTTAATGCTTTCAATGCACCTTACGAGTTATGTCGTGTACATCTGGCAGCGCCCCAGACACTATACAAGATAACTCATCTACAGCTGGCAGGGCCCCAGACGTCTATACAGGATAACTCGCCTACATCTGGCAGGGCCCTAGACACTATACAAGATAGCTTAGGTACAACTGGCAGGGCCGCAGAAACTATACAATATAACTCGTGTACATCTGGCAGGGCCCTGACACTATACAAGATAACTTGTGTACAACTGGCAGGCCCCCAGCACTATACAAGATAACTCGTGTACATCTGGCAGGGCCCCAGACACTATACAAGATAACTTGTGTACAACTGGCAGGCCCCCAGCACTATACAAGATAACTCATCTACATCTGGCAGGGCCCCAGACACTATACAAGATAACTCGTGTACAACTGGCAGGCCCCCAGCACTATACAAGATAACTCGTGTACAACTGGCAGGGCCCCTGACAATACAAGGTAACTCGCGTACATCTGGCATGCCCCCAGACACTATACACCGGTTCTCCACTCTCTGAAACCCTGACCCTCCTCCCGAGTTAACCCGATAGCTCTATATGTTGCTTCTTTGGCCTAGAGCTATTAACTCGTATAAAATCAGGTTAACCAAGCAGGAATAGGAAGAGTTGTTAGCTTTATTAATTCCACACCAGACATCACTGTCTTATCCCTCAGGCATCTAAAGGAGCCATAATGAAATAATCCATTATAATATATTTTCTCAGCATTTTTAGGATCTGTAATGAATGTCAATTTTTTGGAAATGTTAATGTAAAGGAGGCTTTATGCCTCCATTTCCTTCGAATTACAAGTAGTGTTGATTTTATTATTTACGAAAAGATTTTCACCCGATTCTTCAAATATATAATTTTAGATTTCATCAAATCTTCTCTGTATATTAATTGAAATTATGCATTGTGCAAGTATTATATTATCTATAATTTAAAAAAAATAAATGTAAATTCATACAATCAACATTGTTATTGACTCTAGCCCTAATGTTCTTGTTTATATCATTCAGTACGAGTTGAATCTTGTTTTGTATAGTAAATAACCTAATTATATCGGAGTAATTTTCCTTTCCATGATAGAAAATTTATTTTATATATATATATATATATATATATATATATATATATATATATATATATATATATATAAATCACGAGTCTGTTTGTTCCTTATCAAAATCCACACAGTTGCACCGATTTCTACCAAACTTGGTAACAGGTAGATTGTGATCTGGGGAGTGTCGTAGGCTAAATCAATAATGTCTAACAGCTGTCTGTCTGTATGTTTGTTCCTTATACAAATCCACACTGTTTGGCCAATTTTGATCAAATTTGGCAAAAAGGTAATTCTTGATACAGAGAGTGTCATAGCCAAATATTAGAAGCTTGTTGGACCTCCTTTATTTCTGATTACTTCTAATAATCTTTTTTTCATTGATCCAACTAGTTTTTAAGTCACTTCTGCTGGAATTTTATCCCATTCGTCTAGTAGAGCTTGTTTTAGTTCTTTGTTTTTAACACCTCTTTTCCTTACTCGATGGCCTATTCCATCCCATAAATGTTCTATGGGATTAAGGTCTGGGGACTGGGGAGGTGTTTTTAATTGTCGTGGTACATTGTACAACAGCCATTCCTTTGTTTTCATTGCCGTATGTTTCGGGTCATTGTCTTGCTGGAAGATAAATGAACACCCCAGGCCTAATTTATTAGCGCTATGTTGTAAATTATTTTTAAGTATATCAATATACACATAATGCCATTTATAATTTGTAAGGAACCAACTCAATTTGCTGCCATGCAGCCCCAGACCATAATCCCACCACCTCCATGTTTAAATGTCGGTCTCAAGTTTTTACTTTCAAAAGCTTTATTTTTTGTTTCGCCATACTTTCTGTCGACCATCTGTCCCAAAAACATTAAATTTGCTTTCATCGAAAAAAATAACTGATTCCCAGAAGGATGAAGGCTTCAATACGCACTCTTTGGCAAAATCCAGACGGCGCTTACGATTTAATTTGCCAATGTATGATTTTTCCTGGGAACTCGGCCGACAAAACCACAAGATTTTAACTTGTTCCTCACTGTTTGGGGAGTAACTTTTACATTATAGTCACGTGACAAGTTATTAGCAATCACCTGAGCGCTGATGGACGGATTGCCATGCAGAGATTTGCTGATCTTTCGTTCATGGACACTATTTAATTTGGTGGCCACCCGCTACGTGGTTTACTGGATGCACATCCTCATTCTTTATAACGTTTTATAATTTTACAGATTGTCCCTGGTCGTTTGTCTACAATCCTTCCTATTTCCCGCAGGGTTTTGCTTTGATTTCTCAGAGACACGATTAACCCCCGAATGGGCTTCGGCACTTCCATTATGATAGCTAATCACAGACTGAAAGGGTTTCTGGCCAATAATACTTGGTTTCTGACCTTTGTACCCTGTCCTAACAGCCAATTTAATATATAGGATTTACAATGTTATCACTGCTTCCAGACTTTTTTTGCCTGTCTTTTTGTTAATTTAATATTGCTAGACTTCATTAATATTATAATTTGCCAAAATAAAAGTTTAATGTTTATAGTGCAAGATAAGAGTATTTTCATTATATAAAATTACCATTATGTTTAGGAAGAGAATAAGTTTAAAAATTTTCTAAGTGTTTCCAGACTTTTTTTGCCCAGTGTATATATGTTTTAATTCTACAGATTTAAATATATCAGCACAGATTTTGTTTTGTAGTAAGGTTCTGAGAGTAATTTATAATCTATTTCAAAATCGCAAGCAGATAATTTTTTAATTATATTTAGAACCACTCTTTTCATTAAAAAGCCTCAAGTTCCTTGCCCCTTTGGAAATACTTTTGTTCTTTTTGCCTAATATAAAATTAATTATCCTTGTTTTTGCTGCTTCTTTAGCTAGCAATAGTAGTGGCGGCTGATGAATGTTTTTGTGCATTTCAAAAATTTCTTGGTATTTCTCTCAGGATATTGTAAGCTTAATTTGGGCTGGTCTTCCTGGAATTGTTTTTTGTTTGGTGTTGAAGGTCTACCTACTCCTTATCGTCCGAGATATATTCACAGTCCTTGAGCTCAGTTCTACGTAGTATTTATATTTCTCATAATTTTTATGAATATCTGGAGGTAAAAAAAAAACAAAAAAAAAAAATCTACTACTGGAAGGTGTGGGGAGACCGACACCAAGCTGAACATAAAACTGAGAAGACGAGCAGAAATCAGGCTTTACATATAGCCAGAAAGAAGTGCAAGACCTGAGAAATCTGTTGTAATTCAAAAGAAAAACTAACGTAGTAACACCACTGGCAAAAAGAAAGAAGATGCATAGAAAAGGATATTGGACAAAGGAAATTTAAAAATTCACATCAAATGAATTACTTGTACCACTCAATAAGCTAAGTACAGCAAATTTACAATATTAGCAGACAAATGCTATTAGTTACTTATCAAGAAAGATAACTTTCTGTTTGTTCGGTTTATCTAGAACACAATGAAAGTAATCTCTTTGCAGGGAAGAAAAACATGTCTTCCAAAGCAACATTTCATTTTTTCTGTTCTATCTCAAAGGATCTTTTATGTTTTTTATTTTAATTTTAACAGAATTTCTCAGTAGAAAGTCTTAAGACAGTCAAGGTAGAATTTTGTCAAATATTTTTAAAACAGGATTTTTTTTTATAATGTCATTCCTCATTTACTCTATAAATAAGAATGATTTATAGTATAAACTAATAATCTGAGCAGAAGGTATTTACCATTACTGATATTTCATGAAATTAATAAAGAGGTTACTTTCTCACCTTGTACTGTATTCCCGATTTGTCGCATATTCTCCCACATACACCATCCAGGGCATCGATTTCCTTCATCAAGTGCCCTTTACCGATTCCTCCAAACGATGGGTTACATGACATTTCACCTGTGCAAGAATGTTCCTTTTACACATAGCTACATGTTTGTTGCGAGTCAAAGCGTTGGAACCGAAGATTCTCTTGGTCATTACTCTTAAATTAAAGTTTGGCATTCCATACTCTTAATAAAAAATTATGGAGGTCTCTAGTTTAAAAACAAGGGGTGGTCTTTATTAAAAGCTTTTAATTTTTTTTTTTTTTTTTTATCACGCTTTGACACCTAGGCCATTAGAGCCGACATCCAGGGTGCAGCGAGGAATTTTCCCAACGAGCCATGAGATGGGAAAATTCCTGCCGCCGGTGGGGATCGAACCCACCATCTCCCGTTTATGGATCTAAGGCGCAAGCCACTAGACCACGGGAGACTCCGGGGAAGCTCTTAATATTGTGTTCTCTGGCATGTTTCTACTTATGCATTGACCTTAATTTTATAAATTCATTAAATTGCGTTATGATATTGCTAATATAGGCAATGCATCTCCAAAAGGAAAAGCACGATCCCTAAAGAGGCTCGAACCCTCTTGCAATGGGCAGCAAAGTTGCTCAATAACAATTAACATTATTTCAATATCATGTTATCACTTGGTTTACTGCAGGAGCAATGACCAACTAACTCTTCTAACGCTTTGATTCACATAATAAACATCCAATGAAAAAAATAGGTCAGGTTGAGAAGCGTGAAAATAACTCAATATAAAATTTCAAAATGTAACATACCAATAGTTTCTTTCTTGTGTGTGATTAGAAGTGTTTTACAGCCCATCCTCGCTGCAGCAGTACTGGCCTCTGTTCCTGCATGGCCACCTCCGACAACTACTACATCGAAATGGGTATATTGCAGCGAGTAATTCCTACATGTAGTCACTCTTGGAGAAAACCATTTCACCTGGCTCCCACAGGAGGCGATGATGTTGCTTTTCGATGAAAACATTCTTCTCAATCACAATATCACTCATCCATCACTAGCACAAAGAGAAGATTATTACTCTCCAGAGCACCAAGCACTAGCCAAAGCGATTTATTAGAACAATGAAACAAAATATACACAATAGCACTCAAACAAAAGATTTATTCACTTCTCCTATTGTTCAGAAAAATATAATTCCTTGTCAAAATAGTCACTTGTGTATATCATGTCTTTATTTAGAATTTCAGAAGCCTTATGGTTCACTTTAAAAGACAACAACACTGATCAAGAAGAACTATTTGGGTGGAAACAAAGAAGAAGTAAGAATGGCATTCAAATGAATTAGGAAGAGATAAACAAGAAGAGAAAGTAACCTGCAAGGTCGAAAAACAAACTGTAAATCTTTTATTGTATTTTTCCCATGTTTTATGTAAAACAAGTTAGAAAAATAAAAATATTTTGAATTTTTGCTTTATTAAAATCAGCTTACCTCGAAAGCTAAGAATACATTTTCTAAATGATGTAAGTATATTTAAAAGGCTTTGAGAACCAGTTGATTCTGTTGACGTCGAGTGTGTATTTGAAGTTCTGTAACCTATCTAACATAACCTCCGTAAATAGTGCCTAGTTATTTTGAAAGAATATTTCTACCTTATCAATAAGTGCGTTATCTCTTCTTGTAAACTACCTCCTATCGCCGAGTTCAAGGTAAGTTTAACAGTTTTTCTCTAATTATCTAAAGCTTCTGCTTGTGGGAGTGTTTTTATTTAGGAATATGTTGTGAAACCTGTTTTGCTTTGTTATATTATTATGCAGACACATTTCAATTTGCCGGAGATCCACTATTACTCTTAGTTTTGTTATTGTTTGTCAATAATTTATAAATAATAGAATCATAGTCTATTAAATTAAGTATGACAGTGGAGTATAAGAATTAAATTCTATACTCTGTATCAGAAAGAGTAGTTTTTTTTTTGCTCTTAAAATAGTGTCATTATTTCTAAGACAACCTGTAGTTAAAATTAATGATTTCTTGTGGCCTATGAATGATCGGATCGTTTTTGATCTATGAAATACGTGACAATTGTAGTAATTTATATCTCTTTGTGATTACTGATTTTTTGATTGTGGCATACCTCAGCAATTGTTGAATGACATGTCAACTGGTACTCCACATGAATTATGTTTACTGGTTCGAATGCTCAAGCCGGAGCTAATAGATGTGACTGAAGCGCCTATTTGTAATGAACTGAAGAGGAAGTCCAGTTAAGGTCTATATATACAGTACTGAACTAGCCCAGTTTATCTTGGCATGTATCTTCATTCATTCAACTATACTTTGAATCCATAGATGTCGAATCTACATTTATCTCATCTTGGAGGCTTTGCTTGTTTTCTGTCGAACGATATTCTCAGTCCAATTCTTCATCCTTTAAAACGATAAAGAAATTATTGTAATGTATATTGAAAAACAGTTGTCAGCTGTGTTCCGAAGGCCGGCGGCCTGTTCTGTCAATGCACCATCACAGAAACCGGAGAGACTGAGTTCAAATCCCTAACTGGCGAGTGACTTCTGATTGGGAAATGATATGGTGGTGTATTCAATCATTTCTAAGATACAATTTAATTATTGAATGAAATAAGAACCTTTGTGATGTTGAACATTTCTCATTCTTTCCCCCTTGCCACCCCCCCTTGGGGGTTGAAAGCTGGTTAATTTCTTCATGGACTGAACTCCTTCCTAAGAAGTTATTAAAATAACCAAACCTATCCCTGTATAATCCATGCATCTCACTGAATCCTACCTGCCACCTTGCTCTGACTTCCGATGATGGGTCCTTGTAAAGCATTGCGCGATCGCTCTCTTGTCCTTGTTATTACCTCATTCTTATCAACTATAATTATTGTTAAAGCGTAAAAACTGGTGATAAGTATTTTCTTTTATTTTGAGGCTCTTCCTAAGATTGTTGTCAAACATATTATTTGAACAGGTTATCGGTATGACATTTCCAATCCCCTAATTGGTGATATTGTTGACAGGGAACGGAGACGGAGCTGGGCACGTGCCTCTGAGTGAATTGTTTCTTGGGCGAGTTTTCATTTTAAATACATACATACATATTTGCTTGCAGCCAAGATTCGAGCCTTGCATCCAGGTCCCTTCAGGCTCATCTTAACATCATCAATCCTTGGCTCATCAAGTGGAGAATTAAAGTAAACCCACAGAAATCCTGCCACCTAACATTTGCCCTCAGACGATCTATTTGTCCTCCAGTGTCCCTTAACGACTCATTTCTACCTCAAAAATCCCAAATCCGCTACCTTGGACTTATACTTGACAAACGACTAACTTGGAAACCACACATTACTCAGAAGAGACATGAACTCAACCGACGGTACAGACTTTTACTAAACTTACTCGACCGAGGATCACACCTTACACTTAAGAACAAAAGACTCATTTACATGACAATACTCAGACCTATATGTACTTATGGCATAGAACTCTGGGGATCCACAAAGCCCTCAAACTCCTACAAAATACAATCATTGCAATCTAAAATCCTCCGTACAATAGCCGACGCTCCATTCTTTGTATCCAATTTGACTCTTCACAACGACCTCCATATTCCATTTATCCAACCCTTGTCAAAAAAAGTATATAACAAATTTCATTCTAAATTACACGGCCATCCAAATTCTTTAATTAACTCCCTATCATCACATCTAATCCCAAACAACCCCATTCGCCGTCTGAAGCTTAACTACTCCTAGAGACCAGCTGCAGGAGTAATTACTACAATATTAATCTCTCTGCCTTGTGGCTACTGCAACTGTACAGCTTGTCTCCTCACGAGCTTCAAGACACATTCACATATATCTTTTTACTGGAAATGTATTTTTACATTGTTGTAAATTCTGACTAAATAAATAATAAAAAAAAAATAAATAATACATACATTACATGCAGTGCAATCGAGATTAACAATAAGATATTTGAAAAAGTGTTGTGCCTGTTCATTTTCGACCGTTTAATTTTACTTGGGAGTTGTTGTAAGCACCGGTCACCATACCGGAAGTGAATTCTGCATGAATCTCTGACCTTGCTTCTATTAACATTCCGTATGATGTTTGGAGTCTTGATTCGAGATTTATTCATCTATATTTACTCACGAGCAGGCCTTGACTCTTCATCCTTCCCACGCTGCGAGGTAGTAAGTAGGTCTTGAGGTTTTTATTTTTTTCCAAAGATGTAAGGAATTATTTAATGTAGTATCTATGAGTACCTCTTTGCATGAGAAATCTGGTAGTAAACCCAAATCTATAATATCGTGCTATGATCTATGCCGTTATTCCACGTGTCAATGTTGAAATATTGCCAAGTAGTGGAGTAAAGAACGTGGGTTTGTCCCTTGATACTACTACAATAAAGAGTTCATATTTATGGATTTTTGTTTTCCAAATGCCAATGTTATAACAAAAAATTAAAAAAAAAAAAAAAAATGATATTTTTTGTGTAAACAACTTTTGCTTCTTTATATTAACTTTTATCAATTTTGCCCATTTATCATGGAATCCCGTCCCAATTGTTTGACATGTATTTTTGATCATTATATAAAATAAATTTTCATAATGTTACTCTTCGCGTTCTATGTTTGTTAATAGCTCAGCATCAATGCTATGCGGTGTTTGCCTTGAAATTGTAGTGCGCAAAAAAGAACACCTGAGGAGACACAAACATGTGTGTGTTGTTTTTATCAACCTGTTTATTGATAACTTGTTGAATAGTTTGAATTAAAGTATTTTAGAAAAGGTTATTATATACTAGGCGAAAGTCAGACAATAATACGCATAATTAAAATATCTTTCTGATTTATTAATAATATAGTTAAGCATTATTGTGATTTGTTTAATGAAGCATTAAAAGTAAGAAGACAGGAAAAATTGGCAGAAGCTAAATTTGAACGTTTCCTCGAACTACGAAGGACTACATTGGAAGTAGGATATTTCCAGCAAATCATATATGAATTCAGTGTGCACTACCATTTTTCTGAGGAATCTGCTTTATCATGCAGCTCCTGTGTGACGGACCTTTTTTAGCACGAAAAGGAGCTTACCAATATCGTTGTTTAGCCAAAAGTTATGAAGGATCTCTATCTCTTAGCTAGAGGAGTATTAAGCAGGAATCGAAAATAATTGTTAACTTTTATTTTAAACAAGTATTTATTAAACTTTTACTTTTCTTTTCTTTTTGAAAACGTATAACTTATAACATAAAGTTTTGGGTTTAAACTTTAAAAAAAAAAAAATTCTGTTATTTTTTAACTTAAAAAATAAAAGTTTTAAAGTAATTGTTATTAAAATGTTTAATAGGAAATAGTTTAAAGGAATAAATTAAAGCAACTAATTTTTTTTTCTTTTGTATCATATTGCAGCAAATAAACAAAAATAAATTTTTAAACAAAGAACATTTCATTTATTTTTATCTTATTCTTATCTTAATCTTAATCGATCCCAATACGTGGTCATCCCCGACAGCAATCCTAGCCCTCTTCCTCTTTCCCGTGGTTTACCGCAGGGCTCCTCGTTATCCCCAACTCTATTTTCTCTTTACATCAATGATCTTCCTCTTTCCAGAGTACATTCCAAGTTCCATCTTTACGCCGACGATACCCAAATCTACCTATCCTTTAAGCCCTCTTTGCTACGAGATGCTGTAGGCAAGCTGCAAGTAGATCTTAATAACATCAATGCTTGGGCCGCAGCTAATAAGCTTTCCCTGAATCCAGACAAATACAAAGCCATTGTTATAGGCTCCCAATCCCTCATAAGTTCTACTTCCCCTTTTCCAGACCTTTACCTTAACAGCATCCCTATAAAATATTGTAAATGAGTTAAAAATCTTGGGATCATATTTGATCAGAACCTTTCCTGGAAAAATCATATTTCCCAAATTTCCCGTCGGTCCATATTTATCCTGAGACAGCTCAACCTCTCCCGCCATCTCCTGCCAACAAAGACCCGTCAACTCCTCGTAACCTCCCTATTATTCCCCCAGTTTGACTATGGTTGTTTGGTGTACGGTGGACTTTCTGGCGATCTCAAGGCAAAACTCAAACGCCTCATGAACTGTTTCATTCGTTTTATCCTCAGGATCCCCAGAGACGCCCACATATCACATTTCTACCAGGAGCTAAATTGGCTATTCCCTCTTTATCGTCGTCAGTACTTCCTCGGCTCAGTCCTTTACCAAGTAATTCAATCCCGTAGACCTTCTTATATTTTTCAACTCCTTAAATTTAAATCCTCTGATCACTCCCGTAACACCCGATCTCGTCCTTCCGATCTTTATATTCCTTCGTACCGAACAGCAATATTCAAAAAATCATTCGTCACCCGTGCCACCTCGCTATGGAATTCCTTGCGTCTGTTTGTCCGCCATTCTACCAACCTAGAAACCTTTAAATCCAGACTCTTCCACCACCTTCTATCCCTCCAAGTTTTACCCAACCCCTAGTCTATATTGAAGCTGTACATTATACACTGATAGCATTTATTAGTTTTTAAGTTTATATATAAAATTCACAATTATTTTGTAATTTCAAAATTATTCTTATGGGACTTGTGTCCCGGAATAACAATAAAACTTTTCATTTCATTTCATCAACCCAGAATTCTTGATTAAAATACATAAAATTTTTATTTCACAAAAATAAGAGTATTACTTTAACTTTTATTTTCATCTATCTATATTTAGAAGATTCTAAATAACTTTAATCTTTTAAATAAAAGTTTTTTTAACTGTTATTTTTTAACTTATAAAATAAAAGTGTTTTTTTTTTTTTAGAGTTAATTTTTAACTTTTTCAAAAAAAATAACTGTTTCGATCCCTGGTATTAAGTGTTTCTATCTCGAGTCAATATGACTAGTGGATCCTTCTGATTGAGGCAATCACACCCGCATTCGAGTGGGTCGGATTGAGAGCTAATCAGTCAATCATTGGAGAGAAGGCTGCATCCTGATCTGTCCGGTACAATATGCAGCTATTGAATGCAGTCCACACCTACTGAGAGCTCTTTCATTCATGATATCTATTGGGTCTGGTCTAGAGTAGCAGCCCGTGTGGGAGGGTTCTTTCAAGAAGTTTGAAGGTATAAAAGTAAAAGGAAAATTATTAGTACTCATGAAAATAGCGAAGATAGCCGACTTCCATTGTGTCCAGCCCTGAGTTGTGTACAAGAAAGAAACTCTATCGGACCTCGCCTTTCTATTGTACTCAGCTTTAATATCAACTCTCTTTTCACTCTACTCGGTGAACGTGCTTCACCTCTTATGAGTTTTTGCTCTGAAGATATAGCTCTCCAGGTAGTGGATACATTTTAGGGCGTTTTCAATTCTATGCGGGAAGAAAAGCCGCTGATGATTTTATCACGTAGTTTGTACAAGATTTTTTTTTTTATTTGTTTAACGGCGTATCAAGATTTGGGCTATTAACGCCGGGCGGCGCGTGGTCGGTCAATCATTCAGGTACTGGCCACGCCCGACGTTGCTTAACTTCCGCGATCAACGAGAACTGGTGCATTCAACGTGGATATGGCTACAAGAGCAACGTGGCATGTTTGTGATCCGTGCTAGATAATGCCCTAGTTTCTACGAGCTTAGTCATTGTCCTTCTCACTAAGCTGGTATTGTGACCAGTGACGAGGAGTCATTCATTAGTAGATAAAATACCTTCTCTACGGTCCGGCCGTATTTGACACAATCATTAAGGTGGCTAAGTGACAAATACTCGTTCACATCTAGATGACAAGTGCATTCATTTCGGTCCGTCTAGCAAGTAACTTATCACAAAACACCTGTTGGGCAGTATACTTGATGTGACAAGGGACGGCTGCGTTGTAGAAGAGCGATGGGGAGCTTACTTGTCGCTTAGTAAATATAAAGCAACTTTATTCGCTTGTAATTACCTGGATTACTGTTACTCAGTGGAGGCTTAATAGGGGGGGCTTGGTGGGGCTTAGTCCCCCAAAAGGAAAATTCACAATCTTTTTCGTTTAAGCTAGAAAAATAAATTGTTTAGACAAATTAATAGTAATAAGTTCTAATAAATGTATGTTCTTAGTTTATCAAATTCTTCCTTGATGACGGTGCTCATGGCCCTAGTAGTCGATGCATCCAAAAAAAAAAAAAAAAAAAAAACTTCCTTAATGTTTTCCAGGTGCCTCGGCATACAAAGTTGAGGCTACACCCCCGGCACAGCCCATACTAAATTAGCCCCTCAGAAATGTTTGTCTAGAGCTGCCTAAAGTGTTACTTCTCAATTCAACAACAATCAGCCAGTGACGTATTTACCTCCACCATCTGTGATCTGCCGATTATGAAGTAGCAATTCAATAACTTGTCTGTTAAAGTGTGTTGGTTTTCGGGGGGAATATATAGGTCAAACATTAGTCAATAGAAGCTTCAACAGGAAACACCTGTACCTTGGTCCTAGGTTAATTACCAAGGGTGCCTAAATAGAAGCTTCAACAGGAAACACCTATACCTTGGTCCTAGGTTAATTACCAAGGGTGCCTAAATAGAAGCTTCAACAGGAAACACCTGTACCTTGGTCCTAGGTTAATTACCAAGGGTGCCTAAATAGAAGCTTCAACAGGAAACACCTGTACCTTGGTCCTAGGTTAATTACCAAGGGTGCCTAAATAGAAGCTTCAACAGGAAACACCTGTACCTTGGTCCTAGGTTAATTACCAAGGGTGCCTAAATAGAAGCTTCAACAGTAAACACCTATACCTTGGACCTAGGTTAATTACCAAGGGTGCCTAAATAAAAGCTTCAACAGGAAACACCTCTACCTTGGTCCTAGGTTAATTACCAAGGGTGCCTAAATAGAAGCTTCAACAGGAAACACCTGTACCTTGGTCCTAGGTTAATTACCAAGGGTGCCTAAATAGAAGCTTCAACAGGAAACACCTATAGCTTGGTCCTAGGTTAATTACCAAGGGTGCCTAAATAGAAGCTTCAACAGGAAACACCTGTACCTTGGTCCTAGGTTAATTACCAAGGGTGCCTAAATAGAAGCATCAACAGGAAACACCTGTACCTTGGTCCTAGGTTAATTACCAAGGGTGCCTAAATAGAAGCTTCAACAGGAAACACCTGTACCTTGGTCCTAGGTTAATTACCAAGGGTGCCTAAATAGAAGCTTCAACAGGAAACACCTGTACCTTGGTCCTAGGTTAGTTACCAAGGGTGCCTAAATAGAAGCTTCAACAGGAAACACCTGTACCTTGGTCCTAGGTTAGTTACCAAGGGTGCCTAAATGTGAGTTGCTCACTTTTCTTCAACTTGACATTCCAGATTCGTTAGTCTGAAATATATATATATATATATATATATATATATATATATATATATATATATATATATATATATATATATATATATACAATGCGACGTGTAGGGATTGTTTTGTTGTTATTCCGATGTTTCGACGTACTCTTGTAAAACTCAGGGTATCAATTGCATATATATATATATATATATATATATATATATATATATATATATATATATATATATATATGCAATTGATACCCTGAGTTTTACAAGAGTACGTCGAAACATCGGAATAACAACAAAACAATCCCTACACGTCGCATTGTTGCCAACCTAAACTAGTACATTACGAAAGCATGAATCGATCCAATATTCGAATACAACAGCTCTTGCTCTGGCTTACGCAAAATTCGTCTCATCTTTTGGACATTTTCTACTATACAACTTTACCTGAAATAAGCAGTTAAGTCCATCAACCCGAAAAACTCACCATTCGGAACCTATTTTTTGTAGGCAAACCAAGATAGAAATAATCTAGGTTTATATTTTTGTCAATGTTTCGTCTTGTTTTCGAGTCATCGTCAGGGCTACGAGGAAAGATAGATCTGATTCGACTAAAAGTTGTTAAATCACACTGTTCCAAAGGACAATCCTGGATATTTTTGCCTCGTCATAATTGCCGAGCAAACATTGATGTAAACAATTTCTGGTGTAGTAAAGAGTTAAGTCGTAAGGTTTCATGTAATACGGGAAGACTTTAGCATTCAAAGAGATTAGTAACCAAAATTGTTTGTTTTTACTCTAGGAGAGAAGGTTGGGATTTACGTATTGTTGATGATGACGTTGGACAATTCGAAGATGTAATGTCTTCCTTTAAGAAGAAGTAACTACACCATCCTCTGGAAGCATCAATGGTCGAGACAGAGGGGCTAGTATTTGGTTTATCTCTCATCTAGGGACTGACAGATGCCAAAACTAGATCCCAGAACCTAGAACCATGAAGAGATTGGCCGATAACAGCTGTTCATTATCAGCCGATGGATATGGACTCCCTGACTAGGCCATCTGTTTATTCTAACTATCAACTGATTTGTCTTCTAGTAGTCTTGGAGGAGTAGTTAGTCTGCTTCTCAACCTTCGTCCATTTCTTACAATCTCAATTTACTAGAAATAATGGAGACCCGATGGCCGTGAGGGTTAAGGCGTGAGCACTTAACACTCCGTGCCAAAGGTCGTGGGTTCGATTCCCACTAGGGGTGGTGGCTTTTCTTTCGAAAAAAGAAAAGGCATCACCCCTATCCTGGCTAGAAAAGGGTGGTAACCTAAAGATAACCCGTCCTAAAATTCGTAGTTAATAATAAATGGACGTTAAAATTTAAATAAATAAAATACTAGAAATAATTTCTTCAAATTCTCATAATTCTATTTTAATTAGTATATTCGCCCCTTTCCTTTAAGAAAACCGTAGGGATCGAATTAAAATTAATTTTTTAGGCTCCTTCTTGTTTTGGGAGAGCAAAACAATTTGTACTGTTTGAAAAAAGAAAAAAATTTTTGGTTTTTCTAACAGCCACCTTCCACTTTCTCATGTGGTTACCGACATTTCTCAATGTTATTCTATTTGATTTCCTTCACCTAAATATCTATTAATTGAGGACCAGGGATCCTATAAATGCAAAACATTAATGTTACCTTAATGTTAAATTAGTAATATAAATAAAATATCTGTCTACAATAGTTAGGACAGTAAAAATTTGGTAAGCATTTTGGTAATATCTTCCAAGAAAAAATAAATAAATCGGAAAATGTATATAAATATATACTCACACTAATTACACACTAATATACGAGAAAGGTATGAGAGCTGATGGAAGTTCTGTGAAATATATACTCATACACACACTAATATACGAGAAAGGTATGAGTGCTGATGGAAGTTCTGTGAAATATATACTCATACACACACTAATATACGAGAAAGGTATGAGAGCTGATGGAAGTTCTGTGAAATATATACTCATACACACACTAATATACGAGAAAGGTATGAGAGCTGATGGAAGTTCTGTGAAATATATACTCATACACACACTAATATACGAGAAAGGTATGAGTGCTGATGGAAGTTCTGTGAAATATATACTCATACACACACTAATATACGAGAAAGGTATGAGAGCTGATGGAAGTTCTGTGAAATATATACTCATACACACACTAATATACGAGAAAGGTATGAGAGCTGCTGGAAGTTCTGTGAAATATATACTCATACACACACTAATATACGAGAAAGGTATGAGAGCTGATGGAAGTTCTGTGAAATATATACTCATACACACACTAATATACGAGAAAGGTATGAGAGCTGATGGAAGTTCTGTGAAATATATACTCATACACACACTAATATACGAGAAAGGTATGAGAGCTGATGGAAGTTCTGTGAAATATATACTCATACACACACTAATATACGAGAAAGATATGGGAGCTGATGGAAGTTCTGTGAAATATATACTCATACACACACTAATATACGAGAAAGGTATGAGAGCTGCTGGAAGTTCTGTGAAATATATACTCATACACACACTAATATACGAGAAAGGTATGGGAGCTGATGGAAGTTCTGTGAAATATATACTCATACACACACTAATATACGAGAAAGGTATGAGAGCTGCTGGAAGTTCTGTGAAATATATACTCATACACACACTAATATACGAGAAAGGTATGAGAGCTGATGGAAGTTCTGTGAAATATATACTCATACACACACTAATATACGAGAAAGGTATGAGAGCTGATGGAAGTTCTGTGAAATATATACTCATACATACACTAATATACGAGAAAGGTATGAGAGCTGATGGAAGTTCTGTGAAATATATACTCATACACACACTAATATACGAGAAAGGTATGAGAGCTGATGGAAGTTCTGTGAAATATATACTCATACACACACTAATATACGAGAAAGGTATGAGAGCTGATGGAAGTTCTGTGAAATATATACTCATACACACACTAATATACGAGAAAGGTATGAGAGCTGATGGAAGTTCTGTGAAATATATACTCATACACACACTAATATACGAGAAAGGTATGAGAGCTGATGGAAGTTCTGTGAAATATATACTCATACACACACTAATATACGAGAAAGGTATGAGAGCTGATGGAAGTTCTGTGAAATATATACTCATACACACACTAATATACGAGAAAGGTATGAGAGCTGATGGAAGTTCTGTGAAATATATACTCATACACACACTAATATACGAGAAAGGTATGAGAGCTGATGGAAGTTCTGTGAAATATAGATAGAAATGAATCACTCACAAAAAAACACTGGATCGTCGCTGGAATAATGAATAGGAACCTTTTAATTAATATTCATGTCGTGGGCTTTTTTGTTGATTGAAATATTGATGCAGAAAATGTTGGGAGCATGAGTAATTGCCTGTAGAATTTCAATATTTATTGTTCTTCATATCGTTCAATTTCGGAGATATTGATGGCTGGTATTGTTTAGAATAAATACTACTGAATAAATTGGGTTAAACAACAGAAACTGTGGGAGAATTTCGGAGATATTGATGGCTGGTATTGTTTAGAATAAATACTACTGAATAAATTGGGTTAAACAACAGAAACTGTGGGAGAATTTCGGAGATATTGATGGCTGGTATTGTTTAGAATAAATACTACTGAATAAATTGGGTTAAACAGCAGAAACTGTGGGAGAATTTCGGAGATGTTGATGGCTGGTATTGTTTAGAATAAATACTACTGAATAAATTGGGTTAAACAGCAGAAACTGTGGGAGAATTTCGGAGATATTGATGGCTGGTATTGTTTAGAATAAATACTACTGAATAAATTGGGTTAAACAACAGAAACTCTGAATGTCGAGGGAGAATTTCGAAAGACAGTCTCCAACTTGATCGTAGGTGGCTCTAGACAAATATTTCTGGGGGGGGGGCTAATTCAGAAAGGGATTACCGCCGTCGTCCTGGGGGTTGGAATCAAACTTTTATAAACAGACACCTGGAAATCATTTTTTTTTTAATTAACCAATATTAATGCATAAAATACATATTTAATTTTTAGTGCACCTGCAGATCGCTGCATTTATATGGTAATGTATAATTCAAGATTTAAAACAAAACAAACAAACTTATTTATACGGGAGATTATATAGATATGTTTTCCCGTCCCCTGGAGTGTGTGTCACTCTGTTAATTAACAATACATTAAAGAAATAATATACAAAGTATTAGTCATCTTATACAACAGTTATACAGTAGATATTATATAGAAATGAGATATTATACAGAGAAGTTAGATATTATACAATACAGAAAGGCGGGGCTTGTATACAGTTCTTAATCCTGTGGCTAGAAGATAATTCAGTCAGTGTGTGTTAATACTTCAGTCAGTGTGTGTTAATACTTCAGTCAGTGCGTGTTAATACTTCAGTTAGTGTGTGTTAATACTTCTGGTAGTGCGTGTTAATGTATAGATTTCCTTTATGTAGATTTATTTCAGTAAAATGTGTTTAGTTCTTCTATGTACGTAACGTCGTGTTGTCAGTTTGTCGTAGTTTCCTTTTTGTTTAATCAGTGGGGTTTGTTTCTGTTTACAAGCTTTAAATAATTTTACTGTGAGTTTCTGGATATAATTTTTTAACAGAGGCAATTTTGAAGTTTCGTGAAGTATCTTTATTCGAGTATATCTTGGTAAGTTTTCTGCTATTCTTATGCATTTATTCTGGAATACTTGCAATTTTTTATAATTAGTTTTTTATATATACCTCCATACAGGACTTGTGTATGTTAACACAGGTCTAATACAAGATTTATAAAGCTGTAATTTATTATCAGCGCTGAGTTTTGATTTTCTATTGAAATAAGGATAGATCTGGCAGAGGACTTTATTAGCTTTATTACAAGATTCATTCACCTGTTAGGGAATAATAATCCTTTGGAAATCTTGAAGGAAGTATTTGATAAACTAAGAAAATTCATCAATTAGAACTTATTACTATTAATTTCCTTAAACAATTTATATTTCTAACTTAACCGAAAAGGGTTGTAAATTTTCATTTTGGGGGACTAAGCCCCGCAAAGCCCTCCCCCCTTTAGTCGCTACTGTGTAACAGTAATCACAACAATTACAAGTGAATGAGATTGGTGAATATTTACTAAACGACGAGTAAGCTCCCCATCTCCATTCTACAGCGCAGCCGTCCCTTGTCACATCGTGCATACAGCCCAACAGCTGATTACTGATAAGTTACTTACTGGATGGACCGTGAACGAATATGTCACTAAGCCAGCTAAATGATAGTGTCAAATATGGACGGACCCCTTCCCTTTGGCCGCCACTGAACTTGATCCGAAATTGGAACAATGGATTGAGTCAGAGAGTGAAAGTACAAACATTTCTATTAGGTGTGGAATTGACTCGACCCCGTCTATCATCTCCAGACGATGCTTCCCAGACGCCCCTATACTCGGACTAGACAACTCATCTCCCTCCGTGATCACGGGAATGCTTTCTCTGATTGGCCTGTGATGAGCGATGCTTCCCAGACGCCCCTATACTCGGACTAGACAACTCATCTCCCTCCGTGATCACGGGAATGCTTTCTCTGATTGGCCTGTGATGAGCGATGCTTCCCAGACGCCCCTATACTCGGACTAGACAACTCATCTCCCTCCGTGATCACGGGAATGCTTTCTCTGATTGGCCTGTGATGAGCGATGCTTCCCAGACGCCCCTATACTCGGACTAGACAACTCATCTCCCTCCGTGATCACGGGAATGCTTTCTCTGATTGGCCTGTGATGAGCGATGCTTCCCAGACGCCCCTATACTCGGACTAGACAACTCATCTCCCTCCGTGATCACGGGAATGCTTTCTCTGATTGGCCTGTGATGAGCGATGCTTCCCAGACGCCCCTATACTCGGACTAGACAACTCATCTCCCTCCGTGATCACGGGAATGCTTTCTCTGATTGGCCTGTGATGAGCGATGCTTCCCAGACGCCCCTATACTCGGACTAGACAACTCATCTCCCTCCGTGATCACGGGAATGCTTTCTCTGATTGGCCTGTGATGAGCGATGCTTCCCAGACGCCCCTATACTCGGACTAGACAACTCATCTCCCTCCGTGATCACGGGAATGCTTTCTCTGATTGGCCTGTGATGAGCGATGCTTCCCGTTCCTCGTGAACGCTATAGGTCACTAGCGGAGAAGGGAAACGTGATGTTGCTATGCTCTGACCTTTAAACACTCCTCTTCATCGTTCTGTCTTCATTCGAGAACTAGTAATCACATCCAACGACTCAATCACTTACAATTCTACATTCCCTAACTAATTACAGGGGGGGGGGGGGGCAGCAGGTCTTGAAGAACAGTAATGAACTATTTTCATGTATTAAATGTTTTAAGCGAAGTGTTATTTATATTTGTGACGGACCTTTTGTGAACAAACACAACACTTTTACTGAAAACTTCCACTCGTAGGAACATCATTAGAGCACATCATGCCCCTAATGCCATTAGTAAAGGGGAGTTCTAAAGGGAGGCCGAATTCAAACCAGGAATGGAGATACTAGAAGATAAAAATCTTTAGTGCTAGCTCGGGATTTGAACTCAGGTTCTCGAACTTATTAGTCCAGTGCTCTACCACTCTGCTAATCTTGTCCCCCTAAACAAAAACCTGTAAAAAAGTACAACACTAACAATTTCGAAGTTTTATTATATATATATAATAAAAGATATATATATATATATATATATATATATATATATATATATATATATATAATAAAACATAATATATATATATATGCGCATACATATATACATGTAAAAACTTTGACCAAATTTATTTTCGTGATACCTGTTAAGCGGGGAGGAACCGTGCTAAAAGCACCTCGTGTGTTGTATTGAAATACTACACACAGCTTTACTCTGGAGCGTGTTTTGAAGGTCTTGGAATTATTCAATGTTTGATTATCCTGTTGATGACATTGTTAGGGAATTCTTCATTATGCAACTCCCTGACTGCAGCCAAGTGCACTTTCGAATCTAGAATAGATGCAACTCCACTGCCAGAGTTATTGTTAGATCTTGCCGGCTACTATCCAACACTCTTCTTGGTTGTTATGCTTTGTTATTGTGGTGACACCTTGGGCCGGGTGAATAAAAACAAGTAGGGCGAGTAAATACTCGTGGAGTCTCAAAAGACAAGTAAAAACTTAAATTGATGTGAATAAAACAAGTATTTACTATTACTTGCTAGTAAATGCTTGTACGGCAAGTATATACTAAGTAAACCCCCTGAATTGGAGCGAATAAGCGAAAGTAAATACTTCCGTGGCGAGTAAATATTTGTAGATTTGCAAGTCTACCTGACCCCAGACTTTCCAGTCCGTACTTGATATCGGGATGGCTGCATTTCTGAACCTCCGTGGTGTCAAACATTACACAGGATATAAGTCCTGATGTATCAAAGAGACTATTAAGGTTCGAGAGTGAAAGTGTAGATTTTATTACAACCTACTTTCTCGATGAAAACACCGATGCTCGAGGTGGAGGGTTAACAGTACGGAAAAATGGAACTTTTTCTCCGATATTTGAGTGATCCAGGATATCAAAGTGGTGTTGCTAACAATATCAGGGTGGGGGGGGGGGGGAAGATGTACTGTCAGCAAGACATTTTCGTATGTATTAGACCAGATAGTAACCAAATCATCACTCTTTTTCTTCACTCCAGTTTTTATATGTTTAACAGTTTTTTCATTTGCGAAACACTGGTTTGTTTCCCAGAGTTTTTTGAAAATTGATCGGCTAAACGACCCAAGCCTTTTCTTTTTCGGGTGTAATTTTTGGCAACATTGATTTATTTAATACAATGCTTTTATATTTTAATAATTCTACAAAAATAACCCTACTCTCAGAAACAGCAATCGTACCGCTTTCATTCATAGCTGCAAATAATAAAATCACAAACACAACCAAGGAAAGAAAGGATGTGAGTCGTGTTGCCAAGAGGATGCAATGGCTAGACACTCCAGGAAAGATGTGTAGCCATGAGCTGCTACAAGTAATTACTGGCGTTTCTAGTGAACTCGGCTGACTCGCGAGTAAATACTTGCAAGTATACGCTCGATCTGGGAAGTATACGGTAGTAAACGATCACGAGTAAACTCTTCACTTTATTCACATCGGTTTACTTGCCCTCTAAATACTTGTCACGCTTTACTTGTTAGTAAATACTCGTCCTACTCGTTTTAGCGCGGTTCCTCCCTCGCCCATAGGGAGGAACCCCGCTTATAGGGTTGATACAATGAAACAATCCGGAAGTGCCGACTAGAAAATTTCGCGTTTCAGAACCCCTAGAGACCGAAAATAACGGTGGTTCAAATTTGTATATATATATATATATATATATATATATATATATATATATATGTACGAGTATATATACGAAGGGAAAGAGGGATATATATATATATATATATATATATATATATATATATATATATATATATATTTGTCTGTTCGCTCTCTAGATAGAAGACGAATGGTCCGATTTTGATGAAATTTGGTACAAAAATCCTTCGTCCAATTTGAAAGGTCAAGTTCGTTAACCAGCAAAATCCGCCTACTGGAAGATGGCGTTTGGGGCGAAATTCGCGCAAAAAAAATCGTAACGCTTACGTTTTTGAGTTCATAAGCTTGTAAGTACTCGTTTTATATGATTCCTGGACTAGGAAAACGAATGAAACCATTTTGAAGGCGATCGCTTTAACCGTTTTCGAGAAAATTGGAAAAATAGTTTTTGAATACCGTTTTTGGTTTGGGTACTTAGAATTACGGGATTCAGTTGAAACTTTATCTGCATGTTCTACTTTCATTAAAACTAATATGTTGAAAGTTTTGTTACGTTTGGAGTTAAGGAAGGGTTAGAATAAAATATTTTATGAACACACATGAAAAGTTTTGGAAACTTCGTATACTTTCATTAATATCTCGAACACGGTTGGGAAATCGTGGTAAGTGGATAGAAACTATTTGAAAGCTTACTAAATTCTCTACAAAAAAGATTCTAAAACTATTTTTGATTAGGTTATGTCAATCGGAGAAATAAGTGCTTAAATCTTCAAATACGTCTGTTTTGTTCTTATGAACGGGTTTTTGTCGTTCTTGTTGTAATTTTTGTCTCTTTCCCTTCGTTTTTTATTGCTTTTTATTTTTGTAATTTCTTATGTTGCGAAAATTTTGTGTGTAAAACAGGATATGAAAAATGAGGCCAATTTTCTGTTGCTAGAAATAATATAAATTTTGGGAACTTTCATTAATATCTCGAAAACTGTTGAGAATTTTGGCAAACGGAAGAATACCATTAGAAAGCTTATTAAATGCTCTACATAAAAGGTTCTAATGAAAGTTTTGATTAGGCGATGCCAATCGGAGAAATAAGAGCTTAAAGCTTTAAAGTAATTGATTTCGCTTATTCGAAGTGTTCTTTTTGTCTGTATTTTATTCCTTGTTATTTTTTAATTGCTTATAGTTGGATAATGTATTCGAAAATAAAACAGGTTAAGTAAAATAACAAAAACAATTTATTGCTAGAAATATAGAGTTCCAAGATTCCAAGACCTTGTAAATAGCGGGACGGTTTCTAGTGTTGCCGACCCTTCCAGGTAAGATTGTAAATCCTACCTTTCAAGACTTTTGGAACCAAAATATAACTGTCAGGGTTCGGTCACTGCTACTTAATAAAACTAAATTTTATCGTAAAAATGGTTTTATTGTGCCGACGTTTCGGCTTGAACTTCAAGCCTTCATCAGGGCTGTAAATACAAGTAGGACATATTTAACACTAATATATGCACATATCTATGTAAATATACCTAACATATATATATATATACATATATAATATATATATATATATATTTATATATATGCATATACACATACACATATACACGCACACATATGTACATATATATGCCCACACACATACATACACATATGGGGTATGTATTATTAAGTAGCAGTGACCTAACCCGGACAATCCCTACCTTGCATCATCAACGGTCAACGATCTCCTCTCAACAAAATAATAACTGCTTCTATTTTAATCTTTCGAAATTAGACTAGGGATAAGAACGGAACCGCGCTAAGATGAGGCAGTTCCTGCGAGTCGGACTTTTTATTTATTCACCCGGCCCCTTATGTCAGGCGTGTTTGATGCTTAGTTCTGGCAATCTTTCGGGTCGGGTGTTTATGCAAACATTAGGAAGAATGTTATAAGGATGTCATAATGATAACATGAAGATTTTATATTTTTGTATTATGGTAATTTAGCACATTCTATTAGCGCCGGGCTATCTACACGCTGCCACTGTTTTATAATGCCAACAGCACGTGGTCGGTCACCCATTCAGGTACTGGCCACGCCCGACGATGCATAACTTCGGTGATCTACGGGAACCGGTGCATTCAACGTGGCTATGACCGTTGACTATTATTATTATTATTTGTTTAACGGCGTACGAGCAGTTTGGCTATTAGCGCCGGGCTATCTACACGCTGCCACTGTTTTATAATGCCAACAGCACGTGGTCCATTCAGGTACTGGCCACGCCCGACGATGCATAACTTCGGTGACCAACGGAAAACGGAGCATTTTACCACATATTGTTGGAGTTTAAATTTGCTCTAGATGTTGGCTCATAAACAAACATTTATTATCTTTTTAGCGCGGTTCCTCTTTCCCTCCTTAGGGAAGAAACTCGCTTATGAGATTTACCTCATAACGCAATCCGGAAGTACCGGCTAAAAAATTTCATCTTTCAGAACTCATAGATCACGAAAATGCCGGCGGTTCAAATTTGTATATATAGTTGTCTGTTCGCTCCACAGCTGGGCGAAAAATGGACCGATTTTAATGAAAGTTAGTACAAAAATACTTCATGTGATTTGAAAAGTCAAGTTCCTTGACCAGCAAAATCTGTCCAGCCTAAGATGATTTATTCTGCGATATTCGCGTGAAAGAAATCGTGACGGTTACGTTTTGGTGTAACTAGGTTTCCTGGTGTATATTTTATAAGCCATTGGGCTGGGATAATTTATTGAAACCATTCCCATGTCCATATATCAGGACCGAGGAAGAGAAAGGGCGAATCAGGAATTGCAGATGTTGGGAAGTCCAAGTCAAAGTTCTAGAAGTGCTTGAGGATAGGAAAGGCGAATGTTTACTCTATGGAATGCTGATTCATAAACCTGATTGAAGAAGTATGCTATTGAAATCCAATGTTTTAATTATAATTCATACTAGTGATTTATGGATAACAATATGCTAGGAGGAGAGCTTCATCCGGGATTCGCCCTTGAAATTGGACATTGAATTTTTCATAGATGATGGTGCTTAAACTAGAAACTGTGAGAGAACTAAAGGCGAACCAGAGAAACAAGGCGAAGTATCGTCTTGTCTACATCTTAAACTAGAAACTGTGAGAGAACTAAAGGCGAACCAGAGAAACAAGGCGAAGTATCGTCTTGTCTACATCTTAAACTAGAAACTGTGAGAGAACTAAAGGCGAACCAGAGAAACAAGGCGAAGTATCGTCTTGTCTACATCTTAAACTAGAAACTGTGAGAAAACTAAAGGCGAACCAGAGAAACAAGGCGAAGTATCCTCTTGTCTACATCTTAAACTAGAAACTGTGAGAGAACTAAAGGCGAACCAGAGAAACAAGGCGAAGTGTCGTGTTAACACATCTTTCTGCATCAGAATAATAATGTAACCGTCGTCAAGGGGCACCAAAAAAACCTAGATTTGTTTTGGGATTTCGAATATATTCTTATATATCTTGAAACCGATGGCAAATCGTAGTAAGAGATTCTTGATAGTGCGATATAATTCGAAAAAAAAAAACAAAAAACGGGCTCAGATGGAATAATTTCCGTTTAGATACTCTGAATTTCCTGTAATGGCACCTAATATCTTGCTTCGCTTTCAGATTTCAGATTACATTTTTAACGGACGATTAAGAAAAAGCTTTAACTGTTTCTATTCCATGTTTTACAAATGTCACTATAGCTAGGCTTTTCATTCGTCCCGGTATTTCCGGGTGTCCCGTCCGATTTTATCATTATCCCGGAAACGGACGTGAGGTGTAAAAGTAATGAATTCATCCTTTTAAGAATGTTTTATGAATCGGTTACTTGTCTACAATCAACATTTTTGTCTACCGAGAACAGTGTCAAAGAAATGAAAAGTATTTTCCAAGGGTAAATTAAAGAAGAAGAAATTACTTACTGATTTGTAAAAATTGGGGAGAGAAACAATTTAGAGTTGCAGATTGCCTACTCTCGTTACTTGCTAGGCTTAAAACTACTTGCACAGCGCTGCCAAGGGTAAATTAAAGTAGAAGAAATTACTTACTGATTTGTAAAAATTGGGGAGAGAAACAATTTAGAGTTGCAGATTGCCTACTCTCGTTACTTGCTAGGCTTAAAACTACTTGCACAGCGCTGCCAAGGGTAAATTAAAGAAGAAGAAATTACTTACTGATTTGTAAAAATTGGGGAGAGAAACAATTTAGAGTTGCAGATTGCCTACTCTCGTTACTTGCTAGGCTTAAAACTACTTGCACAGCGCTGCCAAGGGTAAATTAAAGAAGAAGAAATTACTTACTGATTTGTAAAAATTGGGGAGAGAAACAATTTAGAGTTGCAGATTGCCTACTCTCGTTACTTGCTAGGCTTAAAACTACTTGCACAGCGCTGCCAAGGGTAAATTAAAGAAGAAGAAATTACTTACTGATTTGTAAAAATTGGGGAGAGAAACAATTTAGAGTTGCAGATTGCCTACTCTCGTTACTTGCTAGGCTTAAAACTACTTGCACAGCGCTGCCAAGGGTAAATTAAAGAAGAAGAAATTACTTACTGATTTGTAAAAATTGGGGAGAGAAACAATTTAGAGTTGCAGATTGCCTACTCTCGTTACTTGCTAGGCTTAAAACTACTTGCACAGCGCTGCCAAGGGTAAATTAAAGAAGAAGAAATTACTTACTGATTCGTAAAAATTGGGGAGAGAAACAATTTAGAGTTGCAGATTGCCTACTCTCGTTACTTGCTAGGCTTAAAACTACTTGCACAGCGCTGCCAAGGGTAAATTAAAGAAGAAGAAATTACTTACTGATTTGTAAAAATTGGGGAGAGAAACAATTTAGAGTTGCAGATTGCCTACTCTCGTTACTTGCTAGGCTTAAAACTACTTGCACAGCGCTGCCAAGGGTAAATTAAAGAAGAAGAAATTACTTACTGATTTGTAAAAATTGGGGAGAGAAACAATTTAGAGTTGCAGATTGCCTACTCTCGTTACTTGCTAGGCTTAAAACTACTTGCACAGCGCTGCCAAGGGTAAATTAAAGGAGAAGAAATTACTTACTGATTTGTAAAAATTGGGGAGAGAAACAATTTAGAGTTGCAGATTGCCTACTCTCGTTACTTGCTAGGCTTAAAACTACTTGCACAGCGCTGCCAAGGGTAAATTAAAGAAGAAGAAATTACTTACTGATTTGTAAAAATTGGGGAGAGAAACAATTTAGAGTTGCAGATTGCCTACTCTCGTTACTTGCTAGGCTTAAAACTACTTGCACAGCGCTGCCAAGGGTAAATTAAAGAAGAAGAAATTACTTACTGATTTGTAAAAATTGGGGAGAGAAACAATTTAGAGTTGCAGATTGCCTACTCTCGTTACTTGCTAGGCTTAAAACTACTTGCACAGCGCTGCCAAGGGTAAATTAAAGAAGAAGAAATTACTTACTGATTCGTAAAAATTGGGGAGAGAAACAATTTAGAGTTGCAGATTGCCTACTCTCGTTACTTGCTAGGCTTAAAACTCACCATTTTGCTTCTAATTCGTGACTATATGCATAATTCCATTAAAGGAAAATAAAAATAACGGCCGCATAACAAACCTTCATTCGATGAGGCCTAGACCTCGGTAATTTACTGATGAGGTGAGGAGAAGTGAGAATGTCAGCTATATTTCTGCATGATGATGTTCCTACTTGGCTACATACACCTTAAGAGGTTATCCCCCACATTGGGTCATCGCCCCTTAGGGGCTGTGTGGACTACTTCCTGACAGGTTATTACCTTGTCTGCAGGGTGAATGGCAGGCAGCTCGGTGGGGATTTCAATACAAATACTGGAGTGTAGTGCTCAGCTTGCTTTCCGACAATCCTATCGACTCGTGAGGTCATCGTGTAGGTTTGTTCTAGATCGATAGGGCTCCTCGCATAAAGATCGATTATTTACAGTGTTCAATATCGAACGGAACGATAAAATATTCTTGGACAGTCTCTATCCCCCCCCTCTTCCCTCGTATTGAATTGTCTTTACCTTGGTCTATGTGTTGTAACCTCAGCTGGAAATAGTACAGATATTTTATAGGAAGTTGGTAATATCTTAATTCAGTCCTCAACATGGGCTTATATAAGGGGAGGTTGAGGGGGGTGCAGCCCCACACCCTAAATCGCTAAAAATGTGCCATAAAAACCTTGAAAACAAATTAAACAAGATCATTTAGTTCAGAAAAAATAATTTATTTTTGGGTGTAATAGCGTTTTAATTGGCTAACTATTCCAGGTTCTAGATTTTTAGTATTCCATACCCCCTCCAAAAACTTTCAGCCCCCCCCCGGAAATTCTCCTGTCATAACCATAATATTTCGCGAAAAATCGCTGATAAAAATTTGTGTATATATACATTAGATTATGAAGTCAGCTGTAGAAAACAAAATGGGAATATCCCTCCTTATTATGTTAATTTATCAGTAGGTTCAAGCAGTATCCGCAGAAATCTGGCCTAAACTCACCACTAACAATGTGATGTATCCCACGTAACTACCTTTGTGTTGATACAATGTTTTATCGTCTCGTCGTCTGTCTGTCCTCCTTATGACGAACAAACCGCAAACAATGTAATCGTGGGAGACCACAAGTGGATCCCCGCGGTTAGGGGTTGTCGACCCCAGGCTGTACTTCTGCCTGCCTATTTACCCACGTGTAACTTCCTTACGACCCAGCAGACAGCGTGGGAGCATGGTATTACCTGTACAGGACTCCTACCCACGTGCAGTTCCATCCTACTTGGGCTGGGAAATCGAAAATACTCCGGGATTTAATAAGATTTACACATCACAGCTTCTACAGGTTAGAATTATCAAAAGTTTCCACAACACATATATCCTACTAGCTGTGCCCGCGACTTCGTCCGCTTGGATAGTGACTTAGGGCAGCTTAGACTTACTCCTTAGACGACTCCTTGGACCTTCATCTAAATTATCGATACAGAACAAACTAACGATATACAAAACAATCATTCGACCTATATGGACATACGGACTTGAACTCTGGGGATCTGCAAAACCATCCAACATCAACAGAATACGGGCATTCTAGTCCAAGGTCCTCCGTAAAATGATCAACGCACCTTTCTACATCTCCAACAAAACTCTCCATAATGACCTTAACACCCCATTTCTCCTTGACCTTTTCAAAACCCATTTCCAAATATTCCACTCCAAATTGTCTCACCATCCTAATCCTGAAGGCCTATCCTTATCGTCTCCATCCCATCCAGACAATCCTCCCAGGCGGCTTAAGAGACAGTGGCCCCGGGATAATTTACTTTTTGATCATATAGGGATCATTAAAATATTTATTTAGACAGCTCTGAAAGTGCCAACAATGGCTGGCTTCTTTCGCATTTTGTATTGTTTTTATTTTATTTTTACTTTCCCCATTTTTGTCAATTTGTACAACAAACTTGGTAATTAAACTTTTACAATTGTACTTCTGAGTCGCCGTAGTAGCGAAAAAATAAATAAATTGTACACATACTCGATATTAGAGGTATAGCCATGGGGATGAAGCATACAGGCTGCTAGGATTGCTAACACCTGACAGAGGCACTTTGCTAAGACCCCTAAAGGATTGTTAAACACTAGTGTGTATAGAGGTATAGCCATGGGGATGAAGCATACAGGCTGCTAGGATTGCCAACACATTACAGAGCCACTGTGCTAAGACCCCTAAAGGATTGTTAAACCCTAGTGTGTATAGAGGTATAGCCATGGGGATGAAGCATACAGGCTGCTAGGATTGCTAACACCTGACAGAGCCACTGTGCTAAGACCCCTAAAGGATTGTTAAACACTAGTGTGTATAGAGGTATAGCCATGGGGATGAAGCATACAGGCTGCTAGGATTGCCAACACCTGAAAGAGCCACTGTGCTAAGACCCCTAAAAGATTGTTAAACACTAGTGGGTATAGAGGTATAGCCATGGGGATCAAGCATACAGGCTGCTAGGATTGCTAACACCTGACAGAGCCACTTTGCTAAGACCCCTAAAGTATTGTTAAATACTAGTGGGTATAGAGGTATAGCCATGGGGATGAAGCATACAGGCTGCTAGGATTGCTAACACATGACAGAGCCACTTTGCTAAGACCCCTAAAGGATTGTTAAATACTAGTGGGTATAGAGTGCCTGACAGACAGCAGAAATACAGACAAACAGGCACTCTGTTTACAGCTCTGCAGAATTACCAATAGCTTAGGTTCCAAGCTCTGTTTACAGCTCTGCAGATTACCAATAGCTTAGGTTCCTAGCTCTGTTTACAGCTCTGCACATTACCAATAGCTTAGGTTCCTAGCACTGTTTACAGCTCTGCAGATTACCAATAGCTTAGGTTCCTAGCTCTGTTTACAGCTCTGCAGAATTACCAATAGCTTAGGCTCCTAGCTCTGTTTACAGCTCTGCAGAATTACCAATAGCTTACGTTCCTAGCTCTGTTTACAGCTCTGCAGAATTACCAATAGCTTAGGTTCCTAGCTCTGTTTACAGCTCTGCAGAATTACCAATTGCTTAGGTTCCTAGCTCTGTTTACAGCTCTGCAGAATTACCAATAGCTTAGGTTCCTAGCTCTGTTTAGAGCTCTGCAGAATTACCAATTGCTTAGGTTCCTAGCTCTGTTTACAGCTCTGCAGAATTACCAATAGCTTACGTTCCTAGCTCTGTTTACAGCTCTGCAGAATTACCAATAGCTTAGGTTCCTAGCTCTGTTTACAGCTCTGCAGAATTACCAATAGCTTACGTTCCTAGCTCTGTTTACAGCTCTGCAGAATTACCAATAGCTTAGGTTCCTCGCTCTGTTTACAGCTCTGCAGAATTACCAATAGCTTAGGTTCCAAGCTCTGTTTACAGCTCTGCAGAATTACCAATAGCTTACGTTCCTAGCTCTGTTTACAGCTCTGCAGAATTACCAATAGCTTACGTTCCTAGCTCTGTTTACAGCTCTGCAGAATTACCAATAGCTTAGGTTCCTCGCTCTGTTTACAGCTCTGCAGAATTACCAATAGCTTAGGTTCCTAGCTCTGTTTACATCTCTGCAGAATTACCAATTGCTTAGGTTCCTAGCTCTGTTTACGGCTCTGCAGAATTACCAATAGCTTACGTTCCTAGCTCTGTTTACAGCTCTGCAGAATTACCAATAGCTTAGGTTCCTCGCTCTGTTTACAGCTCTGCAGAATTACCAATAGCTTAGGTTCCTAGCTCTGTTTACATCTCTGCAGAATTACCAATAGCTTAGGTTCCTAGCTCTGTTTACGGCTCTGCAGAATTACCAATAGCTTTTCATGCAGTCACCAATGTCTGGTTTCTTCAATTCTTCTTCGAAATAACATAAGAAAGGGATCACGTCACTTGGTAACATTTAAGGAATGAATATCTAAGGAATGAACATGTAATACTGTCTAATTGTGTAGTTCGATGTATAATTAATTGTATAACCGCATAATCTAATTTGTTTAATTAATGTAATATTGTAATTCCATGTATGGTATATGTGTAATATTGTAATTGGATGTATATATGTAATATTGTAATTCCATGTATATGTGTAATATATATATATATATATATATATATATATATATATATATATATATATATATATATATATATGTATATATTTATGTATGTATATATATATGTAATAATGTAATTCAATGTATATATGTAATGTTGTAATTGGATCTATACACGTAATATTGTAATTGGATGTATATATGTAATATTGTAATTGAATGTATATATGTAATATTGTAATTAGATCTATATATGTAATATTGTAATTCGATGTACATATATACGTAATATTGTATTTTGATAAAAATATGTAATATTGTAATTGGATCTATATATATAATATTGTAATTCGATGTATACATATATGAAATATTGGTTTTTATGTAATGGTTTATATGTAATTGGATGTATATATATGTAATATTGTAATTGGATCGATATATGTAATATTGTAATTGGATCGATATATGTAATATTGTAATTAGATGTATATATGTAATATTGTAATTAGATGTATATGTGTAATATTGTAATTGGAGCTATATATGTAATAATGTAATTCGATGCATGTATGTAATGTTGTAATTGGATCTATACATGTAATATTGTAATTGGATGTATATATGTAATATTGTAATTAGATGTATATGTGTAATATTGTAATTAGATCTATATATGTAATAATGTAATTCGATGTATATATGTAATGTTGTAATTGGATCTATACATGTAATATTGTAATTGGATGTATATATGTAATATTGTAATTGGATGTATATATGTAAAATTGTAATTCGATGTATACATATATGTAATATTGTAATTGGATGTATATATATGTAATATTGTAATTGGATCGATATATGTAATATTGTAATTAGATGTATATATGTAATATTGTAATTAGATGTATATGTGTAATATTATAATTGGATCTATATATGTAATAATGTAATTCGATGTATATATGTAATGTTGTAATTGGATCTATACATGTAATATTGTAATTGGATGTATATATGTAATATTGTAATTGGATGTATATATGTAATATTGTAATAGTATCTATATATTTAATATTGTAATTCGATGTATATATATGTAATATTGTAATTGGATATATATATATATATATATATATATATATATATATATATATATATATATATATATATATGTAATATTTTAATTGGATCTATATATGTAATATTGTAATTGGATCTATATATGTAATATTGTAATTAGATGTATATGTGTAATATTGTATTTTGATAAAAATATGTAATATTGTAATTGGATCGATATATGTAATATTGTAATTAGATGAATATATGTAATAATTGTTTCGAGGAAATCGCCTTAGCTCTGCGGATGCTCATAAATAAAATTTTAAAAAATATTTTTTGTGTTTTATTTTACTGATAAATTTCCTGAGTCTCAGGATTTCCTGCTTCGTGGACTAGTAAATTGTAATATCCATCCTATATTACATAAGTCCATCTGCCCAGATTAAATGCTGTTTTATGAACTCAATCCAACCGTTCCGTGCGTTCTGAACCAAAACCACGATGGGGAAGTGCTTTAAACAAGTTGCAAGAAGTCCGTTTTGCTCGGCTGGAATATATTGAGCTTCACACAGTAAATGTATTGCTCAGCTTAAAGTATTCAAATAAAAAGAAGACATAACTAGAGGAAGAGGATATTAGCGGAGATAGATTTAGGAAGAGGATATTAGCGGAGATAGATTTAGGAAGAGGATATTAGCGGAGATAGATTTAGGAAGAGGATATTAGCGGAGATAGATTTAGGAAGAGGATATTAGCGGAGATAGATTTAGGAAGAGGATATTAGCGGAGATAGATTTAGGAAGAGGATATTAGCGGAGATAGATTTAGGAAGAGGATATTAGCGGAGATAGATTTAGGAAGAGGATATTAGCGGAGATAGATTTAGAACGAATCCTAAATATTGATGTTTCTATGGAGCCGATCTTAGTGGGAGATAGTATTTATTGGTTCCGCTCTATGATAAATCATGAAGAGGAAAATATAGAAATAGTTAAAGGCTAAGGGGACGATCCAAGGTATAGATCAGGAAGGTTTGAAGGCAAGAAGCCACTAATAGATTCAAGGATTCTCTTATCTCCGCATATCAAAACACTTGATAAGGATAAGCTGCTAAGATGACGCAGTTCCTACGAGTTAGACTTTTACCATACTCCCAAGTAATGTGCAGGGTGTCACGAAAATAATGGTCATCCGTTGGCCAGATGATTCTCCAATGTGAGATCGGAAAAATAACCCCCGTTTAAAAATTCAAACGAGCTATTTTTGTGTAAGGCAATGTTAGAAAAAACAAAAATGATCAAAATCGGCCACCATTTGTCGAATGGATTGGAATGGTCCAAGTATACGCCATTAATGGTCCACGTATACGCTATTAATGGTCCAAGTATACGCTATTAATGGTAATTTTGACCATAAGGAGTCATTTCTGACCTATGGTGCCGTTGACTTTTTTCTTCATCATGATTCGTTGATTCAAAATATACAATAAAAAAATCTTACCTTGAATAACATTTCAAGGTCAACAAAGGCTACGGGTGAGGACTTTTGATATGTTGACCTCCTAACTAGCCGAAACAAAGTTATGAAGTCAAAAATTGTGTTCCAGACATTTCCGTCTATAACTCTTAGTTACCTGGACAATTAGTCGCAAAATTTCAGATTTCACGATGAACACTGAAATTATTTTTACGGTTGAAAGAAAATACATAAAATAGTAAAGTAATATATATTATTGAAGAGAATGCAATACTCTACAACCCTATAACCGTTATTTATTTTTTCGGTTCATCGTTGAAGAGTTATCCCGTCAAAACGAGGAAAAAATATGCGGCAAAAGTGTTTTTCCCCAAAATGACAGACGTTCAAGAGGGGATATTTCGAATACTAAAGATATCTCGAAACATTTTATAGAATAGAACTTGTAGGAAATTTAATCAGCTTTCATTTGTTATAGAATAGTCATGTCGCTAGGACGCAGGGTTTCCGAGATATAAGTGAAACCCCGATAAATGGGACCTCCTAAACCCCCCCCTCCCCCCGGCACAAAAGCTACGGGGGAGGACTTTTGATACTTTTGTTCACCTCCTATCCAGCCCAAACAAAGTTACGAAGTCCAAAATTGTGTTCCAAAAATTTCCATCTACAGCGTTTTTAAGCATTCGTTGACCGGACTGATTCCTGTAAAATAGAAAAGTAAAGCCGGATTATCGGCAAGATAGAGGAAACAGTATTCTAAGGGGAAATGAATGCCTCCGCCTAGATCTAGGAAAACAGTGTTGCAAATACGTTTCTCATTTTCTTTCCTTGTTTTACTGAAATACTCATTTTACTGTTATATGCAGTTAAAACAAACAGGCAATTAAAAACGAATCCCAACAGACACAAAAAATATTCATGGTGACATTTGTAAAGGAATAAAACATTTATCAGTTGTTTTGATCTTCTGTGAAAAATGTGTCACAAGACAGAGGAAACTGACAGTAGTCAAATTACTGAGAAGCGGAAATTACTCAATCCGCCTTCTCACTCATTCATAAGGAAGGCTCTATAAGTCAATACAAAACTAGGATGCTCAATTTACTGTTCAATTTATTTTTAAAAACTTTAAAAAAGTGAGGTAAATAGAGAAAATAGAATTTACATTTTACAGTTTGATTTCTATTGACAATCCCGGTTATCTTTTGATATGTTGACCTCCTAACTAGCCGAAACAAAGTTATGAAGTCAAATCCCGGTTATCGTGCACACCAACGTATACAAAAATGTATGAATTTTGATATACCCCAACCTTTTTTTATCAGAATAATAATCGTTAATTTACAACAACGTAACATTTCTAAACAAATTAAGTTTTTTTATGGGGTATTTATATCCGTTTAAAATAAAATTATAATGAGCAGTCCACTGTGGCGTACCCCAGTGAGACTTGTGTCTAGTAGCTCTGGTATAGAGCTGTACGTCAGTACCACTGTGGTATGTAAAGAGCGGCCGTTCTGATACTCGCAAAAAATAGAAATCCTACATTCCTAAGGTTGTTTGGAGGCTTATCTTTATGACTCTAGAAAGGGATGTGCAGATGACACAGCCTTCTAGACCGGCTCTTCAGGATTGCATCATGAGGTCAACCCTATAAGCGGGGTTCCTCCCTAAGAAGGGAGGGTGGAACCGCGCTAAAAATGGTGTAGGAGCAGAGAAAAATGGGCATTCCTACAAAAACAGGGCTGTTTTGTATATAACCTTTAGAAGGGCATAGGTTTAGAACGGAACGAGATAGAAACCTGTGGTTCGCGGCGGGTGACTATCTTTGCGGAGTGGAGCAGTTTGATCTGGCGTCAGAAAGTATGATATTAAATTTGAGCGAGAAAATTCATGTATTGTATTTGAATATTATTATTATTTTTCCACTTGAGTTTAAGACAACCTGCAGATAAAAATAAATCATTCCAGATTACCTAGGTTATGCTGTTGATACCATGAGTGATGTCATTGAGGACATACCTAATCGAGCTATGTAGATATAGAAGATTGAATAGTATACAACAGCTGATATCAGCTATTTAACTAGGTCATGTTGTCATTAGTTGGTTACGATTCTGCATTTCATGGGCGTATATAAGGGGGGGGGGCTGCACCCCCCCCCCCCCGAAATTTTTATTTGATTGGTAAAAATGTCATAAAACCCTTAAAAATAAATTAAATAAGATCATTTAGTTCATAAAACATATTCTATTTTGGGTGTAATAGCGTTGAAGTTGGCTAAAACTCTTCCAAGATCTAAATTGTTAGTATTCCATACACCAGAAATGGTACCAGCCCCCTCCCCCCGACATTTTCCCAGCCCCCTCCCCCCCGACATTTTCCCAGCCCCCTCCGAAATTATTTTCTATATACGCCCATGCTGCATTTAATAGCACATTCCGAGCCAATGCAGCAGGGGAGGGGGGGTCGCACTCATGAAAGCAATGTTTTGAAATGTTTCTTCATGTCTTCAGTTCATCTATAGTTGGATTATTAAATATCTTTAGCCGTACCAAACTTATGGTTTGGGTAAAATCTCGTCTCTCGTTCATATTCTTCTCAGCTTGACTTGGATAAAACCGCAGGACTTAACCACTACATTTGAATATGTTTTAAAATTACTACACAAAGAGAATACAAGATATTTCGGTTTTTATAAAAAGGTTAATATATTATTGAACAGAGAATGCATATGGAATATTTATTATGAGATGGAAATCCTTTCGGGATGGTAAGTCTTCTAAAATGATCTTAAATCCTAAGCAGGCTAAAGCCGAATACCAAAATACATAGAATTATATAGCATAGTAGGTTTACATTTATTATTATCATACAAAAGTATTTATATATATATATATATATAGAGAGAGAGAGAGAGAGAGAGAGAGAGAGAGAGAGTTTTATTATTTTCTTTTTCAGTCATTTTCTGCCAGGAAATGTGAAATGAAAGTCCTAATCCCAGGTACTGCGAAATTTCGCCGTGTTTCCATAATTTTCGTATCACTGGTCTCATTTGTTTAGCTTGGAATGGATATAATTAACTTTTTTGTTTTAAGTATTTAAACAAATATTGTTTTGTTTTTTACTTCCTGTTGGGAGAGCTCTATTACTACATTAAATGCTTTCTAATTTTTCCTCTCTTCCTTTACTGAGAACCCCATCTTGTTGCTAAACCCCCTTCCCTATTCCTATCTTCCTTTACTGACAACGTCATCTTGTTGCTAAACCCCCTTCCCTATTCCTATCTTCCTTTACTGACAACGTCATCTTGTTGCTAAACCCCCTTCCCTATTCCTCTCTTCCTTTACTGACAACCCCATCTTGTTGCTAAAACTCCTTCCCTATTCCAAAACTCAGGACAACAAACACATTGAATCCTTCACAGCATTGATGTTTTACTTATTTCTCTGACTCAGCTCGTCTCGTCGGAAATTACTCTAAAACCGTTTTTGTAGAGAATTTAGTAAGTTTTCGAATGGTTACCTTCCACTTACCACGATTTTCTAACCGCTTTTGTTATATCTTATAATCTTAAAATAAATATCTTATAATCTCAAAACTGCTCATGTTTTTTGAACAAATTCAAATTGTTATATCTTTGTTGAAACAAATGTCAAAATTCTTGAAAATTGTTCAGTCAATCCGTCATTTTAGAGTAAAATAAACGAAAAATCTATTTTTTATATTACGGTTGTAGATATGTAAAATAGTTTCATACATAAGCCAACATAAGAAAACCAATGACAACTTTACCCGGAAGCCTATTCAGACAAAGCCGTTACTGCTAAGATTGGGTTTCAAGGGAAGTTTTACAAAGGAACCTGGGGACGGATTCTGCTACTTAGCCATCTTGGCTTTTCAAACCAGGCTAACTAGGTGATTTTGCTAGTTAGCCGTCTTGGCTTTTCAAACCAGGCTAACTAGGTGATTTTGCTAGTTAGCCGTCTTGACTTTTCAAACCAGGCTAACTAGGTGATTTTGCTAGTTAGCCGTCTTGACTTTTCAAACCAGGCTAACTAGGTGATTTTGCTAGTTAGCCATCTTGACTATTCAAACCAGGCTAACTAGGTGATTTTGCTAGTTAGCCGTCTTGACTTTTCAAACCAGGCTAACTAGGTGATTTTGCTAGTTAGCCGTCTTGACTTTTCAAACCAGGCTAACTAGGTGATTTTGCTAGTTAGCCGTCTTGACTTTTCAAACCAGGCTAACTAGGTGATTTTGCTAGTTAGCCGTCTTGACTTTTCAAACCAGGCTAACTAGGTGATTTTGCTAGTTAGCCGTCTTGACTTTTCAAACCAGGCTAACTAGGTGATTTTGCTAGTTAGCCGTCTTGACTTTTCAAACCAGGCTAACTAGGTGATTTTGCTAGTTAGCCGTCTTGACTATTCAAACCAGGCTAACTAGGTGATTTTGCTAGTTAGCCGTATTGACTTTTCAAACCAGGCTAACTAGGTGATTTTGTTGTGCTTCTAAATTTGAATCACTTATATTACTTTCCGGGGGGTCTCCCGTGGTCTAGTGGCTAGCAGGCTAGATTAATAAGGTGGAGATGGTGGGTTCGATCCCCACCGGCGCCAGAAATTTTCTCATCTCAGGGCTCGCTGACAAAATTCCTGGCTGCACCCTGGACGTCGGCCAAAAAAAAAAAACAAAAAAAAAACCAATTACTTTCCGAATATTTTTTTTTTTTTTTTTTTTACGGCGCATCAACATCTTGGCCATTAGCGCCGTTGTCCGGCTTAATATAATTAATTATAAATTGTGTATAAATAGAGGAGAAGGTAATATGTTTGTTTTTCCCTTTTTTTCTAATTGCCTATGAAGATTTTTTTTTAAATATTCGTTCATAGCATTAACTACAATTATTTGTGAACATACTTATAAAATAACAACATTTTTCGGTAGCTTTAAGTATATGAAAAAAAAAAGAAATTTGACAAATGTCAATTTGTTATTAAATCTTTTCGTGCTGGTAATATAGGCCCCTAAGAAAGGGAAATAGGCCCCTGGTAATATAGGCCCCTGGTAATATAGGCCCCGAAGAAAGAGAAATAGGCCCCTGGTAATATAGGCCCCGAAGAAAGAGAAATAGGCCCCTGGTAATATAGGCCCCGAAGAAAGAGAAATAGGCCCCTGGTAATATAGGCCCCGAAGAAAGAGAAATAGGCCCCTGGTAATATAGGCCCCTAAGAAAGAGAAATAGGCCCCTGGTAATATAGGCCCCGAAGAAAGAGAAATAGGCCCCTGGTAATATAGGCCCCTAAGAAAGAGAAATAGGCCCCTGGTAATATAGGCCCCGAAGAAAGAGAAATAGGCCCCTGGTAATATAGGCCCCTAAGAAAGAGAAATAGGCCCCTGGTAATATAGGCCCCGAAGAAAGAGAAATAGGCCCCTGGTAATATAGGCCCCTAAGAAAGAGAAATAGGCCCCTGGTAATATAGGCCCCGAAGAAAGAGAAATAGGCCCCTGGTAATATAGGCCCCTAAGAAAGAGAAATAGGCCCCTGGTAATATAGGCCCCGAAGAAAGAGAAATAGGCCCCTGGTAATATAGGCCCCGAAGAAAGAGAAATAGGCCCCTGGTAATATAGGCCCCGAAGAAAGAGAAATAGGCCCCTGGTAATATAGGCCCCTAAGAAAGAGAAATAGGCCCCTGGTAATATAGGCCCCGAAGAAAGAGAAATAGGCCCCTGGTAATATAGGCCCCTAAGAAAGAGAAATAGGCCCCTGGTAATATAGGCCCCGAAGAAAGAGAAATAAAATGACTTATGTATGACATTTTCATTTATTACAAAATCTTCAAAATGCATTACAAAGTAGAAAATACTTTATAAAGTAATTTGGAAAGCGATATTAAGGAACTATTTAATTGCTTTATGACTTTCTCTTCTCAATCACAAGCGATATTAAGGAACCATTTAATTGCTTTATGAATTTCTCTTCTCAATCACAAGCGATATTAAGGAACTATTTAATTGCTTTATGACTTTCTCTTCTCAATCACAAGCGATATTAAGGAACCATTTAATTGCTTTATGAATTTCTCTTCTCAATCACAAGCGATATTAAGGAACTATTTAATTGCTTTATGACTTTCTCTTCTCAATCACAAGCGATATTAAGGAACCATTTAATTGCTTTATGAATTTCTCTTCTCAATCACAAGCGATATTAAGGAACTATTTAATTGCTTTATGACTTTCTCTTCTCAATCACAAGCGATATTAAGGAACCATTTAATTGCTTTATGAATTTCTCTTCTCAATCACAAGCGATATTAAGGAACTATTTAATTGCTTTATGACTTTCTCTTCTCAATCACAAGCGATATTAAGGAACCATTTAATTGCTTTATGAATTTCTCTTCTCAATCACAAGCGATATTAAGGAACTATTTAATTGCTTTATGACTTTCTCTTCTCAATCACAAGCGATATTAACGAACCATTTAATTGCTTTATGACTTTCTCTTCTCAATCACAAGCGATATTAAGGAACCATTTAATTGCTTTATGACTTTCTCTTCTCAATCACAAGCGATATTAAGGAACCATTTAATTGCTTTATGACTTTCTCTTCTCAATCACAAGCGATATTAAGGAACCATTTAATTGCTTTATGACTTTCTCTTCTCAATCACAAGCGATATTAAGGAACCATTTAATTGCTTTATGACTTTCTCTTCTCAATCACAAGCGATATTAAGGAACCATTTAATTGCTTTATGACTTTCTCTTCTCAATCACAAGCGATATTAAGGAACCATTTAATTGCTTTATGACTTTCTCTTCTCAATCACAAGCGATATTAAGGAACCATTTAATTGCTTTATGACTTTCTCTTCTCAATCACAAGCGATATTAAGGAACCATTTAATTGGTTTATGACTTTCTCTTCTCAATCACAAGCGATATTAAGGATCCATTTAATTGGTTTATGACTTTCTCTTCTATTTGCAAAAATCACAAGCGTAATCATCCTTGTCAAAACCAGCGGAGTCATTTTGTGCCCACACTTCCCAGATTATGCGTTGCACGCACAGTTCTCCGAGGTTATCTGATAAAAATAGGCCCATGTTTTTCCGGGGGAAAATCATGAACGGAGGAACAAAGGTTCTTTACTCTCAATCCAATGATTTTACTTTGAACTACTGATATTCCAGTCTCGTCCACATTAAACACCCTATCAGCTGGATAGTTATGTTTGGCGTACTCGGCTTCCTGGATAGCAATGAAATTGTCGACTGCTTCATTGCTAAATCCATTAGGTTTGGAAAACTATGTTGCAGCTGGTTTCAAAACAGAAAAAACATTCTTGTGGCGATTCATGAAGTGGTCGAACCAAGTTCTTCCAACTAGCCCATCTCCTGTGAATGGGGACTCAATTCAATTTCTTTCACACTGTTGGTAAGCCACTCTGTGAACATTACAGAGCCCTTAAGTTCGGGGGCTCATATTACAACCCTCGCCATGTTGGAATTCGAACACACATAAAGATACATTTTTACTTGAAAAATTACATTGTATCTACAGAGAAATAATCTCTGAAATGTCCTCTACACTAGTCAATAAGGAACTAGATGGATTTTGAATGGACATATACTGTAATTATAAGCTAATTACTTACTTCTCAAAGGTTTTTAGATCAAGGAAACAAATAAACCATTTTTCCGCAGAAACTATCAGCTGCAACTGAGCGAGACACTCCAGTGGCGAGAGCCTTTAATGAACTATCATTTCAAATTATCACCGCCAAAGTGAGCCCGCTGTATGAATAGATATTGAGGGGGCTCATAATACATGCAGGGCTCATAATACCACCTTTACCTCTAACTGAATATTTCTTACTCTTAATTACTAGGCTTGTATTAATAACTAGTATTATGATGTAACTCCAATAGCTGCTTCCAGAATGTAAGTCCATAGGAGGAGATAGACTGATGCATACGAATAACCCGGCAGACATGTTTAGAATAATATTCACCTAGTAATAGGGAAATATTGATGCGGGGGGGATTCAATGTGGTTACTCATTTACAAGTTATTTTATTGTTGTTTTATTTTTGGTATTTGTCGACCTCGGAATCTGGATTCTGCTTGTAAGTCGCGTTCTCTGCTCTCGGAATCTGGATTCTGCTTGTAAGTCGCGTTCTCTGCTCTCGGAATCTGGATTCTGCTTGTAAGTCGCGTTCTCTGCTCTCGGAATCTGGATTCTGCTTGTAAGTCGCGTTCTCTGCTCTCGGAATCTGGATTCTGCTTGTAAGTCGCGTTCTCTGCTCTCGGAATCTCTTCATAAAGCCCACTTTTACACACCAACAGAACTTAATGAATACCTTTCATGTTTTCTCCAGGGAAAACATGTCCTATGTAAAGTTTTCTCTTTTCTTCAAATGAAAATTATAAGATTTTGATCCTAGGTCTATTAAAGTAAGTGAACAGCCTCAGATCAGGGATCAAAACAGTTATTTTATTATCGGAAAAGTCAAAATGTAACTATTAAAAAAAATAATTTAAATAAAAGAAACTTTTAGGAGTAAAAATTATTTAGGAACTCCTAAAATTAAGTACATGAAAATAAATTTTAATGTAATACCTTTACTTTTTTCAAATAAGAAATAAAGTTTTCAGTATTTTAATGAAGAAATCTATGGTTTCCTGGGTTTAAAATACCTGTAATAGGTTTATATATATATATATATATAGGAAAGAGGTTTGTAAATGAGTAAATGTAAAGAATGTAAAGAAAAGCTTATTAAATTTCCTTGAAATAGGGTTTGCCCTACGATCCGGGGAATTGGTCTTTACATGGAGTGATTTAGCTTAGGACACTGTCTGTTTCCTCTTCTTCTTCTTTAGAGATTTCTTTTAAATTTCTCATGTGTTTAAATTGTTCAAGAATGATTAAGACAAAACCATTTCTATTCTAAGCTTCCCAAATGTCTCTAGGGATAAGAAAGGAACCGCGCTAAGATGACGCAGTTCCTACAAGGCGGACGTTTTTAATATTTATTTTCTACGTTACCTAGTAGAGAAATATGCCTAATTATTTGACTCCTGCGTCAATTCACTAAGTCTATCTTTGGAAGCTCATTGAAGGATTTGCAAAGTTTAGTATAAATTTGAATGTAAGGAATTTTGTCGACTGTAGCCAACCATTTACCTCCGCATAGCTGTGTCCTTCCTTGATGATGTCATGGTTGTATTTCTGTTTCTCCCTTGGCTTAATTATTCATTAAGCCTACTTCCTGTGAGATTCGTCATCTCTACAAATGGGACAGCTGAATTGCAGGACCTCCGTCATCCTAGCGTTATTCCTTTTAATCCTTATAATCTTCTGTGATTTAGATAGCTCTCAACAGAAACTCCTTCTATTTTCCTAAAAATCCATGGTACAGCAGGTAATCTTCTCAACTAAAATGAGAAAACTCCTTGCTACAGGTGAGACTCGTACCCACCATCTCCCACATGAGAATCAAAGGCGTTAGACACTAGACCACTGGGAGTCCACTCCAAAACCGAGTAAAAATATTCTGAACCGAGGTGGACCGCACACATCAAAATAAAACAACAAAGTATGCTTCATGTTTTATTATCGTACAAGATACAAAATATGTGATTACATTCCAAATAATACAGATTTATTTAAATAATAACAGATAATTTAGTCGACACTTATTTTCATTTCAACAGTCAATAGTCCATATCCTCCCTGACATCTCAAACTATTGAATATGAAAATAGGAGTGAACATGTTCTATCCATTGACGAAGCAATATATTGAAAATTACCTTATTCGATACATTATTTAAGGCTATTCTAAAGGGGTTAGGATTGTGACAATTTGCGACAAGCCGTATCGTCCACAATTCAAGAGCAATTTATTGAATCTGAAAAACGAGATTTTTCATATTGGATAGTTTGACACGGTAGGGACGATAAGTCTAAAAATACTATAGAACGTTTGGAACTTGAATTGGGGCTAGAAAAAGTCGTGAAATGTGCCGCGGGTTAGTCATCACACTACTCCCCAGATCGTCCCTAGGCCCATTTATCTATTTAATTAAGGGGTACCTGCAACGGGAAGAATCAGGCGGCCAGAGCATAGTACTCACCACACTATCTCCCTAGTATGCCGTATGGTCAAGAATCAGATACCTCTACAGTATCTGCCTCTCTGGGCCCTTGTTAAAATAAAACAAGAAAGTATGCTTCATGTTTGGGGCTAGAAAAAGTCGTGAAATGTGCCGCGGGTTAGTCATCCCATTACTCCCCAGATCGTCCCTAGGCCCATTTATCTATTTAATTAAGGGGTACCTGCAACGGGAAGAATCAGGCGGCCAGAGCATAGTACTCACCACACTATCTCCCTAGTATGCCGTATGGTCAAGAATCAGATACCTCTACACTATCTGCCTCTCTGGGCCCTTGTGGCCTATTATGGGACTGATCCATATCTTCATCCCTTAAATTGGATTTAATGATACTTTCCTCTAGAAAAAACTACCCTAATTCCTGCCTGTTAGAATATTCATTATTAACTTTTAGTGCCCTTGGTTGATTTTATTTTAGTGTTTTCCATCTATTTTGGTTTGATATTTGCTAATAGTGTTGTATATAACATCATAACTGCTGAGCCTTCCTTCCTTGTTAATGATAACAGATGGTTCTATTGCCCTCTATCGCCCTCTGTTCCGGGCGATGGCCTTTCATACCCTAACTATCTTATCTTGCTTTTATTCAGAAAATATACCTGCGGGGGTTACTTTTATACAAACATATCAAATAAATTCTTTAAATTATCATAAGTATTTATATCTAATAATATGTATGCATGGGAATGCAAATAAAAACAGTATTAATTATAAGGAATCGTTTGCCTTTTAACGATTAGGCTGTATATTATTTGTGATGTACTGGGATGTTTGGCGCCCGAGGAGGCATCTTAATGGCTCGAAACATGCAGAGCTTATTTTAATAAAGAATTTATGGAGATAATTATATTTTAGCGGGATTTCTCTCTCCTTACATAGGGAGGAACCCTGCTTACATCGGCAAATATATAAATTTGTTCTCTCTTTGCACTCTCAGAGACTCAAAAATGGTCTGATTTTTGTGAAGAAAATTAAAAAGAAAAGCTAGATTTAAACGCTCAGTGAATTTCCTACAAAAATGGTTCCTATGGAGTTTTCAAAAACGTGTTCTTATTGGAAGAAATCGGTACTTTCGAAGGTCTAGTTTCATTCGTTTCAACAGTTTTTGAATCTGTTTGCTTCAGTTATTAATTGGTTGTTATGTTAGTTGGATTTTTGTGTCATTACAAGAAGATATATAAATGATAAACGTGTTATAAGAGCGGAAGCCGGAGGAGGAGGCGTGAGTAGTTTCCGCTTAGCTGTTTCCTGTAGCTGGTATATCTAGCTTTTCATCGGAGTGTTTTTCCTGGGGGTGTTTATGAGGAAGTAGTAACTCTTTCTATTCCAATACTTGTGTATTCACTTTCCGTTTGTAGTATTTATGATTAGAAAGGTTCGGGTCGCTAGAAGATAATTCTATTTATATCTGTAAAGTTATTTACTATATGATTAGGATTATCAACACAAACACAACACAAGGGAATGTTTTGAGAAGCACCCATGTGCAATATTGACAAAACTCCAGTATTCCTGAAGAACCGCGTGTTGTATCAGCTCTTAAAATATATCTGTGTGTCTTTTTAATATTGATTGAATTTAAAGAGACTGGTTTTAACATCCCTACCACGAATAACTAAAAAGGGGAAATCAGGGATTGCAGTTAACAAAATTTGGTTCAAAAATACATTGCATCATACCAAGGTCCTTAACCCGCAGCATCCAGTTTTTTAAAACTTTTGTGAAATAGTTCGTACAACACGGCTTCCAGTTGCACTAAGACAAATATATATATATATATATATATATATATATATATATATATATACATATATATATACATACATAAACATATCTGTCTGTTGACTCTCTCACCAGCTGAAATATGGGTCCATTTCTATGAAATTTTGTAAAAAAATCGTTCGATTAATTTGAGAGGTAAAGTTCCTTAGCCAGGTGACTCCGTCCACCGGATCATGGTATTTGGAGCGAAAAATTCATGAAGGTTACGTTTTCGAGTTGATATTCTTGCAGGCACTCGTTTAATAGGTTCCTTAACGTAGGAAAACAGATGAAAACATTTATAAAGCGATATCTGTAACAGTTAAGGAGAAAAATTGATACAACTGTTTTTTTCAAACTATTTTACAGTTTGAGAATTGAGAAAGGATTGATTGAGTTCTGACTTATTCCAGACGTTTCACATTCATCTCATCTAAGATACTTGAACTTTGGTTGCGTTTGGAGGTAAGAAAGTTATAGTAGGGGGGGGATGTATAGACATATAGTAGGGGGGGATGTATAGACATATAGTAGGGGGGGATGTATAGACATATAGTAGGGGGGGGATGTATAGACACGAATGTTTTCAGATCTTGGTATATTTTCTAAACTACTTGGAAATAGTTTGGTTAAAAGAAATATGACAGTTTGAAACCTTTCTGAATTCTCTACAAAACAGGTTCTGATATAATTTTTCGAGTCGATGGGGATAATTTCCGCTTAGACTACTATCAGTTTCCTGTTGGGGAGCCTAAATCTTCCTTCTCTTTCAGATATTATCGTATATTTTTCATAAGATATGATGAAACCCTACCAATAACTGCTTCTATTCCTACACGATTGAGACTAGGGATAAGAACGGAACCGCGCTAAAATGACGGAGTTCCTGCGAGTTCGCCTGTTTTGTTTTTCTGCAAGTGATTTATTTTAATAAATTTAATAGTTTGTCGGTTTGTTTTGTAACACCTTTCTAATATGCATAGTACTAAGCCTATTGTACGAAATTACATTTTTCACAAACATTCAGTTTGATAAAACTGTTGATGTAATTAACAAGGTCTACAGTTCTTTACTTACAATATTGTTACTTTTAGAAAACTGTTTTTAGTTAGGCAATTCTGCAAAACACGGTTGGTTTGCTGGTTGCGTTATCTATTATTGAAGGGAGACGAGCAGGGTTCTGTTAGAATCCGCACAGTGGGGCCAAACGACATATCCTGTTTCAACAAAGGATACAGCCTCCAAATCTTAACCCTTAATTACTGGCGTGCTTTTTCTTCCATAACTAATGGTGTCGGGGCCCCAGTGAAACAAACTTTAAATTGATTTTTTTGGGTAAAATAATTAAAATAAATAATAATAAACAATGATATTTATTGAAATATAAAGATTTCACAGGGCAAAGGTGGAATAAACAAATAGATTCGGGTCAATATGACCCGACGCCAGTAATTAAGGGTCAATATGACCCGACGCCAGTAATTAAGGGTCAATATGACCCGACGCCACTAATTAAGGGTCAATATGACCCGACGCCACTAATTAAGGGTCAATATGACCCGACGCCAGTAATTAAGGGTCAATATGACCCGACGCCACTAATTAAGGGTCAATATGACCCGACGCCACTAATTAAGGGTCAATATGACCCGACGCCAGTAATTAAGGGTCAATATGACCCGACGCCAGTAATTAAGGGTCAATATGACCCGACGCCAGTAATTAAGGGTCAATATGACCCGACGCCACTAATTAAGGGTCAATATGACCCGACGCCAGTAATTAAGGGTCAATAAGACCCGACGCCAGTAATTAAGGGCCAATACGACCCGACGCCAGTAATTAAGGGCCAATACGACCCGACGCCAGTAATTAAGGGTCAATATGACCCGACGCCAGTAATTAAGGGTCAATATGACCCGACGCCAGTAATTAAGGGCCAATATGACCCGACGCCACTAATTAAGGGTCAATATGACCCGACGCCAGTAATTAAGGGTCAATATGACCCGACGCCAGTAATTAAGGGCCAATATGACCCGACGCCAGTAATTTAGGGCCAATATGACCCGACGCCAGTAATTAAGGGTCAATATGACCCGACGCCAGTAATTAAGGGCCAATATGACCCGACGCCAGTAATTAAGGGTCAATATGACCTGACGCCAGTAATTAAGGGCCAATATGACCCGACGCCAGTAATTAAGGGTCAATTTGACCCGACGCCAGTAATTAAGGGTCAATATGACCCGACGCCAGTAATTAAGGGCCAATATGACCCGACGCCAGTAATTAAGGGTCAATATGACCCGACGCCAGTAATTAAGGGTCAATATGACCCGACGCCAGTAATTAAGGGTCAATATGACCCGACGCCACTAATTAAGGGTCAATATGACCCGACGCCAGTAATTAAGGATTAACCCATTTCAAGGCATTTTTCTTTCTTTAATACAAGCTAGTAATGTTTAGAACAACTTTGTTTAGGCAGATTTATGTTTTTTGTTCTCCTCGTTTATTAAATTATGTGTAAATAATTCACAAGCATTTACAATCGAACATAAAATAATATTTTATTTTTCATCTAACTTAATATCAGCACTGGTATCATTGAAATTAAACATTGAAATCCTGATTAGACTTGGAACAAATCATAATCTATTTTCAAATCATTCAAAAATCATGTTATTTCAATTAATCTCAGTGTTGAATTAAGATAAATTTAAAATTTTAAAGATTTAAATGTTTTAGTCAGATTTGTTTCAAATTGAATGCGTAAATTGGTCTGGAAAAGTAGTTGTATGAGTTTTTCTCGTAGAAGGTTACAGATCTCGCATTAAAAATGGTTTTATTCGTTTTCCTAAGTCAAGGTACCTATAAAACGAGTACCTGCAAGCATATCGTCGATGCAAAAGCAAAGTATCGAATGAGAAAATCACCACTTTCAAGAGCGAAAATACTTTTATTTATTACTTTGATTTTGGGCAGTCAAATAGTCGGCAGATTCTACCTTTTCACAGTGGTTATATTCCACTTTCATTGCGTGAACTTAGATTCGAGAGTTTGCCGTCCATCTGTCCGACGGCAATCAGCAAAAATTTAAAATGAAAAATGCGTTTTTTTCACATTCGATACTTTGCATTTGTATCGACGATATTAACTCGGAAAAGTACGACTTTTTCGCGCGCATTTTGCTACAAAAACCATGTTCCAGTGGACAGAATCTGCTGGGGAGAGGAACCGCGCTAGAAAGATAAACAGATGGCAATACTGAAGATGGCGTAAAGATAGTCACCCGCCTCGAACCACAGGTTTCTATATGCTTCCATTCTAAACCTATGCCTTTCTGAAGGTTATGTACAAAACAGCCTTGTTTTTTCAGGAATGGCTTTTAGAACGACATACGCAAGGGAGGTAAAATATAAAATCTTACTATCTGTTTTTTGTAGGAATACCCGTTTTTTTCTGCTCCTACGCATTTCATAGTTCCTTTAAACGTTTAAAATCATTAATAAATGTGGTTTAAGAGGAATGCGGTTTGGTGTTAACGAGTGCCATTTTCAACTCCACTTGAAAAGTAGAAATTAATAAAAGATCTCTACTCTTCCAAAAATTCCCCGCTGCCTAATTTCGCAAATGTTATAAAATTGAATATATTTTCCTACAGTATACCCAGAACTGAGATTAATTTCCAATTTCATAATGTAATTGGGATGGGAGAGGAAAAAAAAATATCTTATTTTTATTCTGTATAATCTTATCAAAAATAAAATAAAATTATTTTATATGTAAATAACAAAGTATTATTAAAATAATTCTTAAAATGAAACCAAATTATAAATATTAGATTTAAGCTTATTAAGTTTATAATCAAGATGAAAAGGCAGGAAAGTACCCCTAATTTATTATATTAGTGTAATTATTGATAAATAGTATCCAGTTACAATACTAGATATCCTCCCTACCATGTCGGTCTATGGAATATGCAAATCTGAGCAAACTAGAGAACCAACATATTCTATCCATTGACCAAGTAATATATTGAAAAATGGTCTTATTCTATACTTTATTTAAGGCATTAAAGGCTATTCTAAAGGGGTTAGAGTTGTGACTAGCCGTATCTAACACAATCCAAGAGCAAAGACTAGAATCTGAAAACGAGGTTTTCCATATTCGATAGTTTGACATGGTAAGGACGGCATGCACAGATATACGAGTTTTTCTGCAAACGTTTGAGAGCTTTTTGAAATAGTTTTCTTTTCATGTTATTATGTTTGGTTATGAATAATTTCATATGATATCCAGAAAGTGGAGATGTTAGCTACATTCTGAAGCAAAACTTTAGTCTGGCAGGGTTTTATATTAAACTAGCTGTTACCCTTCTTGCCATGCTACACCTACTTTCTGCATCTAGAAAAGCAAAAATATATTAGAAACCAAATAAGTAATATTAACCTCTAATAACGCAAATCTGTAACTATTTGGGTTCATAGATTCGAACCCGTGAGCTCCTAACTGTGAGAAGAATGAAGACTTATATGTGTACTAAGTTTGGTCAAAATCGGTCGAACTGTGTGGATTTGTATAAGAACCAAACATACAGACAAACAGCTGGTAGACGTTTTTGACCTAGCCTACGCAACCCCCCGGATCAAGCCCTACCAGTTTTCCAAGTTTGGTCAAAATCTGTCAAACGGTTTGGATTTGTATAAGGAACAAACCCACAAACAGACAGGTGGTATTTATATTTGTTACCGACAAAGTATATAATCAGGCATTGTATAGAATGCCTAAATCCAGCCGGCAATTTATAAAATAAAGCGTATTTCATACTTTACCTAGGCATTTTATAGAATGCCTACTGCGCTTTAGGCAAAGTATGAAAGACAGAATATTTAGCTTCTAGGAGTGAATAATTGTCAAGAGTACAGAGTGTAAAAGAGCAACGAAAATGGAATTCTAATTTTCACAATACTCAGCCCTGCTCCAACAAGTAGCTCCTCATATAAGTTATTCAAATTACCTAAGTATAGAGTAAACTCAAAACCTTTTTAATTTTATACAATGCCAAATAAGGAACAGGCATTCTACAGAATACCTAGGCATTTTATACAATGCCAAATAAGCAACAGGCATTCTACAGAATACCTAGGCATTTTATACAATGCCAAATAAGGAACAGGCATTCTACAGAATACCTAGGCATTTTATACAATGCCAAATAAGCAACAGGCATTCTATAGAAGACCTAGGCATTATATACAATGCCTAGGCATTTTATACAATGCCAAATAAGCAACAGGCATTCTATAGAATACCTGGGCATTTTATACAATGCCAAATAAGGAACAGGCATTCTACAGAATACCTAGGCATTTTATACAATGCCAAATAAGGAACAGGCATTCTACAGAATACCTGAGCATTTTATACAATGCCAAATAAGGAACAGGCATTCTACAGAATACCTAGGCATTTTATACAATGCCAAATAAGGAACAGGCATTCTACAGAATACCTAGGCATTTTATACAATGCCAAATAAGCAACAGGCATTCTACAGAATACCTAGGCATTTTATACAATGCCAAATAAGGAACAGGCATTCTACAGAATACCTAGGCATTTTATACAATGCCAAATAAGCAACAGGCATTCTATAGAAGACCTAGGCATTATATACAATGCCTAGGCATTTTATACAATGCCAAATAAGCAACAGGCATTCTATAGAATACCTGGGCATTTTATACAATGCCAAATAAGGAACAGGCATTCTACAGAATACCTAGGCATTTTATACAATGCCAAATAAGGAACAGGCATTCTACAGAATACCTGAGCATTTTATACAATGCCAAATAAGCAACAGGCATTCTATAGAATACCTGGGCATTTTATACAATGCCAAATAAGCAACAGGCATTCTACAGAATACCTGGGCATTTTATACAATGCCAAATAAGGAACAGGCATTCTACAGAATACCTGGGCATTTTATACAATGCCAAATAAGCAACAGGCATTCTATAGAATACCTAGGCATTATATACAATGCCAAATAAGCAACAGACATTCTATAGAGTACCTAGGCATTTTATACAATGCCAAATAAGCAACAGGCATTCTATAGAATACCTAGGCATTTTATACAATACCTAGGTATTTTATACAATGTGTGTAATAAGTTGGAAAAACTAATACTTTCTATACTTTGCCTACACCGCTTAGGGATTCTATAGAATGCCTGGATTCTATACATTGCCGGTAACACATATATAGATATGATAGTCGCCGTATTTCTTAGATAGTCCGCAGGTGCGCCACCTTTGTCAAAGGACACGAAAACTATAGCAGTAATTAATAAGTGGAATACAGCAATCAGAGAGAGCCGAATGAATTATGAAATAAACCGGGATTGGTTCAATACTTCTCTTGATAATTCTTTTACAAGAGTGATATAAATTGTTTCCTCGAGAGTACAATGTCAACTCTCCATTCCAATAAGAGTTTATAAATTCTAAATCGGTCCCGAGTCGACGATTACACACGATAAAGCCACTGTTTATGGTTCGTGGAGTTTTCGATGAGACGTGTCATTCTTAACTTGGTCGGAAATGAAATTAATTAGAATATTACACTTAAGTCTTTCACATTTCTTGTGATTAATTTAAACTGAATTTTGAAACAAATTCGGAACAATAGTCATTTTTTTTTAAATATAATAGCACAGCATTTATCTAGAGCCAGAAATAATTCTTCAAGGAGCCGCAGATTGGCCACCTCTGGTATATGTGATTGACTTCACCAAAGATAACCATCTGAAAATCATCTCCCTTCTTTCACCTACAAGTTGCAGCCTTTCCATTTGTCCGTCCACAGTTTCTTCAATTTCCGTCAGAAAATTAAAAAATGTTTTCTCAGAAAAATCTTAACGTCCATTATAATTAATGAAGAATTTTAGGACGGGTTTTCTATAGGTCACCACCCTTTTCTAGCCAGGATAGGGCTGATGCCGTTTCTTTTTTCTAAAGAATAGGCACCACCCTATAGTGGGAATCGAACCACGACCCTTGGCAGAAAGTGTTAAGCCCTCACGCCTTAAAACTCACGGCCACCGGGCCTCCTATTTGTTTTTTATAAAACTAAATTAAAATAAATGCATAATAAAGGAAATACTAAGGATGTACATTTTACCTGTCCTCGTTCTAGTGATGTCCGCTTATAACAATCATGTACGGATGTACGGATCCTTTGGATAATTCCTTGTTTCAATAAATTATGTAGATTTTAGTTGAATATATTAATTATACAAAAGTTATATATAATAGTTTTAATAAAACAGAAACATTTCAGAATATAATTGATTATCTTAAATTTATTAAAGCATACATGCATATCTAAAAACGTAACTTTCCTTATATATATATATATATATATATATATATATATATATATATATATATATATAGAGAGAGAGAGAGAGAGAGAGAGAGAGAGAGAGAGAGAGAGAGATGTAGATTAAAATATAATATAAGTGTGAACATTCGTAAAGATTTCAAATTTCAAATATTAAATAATTTGATAATTTTCGGGTAACTTAAACAATAGAGTATATTGTGCTAAAGGCTATTGTAGTCGACGCACAATAAAAAAAAATAGATTTAATCATATAAAAACAAAAAATAATACAATACAAAATTATGGAATGTATTTATAAAGATGACGAAGTTGCTGGGAATCAGGCCTTTTGTTTTCCTGCATAGAGGTTTACAGTCCAGTCAACCAACCAACAGTTATAGATGGAAATTTTTGGAACACAATTTTGGACTTCGTAACTTTGCTTGGGCTGGATAGGAGGTGAACATATCAAAAGTCCTCGCCCGTAGCCTTTGTGCCGGGGGGAGGGGGGTTAGAAGGTTCCATGTTTCGGGTTTTCACTTATATCTCGGAAACCCTGCGTCCTAGCGACATGACTATTCTATAACAAATGAAAGCTGATTGAATTTCCTACAAGTTCTATTCAATAAAGTTTTAGCGCGGTTCCTCCCTCCCTTCATAGGAAGGAACCCCCGCTTATAAGGTTGATCTCATGAAACAATCCGGAAGTGCCGACTTGAAAATTTTGCGTTTCAGAACCCTTTATTTATTTATGCTTTATTTATATGCGTTAATTTATATATATATATATATATATATATATATATATATATATATATATATATATATGTCTGTTCGCGGATTTCTGGCTTCCCTGATGGTCCGATTTTGATGAAATTCGGTACAAAAATCCATCGTCCAATTTGAAAGGTCAAGTTCGTTAAACAGCAAAATCCGCCCACTGGAAGATGGCGTTTGGGGCGAAATTCGCGCAAAAAAAATCATAACGCTTACGTTTTTAGCGCGGTTCCTCCCTCCCCCATAGGGAGGAACCCCGCTTATAGGGTTGATACAATGAAACAAACTGAAAGTGCCGACTAGAAAATTTCGCGTTTCAGAACCCCTAGAGACCGAAAATAACGGTGGTTCAAATTTGTATATATATATATGTATATATTTATATGTATATATATATATATATATATATATATATATATATATATATATATTTATATTTGTCTGTTCGCTCTCTAGCTAGAAGACGAATGGTCCGATTTTGATGAAATTTGGTACAAAAATCCTTCGTCCAATTTGAAAGGTCAAGTTCGTTAACCAGCAAAATCCGCCTACTGGAAGATGGCGTTTGGGGCGAAATTCGCGCAAAAAAAAATCGTAACGCTTACGTTTTTGAGTTCATAAGCTTCTAAGTACTCGTTTTATATGATTCCTGGGCTAGGAAAACGAATGAAACCATTTTCAAGACGATAGCTTTAACCGTTTACGAGAAAATTGGAAAAATATTTTTTGAATACCGTTTTTGGTTTGGGTACTTAGAATCATGGGATTCAGTTGAAACATTTACGGCATGTTCTACTTTCATTAAAACTAATATGTTGAAATTTTGGTTACGTTTGGAGTTAAGGAAGGGTTAGAATAAAATATTTTATTAACAGACTTAAAAAGTTTTGGTAACTTTGTATATTTTCCTTAATATCTCGAAAAAGGTTGAGAATTTGGTAAACGAAAGAATACCATTAGAAAGCTTACTAAATGCTCTACAAAAAAGGTTCTGATGAAAGTTTTGATTAGGCGATGTCAATCGGAGAAATAAGTGCTTAAAACATTGAAGTAATTGATTTTGCTTATTCGAACTGTTCTTTTTGTCTGTTTTTATTCCTTGTTATTTTTAAATTGCTTATAGTTGGATAATGTATTTTACAATAAAACAGATTAGGCAAAATAAGAAAAACAATTCATTGTTAGAAATATAGCTTGCCAAGAGAAAAAGATTCGTTGGCGTCTTTTGAATATTTTCAATTGCCTTTATGCTGTTGGTTTTTTTATTTTATTTTTTAATTGATTTTATCTGTAGAATTATTACTATAGTAAAAGAACACAGGAATGTGTGAAAATATTTGATATTTTCCAATTCATTGAAACGTATGAAATGAAGTATCGGTAGAAGAGGATTCTAGGGTCTTGCGGACCTGACCCCAGGTATAGCCATAAAACCCTTTGAACAAAGGCCGAGGAAGATATTATCTGTTTCTATTCTATGCTTTTCAAATGAGAATAGGGATATGAACAGGAACCGGGGTCTCCCGTGGTCTAATGGCTAGCGCCTTGGATTCATAAGCGGGAGATGGTGGGTTCGATTCCCAACCTCCGGGAAGAAGAATCATGGGATTCAGTTGAAACATTTTCTGCATGTTCTACTTTCATCAAAACTAATATGTTGAAATTTTGGTTACGTTTGGAGTTAAGGAAGGGTTAGAATAAAATATTTTATTAACAGACTTAAAAAGTTTTGGTAACTTTGTATATTTTCATTAATATCTCGAAAACGGTTGAAAACCTTGGGAAGCGAAAGGTTACCATTCGAAAGCTTACTAAATGGTCTACAACAAAGGTTCTAAAGAAAGTTTTGAATAAGCGATGTCAATCGGAGAAATAAGTGCTTAAATTTTGAAGTAATTGATTTCGAACGGTTCTTTTTGTCTGTTTTTATTCCTTGTTGTTTTTTAATTGCTTAAAGTTGGATAATGTATTTGACAATAAAACAGATTAATTAAAATGATAAAAACAATTCATTGTTAGAAATATATCAGGCTGTACCGTATGAAATGTCAGTTTTGGATTTGCCGATTTCCTTCAAATGTCTTGAAACTGTCGAGGCTCCTACTCCGAGTTCTTTGGCATATTCCCTAGTGTTTTTAATTGCTTATAGTAGCCAAATGTATTTGCCAATAAAACAGGATACGTATAATTAGACGATTTTATTTTTGCGGAATCCTGGGATTCTCAGATCCCGTATGAATATCTATTAGGCCCCCTTCGTATATGTTCCTTAATATCTCAAAAAGGGTTAGGAAATCGTGGCAAGTGAAATGTAACAGTTCGAAAGCTTACTAAATTCTCTACAAAAAATGTTTTGAAGAAATGTTTGATTGGGTCGTCACATTAAGAGAAATAAGTGCTTAAAACTTAGTTAGTTAGTTTCGTTTATTTAAACGGATCTATTTGTGTGTTTCCCGCAGTTTTTTTTCACTGCTCGTTATTTTTGTACTTGCTTATAGCAGTCAAATGTATTTGTCAGTAAACAGGATACGTATAATTAGAAGCAATATTTTGTTTGTTAGAATTCGAAGATGCCGTATGAATATCTAGATTACAGTATTGGAGTTGATTTCGTTCTTTAGAATTGTTCTTGGTATTCCATATTTTCATCTGTTACCCATAGTTTTTTTATTGCTAGTAGTTTTTTCTTATTGATTATAGAATATAAATCTATTTGGCTATAAAACAGGATACGTAAAATTAGTAACAATATTACGGAGATTTCTGAGCGAAATGCCTTGTAAGATTTTCTACCACCACGAACGGCGTTTTTCCTGTATTTACCCCACATTTTAATTGGTTGCTGTTTAAGTCGTTTCCTGCTGCACTCCACACATGGGAAACACGCTTCTGACGTCGACCCAATGACGTAATCCGAAGTGCCTAATAAATGATTTCACGTTTTAGAACAGGTAGATATCGAAAATAGCTGTGCTTCAAATTAGAATCTATTGTTGAGTAATTATATGAATCTTTGGATAATAATTCCAATAGTTAAAATTATAACTAAATTGGAAAATATGTATTTAATAGAACTCATTAAACCTTTTACAGAGAACTCTATTTTTTATTTTAATTTTCTTGATCAACAGGTCTTTGCATATATTTGAAAACTCTGTTGATAAAACCTCTATATCGTTTTTTGTTTGATTCAATAATAAGAAATCCTTTTTTCAATGATTTTATGTTTTTAGGCCTATCTATAATTCCTGCGGGTTAATATGTTTTTTAAATTGAAGCTTTAAAGCCTCAACAGGAATATTTGTGTAATCACCCTTCTCAGTTAATTTATTAGAATCATGAGTGACCGTTTTTGTGTTACAACTAACAATCTTTGAAAACGAAGTTTGACTATCCTTGTTATTGTTATTTTCCTTCTGTTTGGCCGAGATTTTCTATTCATGATCTAATTCTCCTTGAATTTTTTGTCTAGATCAAGAACCTAATGTAAGCACTCATAAATTCCTTAATTTAATTGAGGAAGTTTATCAAGCTTGATATAATCACTTTTGGGTTTATACGGGTGGTCTATACCGAGTCCTTTGTTTGTAAACACAAAGAACTTTCTGAGTAACGGTAAAGGGCAGTAAAAGTATATGACTTTACCTGGAACCAGACCCTGCATGCCCTTTTCGTAGTTGTTTAGCTCACATTTTAATGGGTTGTTGTTTCTTTTAATTGCATTTATTTATAGAATTAGTATTACTGTAGAAGAAATCAAGAAAAATAGAAATATTTTTATATTTGTTTTGATATTTGAAATAACTATTTGTAGCAGTTGGGCTGGCCAACCTGTGGTTGGTGCCATTCCAGGTATAAGGGTACGCTGCCCCTTGATAACGGGCCCATTGTTTACGGGGGAAAGGTTGAACCAAAATAAAACCGGTTTCTATTTCAATCTTCCCAAATGACACTAGGGATAAAAACTGAACCGCGCTAAGATGACGCAGTTCCTGTGAGTCGGACTTTTTGGAGATATCTTTAGCTTTGGAAATATCCGCTCTTGAATGTCTGTCATTTTAGGAAAAAAAAAAAAACACACTTTTTAGCGCGGTTACTCCCTATCTCCAAAGGGAGAACCCGCTTATGATGTTGACCTCATGACGCAAACCGGAAGTGCCGACTAGAAACTTTCACGTTTCAGACCCTATAGATCACGAACATATAGGTGGCTAAAATTTGTATATATATATATATATATATATATATATATATATACATATATATTTATATATATGCTTGTCTGTTCGCTCTCTAGCAAGCTCAAAAATGGTCCAATTTTGACGAAATTTGGAACAAAAATCTGTCGTCTAATTTGAAAGGTCAAGTTCGTTAACCAGCAGAATCCGCCCACTACAAGATAGTGTTTGGGGCGAAATTCGCGCAAAAAAAATCGTAACGCTTACGTTTTTGAGTTTATATGCGTCCAGGTACTTTTTTTATAGGTTTCTTAACATAAGAAAAGGAATGAAACCATTTTGAAGGCGATATCTTTAACCGTTTCTGAGAAAAGTGGAATCAATGTTTTTGTAAGTCATTATTTTTTTTGTGAGTACTTAGAATCGCGGGATTCAATTGAAATATTTTCTACATCTTGGAAATTAATCCCAACTAAGATGTTTAAATTTTGGTTATATTTGGACTTAAGGAAGTATGCGAATAAAATTATTTTATTAATATACATGAAAAGTTTTCGGATCTTCTTACATTTTTCGTAAATATCTCGATAACGGTTGGGAAATCGTGGTAAGTGGAAGTGACCATTCGAATGCTTACTAAATTCTCTACAAAAAAGGTTCTGAAGCAGTATTCGATAGGGCAACGTCAATGAGAGATATAAGCGCATAAAACTTAAAAAGTGTTTGTTTTGTTGTTTTGAAATGGTTTTTCTCTTTCTTTATCTCACTTTTTAATTGGTTGTTTCTTGTTAGTGTTTAATTGCATTTATCAGTAAAATTAGTATTGTAGTAAAATAAGCTAAGAAACGTTGAAAGGTATTGGTAGTAAGTTTGGAGTGGCTGTGGTAATCATGATGGCAGTGGCTAACCATGATGACGTAGGTTGTTTTGAATTCTCCTATCTATATAACCTTCCTCATATCCTCCAACTGAAGTTACCGTTATTTCTTATTTTATAGAAAGATTTAACCCACGACAGAATGGAATTTAATTCGCCATGAAGCACATATTTACAGTTGATTATAACAGTAAAACGAATTTGCTAGTAAAACACGATACTTAAAATGACAACGAATTTTTGGTTGTTTAGAATAGAGCCTTCTCAGCAGAACTCAAAGAGTAAGTACGTTTTCAGTACATAATGGTATTGACTTATACAGATTAAGAATTATCCGCTTCTGTGTAAGTTGACTACTGTCAGTTTCCTGTGATTTGTGATGCTAATCTATTCCATTTCTTCGAGATGTATGTAACCGCGCTAAGATGACGCAGTTCTTGCGAGTTGGACTTTTTCTATTCTCGACCGGATATCTCTTCAACGATGAACCGAAAAAATAAATGTCGGCTATAGGGTTGTAGAGCATTCCATTCGCTTCAATAATATATATTACTATTTTATGTATTTTCCTTCAAACGTGATATACGCACTCACATGGTCTTAGCAAAACCATTGCCAATAATGGACAAGATCTAATTTAATTGAGTGTGAATAACTGGTCAGTAGGACTAAAATTATATATTTTGTGCTATTTATAAGTCCAGTACTCACTATATTTACATAATGGAGTATATTTTGGACAATACATTGACTGGAAATGGTGAGAAATTGAACGGTTCATTGGTCGACTGTTGTCGCCAGATATCACGATGAACACTAAAAGTGTTTTCACGTTTGAAGGAAAATACATAAAATAGTAAAGCTATATATATTCTTGAAGGGGATGTAATGCTCTACAACCCTATAAACGGCATTTATTTTTTGGGTTTATTTTTAAAGAGTTATCCGGTCAAAAAGAGCAAAATGTGTGTTTTTCCCCAAAATGACAGACTTTCAAGAGCGGATATTTCGAAAACTAAAGATATCTCGAAAAACTTTAATAAATAGAACTTGTAGGAAATTTAATCAGCTTTCATTTGTTATAGAATGGTCATTTCGCTTGGACGCAGGGTTTCCGAGATATAAGTGAAAACCCGAAAAATGGGACCTTCTAAACCCCCCTCTCCCCCGGCACAAAGTCTACGAGCGAGGACTTTTGATATGTTGACCTCCTAACTAGCCGAAACAAAGTTATGAAGTCAAAAAATGTGGTCCAAAAATTTTCATCTATAGCTGTTTTTATAGCTGTTTAGCATTCGTTGCCTGGACTGTTAAATGATTGCCTGAATTATGAATAAGATTGCTGTTCTACTGTATTATTAATGAATGCCTATTAGTAGTGGTTATTAAGCCGTCACGATCTTTGCTTAGATAGATTAGGAGATTTCGAGGTGGTTATATCTCTTTGGGAGATTCATGTTGGTGTAACTATTTGTCAGCGAGGTAGAAAACCTTTCCTCTTCTTATGCATAGACGGCGTATGACGGGATGAAAAATCCCCCGCTGGGGTCGTTAGTATCTGTCAGGCTCGCTAGGGGCAGCACTGCTCTCAATCTCCCGCCAGATTGGCCGCAACTCCCGTCAGAACCTTTAGACAAGGTTTAGACTCATCGGCTTGGATGAGCCAGGGATGAAGAATCCTCATTTCTCCGAAGTTTCTTTCACAAGCCGTGTCTGGTATTACAGCACCGGTTTTAGGTCTTGAGATCTAACCCGTGGGAAGCTTCGAAAGATTGCTTCGTGTGTGTACAATTCTGACAATAACTACTTCTGTTCAGTTTGTAATGACATTTTGCAAATAAAATAATCAGGCAGTCGGAGCATACTATTGACTGACTGTATCGAGCCTACTTGTATTATAGACCTATAATTAGGCTTGTCATATTTTTGGCGAGTGCAACCGGGACACATGTGGGGGGGGGCATGGAATAAAAATGGTACAAATTAGAAGCAAAATGGTTCCCAAATGTTCCGATCCCTACCATTTACACCTGGACTGACTGAAAAACCTACGAAGACGATCAAAAAATCCTACCCTTCCCTAAATTTTGGTTTGAAAACCAACAACAAACTCAAAACCCTCTATACCAAACTCAAAGATCCCATCCCTTTTGACCAAACCACCCGCTGTGTTTACCAAGTCCCTTGCCAAACCCCTTCCTATAATGGTATATACATAGGAGAAACCATAAATGACATTCACTCACGTCTTACACAACATAAACGAACCATCACTAATAAAGAAATAGATAAATCTGCACTTGCTAAACACGCCATTCCGCAAAAACACACTTTTAACTTCGACGACACAAAAATTCTTTCTACAGAACGAAACAAAAAAAGACTACAGATCTCTGAATGTGTACACATAAACTTAAACAAAAACAATATAAACTACAAAACTGACCAACAAGGCATTTCTCCTATGTACGCTAATATTTTTCAAAAACTCTACCGACCTCCCACCTAGTATTTTCCCATGCCCCTTGTGTATCCTTACATTAACACCTTTCCTGTCATAAAATGTCATAAACAGGCCTTTGATCCTTACCGACCTTCTCCCACCACCTGGTTTGTTTTCTGTTTCATTTACCCTAGTAGTTTCCTTTTTTCTTAAACACTTCCACAATGGTTACTTAACTGTCAACATTGGTCTTCCTCTGCCGCTCGGCATTTCCATTGGTATGTAGTATCTTGTTTCTTTGTTATAATTAATTAATGTTACTATTAGCACCTATTTACTTATATAAACTTCAATATAATAACCTTTTTTCTTCTTTTTCTGTTATGTTTCTTTTTATTTTCATTCTACTCATTCTAAGAATTGAAGACCAAATTGTTCTTTTATAATAAGTTAAGTGTATTTATAGTTCTGTTACTTATCTCAATTATAAACTTTTTTTGTATTAATTTCTGTTTTTTTCTTGTCTTTTTAGCTGACGAAGGCTACCAATGAGTAGCCGAAACGTCCAAAATATAGATTTTTTTAACAAAAATCATATTGAGGTTTCTTTAGCCGAATCCCAACCATTCCATCTTTACTTATCACCTCGACGGCTAACTATCTAATCATCATAATCCTACCTGTGCTTTAGGTCGTGGCTGACGTAAAACTGTGACAGAAGTGACTTCATTGGTGAGGGAACCTGACGTTGATTTAAATTCCTAATTCCGTGGTTTTTGTTTACGTATCTAAGCACATTTTCATGATGAATATTATTTTCATTTAGAATCAAACCAGTCATTTGTACTTCTTCGAAGAGAGGTTTGAACAGTTCCTAAGTATCTCGCACACTTTCATATCCCTGGACCTTTAAGAGTTTACCCGAGAGGTTTGCACCTTTATATCCAGACAACCCGCGAGATTTTGAGATAATCCGCTAGTTGTTATTAGCTCGAGGCCTATCTGTCATCTTGTTTGCTGTAATGATCCGTGTTCTCTCGCCCTACCCTGATCCTATCCAAGACTTACCTACCTTAATCTTCTCTAATATTCCAAACTATAAAGCACCATTAAAAGGCGTTCTCCTGAAATGGATCTTTTGATGGAGATTCGCGATACATTTTCGGCTCTTAATAAGATATCCTGATTGAATTTGAAACAGGTTTTTATCATGTTTTCAATGCTCTCCCTTACGTTGTAGCTGCTTGATTGAAATCTTCCTCTCGGATGATGGCTTTTTGAAAGGCGCTTGTAGTTACCTCGATTACCACCTGCTCTACTTCCTTCAACGTTAGAAATTAAATCCAAAGAATCTTGCTGATTTTATCCGTTCGATTAGTACTTGTGCTAATTGAGGTTCCACTCGTGATTGAAGTCTGCATTGACCCTCTCTAATAAGAAAAAAAATGGACCAGATTAAAATAGTTATTTGCTTATATATATACTGGTAAAATATTTTTATTCAACTGATACCACAGCGTCGAACTCTGCTTAAAGAGTGCCAACAGACAAATATATATATATATATATATATATATATATATATATATATATATATATATATATAGGCATTTTTAGGCAGTATAATTTGGCACCAATTTCACCATACTGTACTAATGTAACCCCATTTTACGGCATATATATATATATATATATATATATACATAGTACATAAATATTTAATTAGGCGCGGAAATAACCTTAAGCCCCCTTTAAACTGAGACGTAAATATGAAAATTCTACTCCTTAATGACGGATATTTTTTTTACAAATATTTGTATACAACTTGTTTTCAAAATTGGAGCATTTTTTCTGATTGATAAGACACAGAAAACCTTGATTAGACACATTCACAAAGAGTATTTCGTTTATATTATCAAGAGCTCTGGGAATGGACTGTACGCGGAAATCTAAACGTGTAATTTTACTTACAAAATAAGTAAAATAAAAAGAATATGTTCTATTTTGTAAAGAATCGTAATTTTAAAAAATGGACCAACCAATATTAACAGCTTTATTTTTTAAATATCTTGTGATTTTTGGTTCCTTGTCTGGTATGAAAACAATATTAACGATAAAGATGATATTAATGACTATTATATCACATACCATATACCATAACCATAGTATTAATGAGCATTGTAGTCGATACAGAATAATTTTAAAAATCAGGACTTGGTCAGGAATTGGTCGAATAAATACTCTTGTTAACACCAATCTATTCAAATCTAGTTAGTCATAAAATAATTGCAAAACACCAAAGAATTGTCCAATGTTTATTAAATTTGATAAATTTACTGATAGCTTTACAAACTGATAACAAAAACTATTAACACTGCTCAGAATTACTAACATTGAGCGAAATATAGGTTAAAGATTGTAGGGCTATGCACACATCCTTGCGCAACACCATATTGATTCGATTCCACTACCTGCTTTTGATATTCGAGTCGCAGTGGAAAAACCTTGTTTCAGTAATACTAACACTGGATGCCAAATATCATACAGCCATTTTTATTCATACTGATTTCCTTGTGGACATTAATTACAAACACTGCTTAGTATTGCTGTTGGCCGAAATATAGTTTAAATATAATAGGGCTATGCAAACACCCTTGCACAACACCATCCATATCTATTCGATTTATCAGATTTTATTTGTTATTCTATCCGCATTTATTTGACTACACAAACATTATTCTATAATTCTATTCGCAGTTAAAAAGCCTGGTTTACGAAAGAGTGATACTGGAAGGCAAGTATCGACGATACAAATGCAAAGCCTGGTTTAGGAAAGAGTGATACTGGAAGGCAAGTATCGACGATACAAATGCAAAGCCTGGTTTACGAAAGAGTGATACTGGAAGGCAAGTATCGACGATACAAATGCAAAGCCTGGTTTAGGAAAGAGTGATACTGGAAGGCAAGTATCGACGATACAAATGCAAAGCCTGGTTTAGGAAAGAGTGATACTGGAAGGCAAGTATCGACGATACAAATGCAAAGCCTGGTTTAGGAAAGAGTGATACTGGAAGGCAAGTATCGACGATGCAAATGCAAAGCCTGGTTTAGGAAAGAGTGATACTGGAAGGCAAGTATCGACGATACAAATGCAAAGCCTGGTTTACGAAAGAGTGATACTGGAAGGCAAGTATCGACGATACAAATGCAAAGCCTGGTTTAGGAAAGAGTGATACTGGAAGGCAAGTATCGACGATACAAATGCAAAGCCTGGTTTAGGAAAGAGTGATACTGGAAGGCAAGTATCGACGATACAAATGCAAAGCCTGGTTTAGGAAAGAGTGATACTGGAAGGCAAGTATCGACGATACAAATGCAAAGCCTGGTTTACGAAAGAGTGATACTGGAAGACAAGTATCGACGATACAAATGCAAAGTATCGAATGTGCAAATTGGTTTGGTACATTATATATGACTTATATAAATTTTATCTTATTATATATTTTAATTAAACTTAATGCACATTTGTTAGTTTGATTATGTGTAATTGATAATTATTTTTCTTTAATTTTCGAGAGTTTGCCATAACGTACATGAGTCCAACAGGAATCAGTATAGATTGATAATGGTACATGCGTTTTTGCACATTGGATACTGTGCATTTGTAACGACGATATCATAGAGCCAAATGATAGATGAAGCTTTGATGGGTTTCCCCATGGTCTAGTGGCTAACACGTTGGGTTCTCATGCGGAAGATGGTGGGTTCGATTCCCTCCGGCAGCAAGGATTTTTCTCATTTCATAACCCGTTGAGAAAGTTCCTTGCTGCAACGTGGACGTCGGCTCTCCGGAAAACAAAAACAAAAAAAAAACCACAGTCGTGATGAAATAAATAAAAAACACGAAATAAAATCGAAATGTCTGTTGAATTGTAGAAATTTATGTTCATAATAACGGAAATTTCTATTTTTAAGATTTCTGGTCATAAAAATTTAAAATCATAATAAAACATTGTGAAAATTAACTGCAAACGTTGCTCAGTTTTACGATAATTTAGCGAAATATAGGTTAAAGATTATAGGTCGATGCAAAAACCCTTGCAAAACACCAAATCTATTCGACTCCTCTACCTGCTTTTAGCAATTCAATTCGCAGTGGAAAATTCTTGTTTACGAAATACTGGTGCAGAGCAACAAATTCCACAGAGCACAATGAAATATAAGAGGTTAGTGGTAAAATAATTGCAAAACACCGAAGAATTGTCCAATGTCTTTTGAATTTGAGAAATTTACTGATAGTTTTACCAATTGGTAACATAAAGTACGAACCCTGATCAGGATTACTATTATTGAGCGAAATATAGTTCAAATATTATAGGTCTAAGCAAACACCCTTGCGCAACACCATATCTATTCGCCTCAACGGCCTGCCATTGGCTGTGTTATTCGCAGAGGGAAGCCTTGTTTACGAAATACTGGCACCAATCATAACCTATTATAGAGGTGGAATAGAAAATAAAATATCAGAATATCTTTAAAGCTGTACCATTGTGTGGGATACTGGTTAGGTATTGTCGATAGGCCTATATCTGCAGATTAAGATGTCTATACTTAGGCTGGAATTCTGCAGTAAATAAGCCCTATCTCTGTATTGCTATCTTCGACAAGATGGCGTCCTTATTATCAGCTGTTGCTGCTATAATTGCGCGGGAGTATTGTGTAGTATTGGGATCTGACCTTAGATAACCTCACCATGGTGGTTATAACTCATTCTTATTGCATTCTATCTTCGGCTTGTATTCTTCATTGTTTGTTCTGACTCTGTTATTATTCCACTCGCCGGCTTTATTGCAGATATTTCTCCTTTAATGACCATCCTTATTGACACGGCTTGTATCAATATCTCCTCCATACTTAGCCATTATCCTGTTACTTTTGTTGCACTTTATCATCCTCTGTGATTTCTCACTCTTTATGGGCACAAAACCAGCCCTAAATGGCAATCCGCGGTTATCATCTCAAAGTTGAGACTTAAATTTAACCATAAATCATTATAAATATATATATATATATATTTATATATATATATATATATAAATATATATATATATATATATATACACACACACAGGGTGTGGCCTAATGAATGGATAATATGATACCTGTGAGTAGAGGACATTGTGGCGTTTCAGAAAAATATGTTTCATGTTTAGTAAAGGTCCTTTGTTTTTCGAGATATTCGACATTTTCGAAAAATCCCCCAAAAATTACACCCTTCGCCACTCCTTTTAGAGTGACGACTCGGAATGAAGGAATTATTTCACTCTGTTTTTTTGGACAGTATATCGAATGTATATCATGATTTTTCGGGCGCTTGAGCAGGTTTTTTTTTTTTGGTAATAAATACCAAATACCAAACTCCAATTTCAAGTTTTGCTTATTTATTTGCTAACGTGGTGTAAACAAGAAAAAAATGTTACCTGAGGGCCAAATTCAGGAAAAACGTACCCGTTTGATGGAGATTCTGAAATGGTATGATAATCTGTATTTCCAGCAATTAATACCAAAACCACCACCGCTAATGCACCACCGTGTAAATCTTGTTCTCAAGGTGCTTCGACTGCTAGGGTCATTAGCACCACCTTGTAAATCTTGTTCTCAAGGTGCTTCGACTGCTAGGGTCATTAGCACCACCGTGTAAATCTTGTTCTCAAGATGTTTCGACTGCTAGGGTCATTAGCACCACCGTGTAAATCTTGTTCTCAATTTTTGTTTAGCAATAATTTGGCCCATCCCAAGTTTATTTTCACTACACACATTTTTCTTTATTTATGCTCGAATGATGCGGAGTTTCGTAGAAATATAAGAATAAGTTTCACATCCTATGAAAAACACTAGAGACATACGAACGTTAGGTACCGCGCTAAGATGATGCAGTTCCTGCAAGTGGGACTGTATATTTATCCTTTATATGAGAAATACAAATGGTTTTGTTAGTACCCGGGTTTGGTTAGTAAGCAATTCTGTCCACCATTCTGTCATCTCTGAACAATCCCCTCCCCCCACCCCTGATATGATATGTAATCCTCCCTTATAATATATCAGGCCTAGTGTTTATGTATAAATCAGTTACTGGATATATATATATATACTCCAGTCCAAACCTACATTTATATCTCCGGTCCTGTATCTGGAGTAAAGCCAACTTCTCTCTGTCCATGTTTCATATGTGCTTTATGTTTCTCTCTTATATTCAATTTGATGTATAAATTAAACTGGACAAATATATTTTCGTTATGTATGAATATATATATATGTGAAAAATTTGAAATTTTGCATGGACACTCCCTTTAGGACGTTGAAGAGGGTATATATATATATATATATATATATGATGTATGTATGTATACTCGTACATCTACTATATATTTGTCAAATACCACTCAATCATCTCACTGACCTATCATCGCCCAGCCCAAACCGCTTGACAGAAAAATTCGAAATTTTGCATGGACACTCCCTTTAGGACGTTGAAGAGGGTATATATATATATATATATATATATATATATATATATATATATATATATATATATATATATATATGTATGAATGTATACTCGTACATCTACTATATTTGTCAAATACCACTCACAGACTCACTGATCTATCATCGCCCAGCCCAAACCGCTTGACAGAAAAATTTGAAATTTTGCATGTAAACACTCTCTAAGAAAGTTTTTTTTTATATTCAAAGTTTTAAGTATTTTTAGAGGAGTTTGAATTTTAGTTGGTTTTAAAGAGAGGATGCAGGTCTAGGCAGCATGCGTTGCTAGGACGATAACAAGACAGCTATTACCGTACTGTATCTATTTCATAATATTATTTTTATTTGTGATTCATATCAACTTTGATGGCAGACCTTAAATTACTAGAAATAATATGTAATTTTGTCCCTCATAGAGTTTACGCTATTCTGGTGATGGTCTATCCGAGTTAATAATATCCCGAACCCTTGTACAGCCTCCTCACCCATCAGCATCCCCAGTCAGAACACTTCTTGGTAATGCTCGCAAATATAATGGGTGTTTCCAAATGACACCTTGGAAACATAACTTTTTAAATTTTAACGTACATTTATTATTGACAAGGAATTTTAACCTGCACTAATGGTAACCTATAGATAACGAGTTATCTCTAGGTTATCTGTTTGTTTACACTGTTTGTTTAGTGTCAAGAAACATTATACTTTGATTACTTATCAATTGATGAATAACATATAGTATGACGGGAACCGCGCTACAATAAACTGCACAAAGGTATATACATTATAAGGTCGTTACATTAGTTAACGCTATAAAATAACTACATACCTGCCGTGACAAAGCACATGCATTCCGCTAGTATATGTATATATATTCCTCAGGTATAAACTTCAGTACCTGCATGAGGTTTAAGCTATCTCCCCTCCTTCCCTGGTGTTTATCTCGCTAAACCCCTCCTGGTGTTCCTGGCTGTCTGGTAGATGGGGAAGGGTTTTCTCTCTTCGTCACTTCTCCTATATCTCTCTCTAGGTGTCGGTGTCTACTTGAAGGATATCCTCCTACTATCATCCGCAGATCTCCATTTTAGTAGCAAATCAGTTGAAATATTTATCATATGAATATTAAAATAACTAAATCATCTTAGTTCTGTAATTTATTTTTCGTATTTAAAACAAATTACAATAGCCTTGGGAGTACAGCGCACAAAAGAAATCCCGTGAAGAAAAGAGTAAGTGCCTGCCTGGCCAGGGAGTGACCGATTCACAAGAAGAGAACTTACGTTTACTTTCGATAGCTTTAGAGAATATTAAATAAAAGCCCACAGTTAGGTACTGGATATTTTGTTAACGTGAAAATAGTTAATCTTATTTTATCTTCGACAGATGAAATCTGGATTCTTTCAATCTAACTTTCCCCTTGTGAAGGGTTAAACGTAGAAATTCTTACAACACCTACAAGTATTTGAATTTGACACGCGTTTGTCCAAGACAAGGAAAGATGTTGAAGGTCCATCAGGAGTTGATTAATCTCCCAAAACAATAAGTATTAGTGTCTTCAGTGGTTTTCGTATGTTCTCCAGTTGGGCACTAACTTACACCAGTTGGTAGTCCAAATCAAAGGGAAAATCTTTTCTGGGCAGTTTTCAGTCTATTTGGTCACTAGGAAAACCGAATTATAAAAGTGATCGACCCGTGAAGATTTATCAAATGAGCGAAAAAGTTATCCGTTAACTAGACCGTGGGGTAAAAAATACCCCACACACAACTCTCGACCTTCTCATGCAGCGATTAGCAGACAACTGGCTGTGTTTATATTAGGTCAAACCAGATAATACACTTCCGATTACTTAGGAAGAAGGAGGGAGTCTCTGTAATTTACAGAAATTAAGAAACATGCCATAGAACAAAGTGTGGGGTATTTTCCACCCACTGTGTCAATCCAGGGTTAAGAGTAAACGATGGGATTTGAAATAAAGTTGATTTCTGTTGAGTACGGTCTCAACACGCTGAATACAAAGGGTCTCGTCTGACGAGCGAAGTTAGTGTATTGGGGCGAGGTTAGCACTCGGATGGGTGACCGCCTCGGGAAAACACCTGTCGTTGTCATTAAACACCTCTTGCAAGCTGTAAGTCACTCAATCCTCAATGTCTATTTGGAAAAAAAAACATTTGAGTTGTAGGATTTAAAAAGATTGTTTGGAAAGGTTATGAACCAAAGAAATGCCGGATCTCTGAAATGTCTTATTCTTGTGCTTTATTTACGTCCGTTATCCTCCAGGGAAATATATGATTTTGCAATGATTTATCGTTATAAAAAAACCTGACATGTTTACTTGATTTGACGTCTACGACATCTATCGAGGTTTTTGTGCTCCATGCCTAGTCTCTATGATAAACTGTGACACATGCGCATTAAAATCCAGATCTCATGTATATCCCATGAGCCGCGAGTGGGTGTCACCTCCAGACTCGTGAAAATGTATAAGACTCCCTTCTTTTTTTCCTGCGGTCCTTTCCCGCGCTTTCGAAAGCAGTGAAAGCCCATTTAAGGCGGGGATAGGCTTTGACAGCTGTTCGGCCACGTGGCCCTCAGGATGCAACGCACGTACTCGCCTTATAGCGTCACCAGTTCGTGCGTCATTCATCGACGTATATAGAAAATTATTTCGGGGGGGGGGAGCATTTGGGGGCTATGGAATACTAACAATCTAGAACTTGAAATAGTTAGCCAACTAAAAATGTTGTAAAAAAATATTTTTTCTGAACTAAATGATCTTCCTTAATTTATTTTTAAGGTTTTTATAACATATTTTTACCGACTAAATTGAAATTTCTGTGGGGGGGGGCTGCAGCCCCTCCTTATAAACTCCCATGATTCCACCCGCGATTTATGTTCGAACTAGACTGGCTATGATCAGGCGTTCCAGCTCCAGCTGCCTAAGGAGAAACATTTATATCAGGCGTTCCAGCTCCAGCTGCCTAAGGAGAAACATTTATTTTCTAAGTATAAACACAAGTTCCTACTTCTAAAATGAAACATATCTGCCTTCTTTGACTTACATTCAATGAAATACCACGGAACAAATGTTTGGCTAGCTAGGAAGGGAAGGTTTTCTAGGAACCCTCGAGCAGGTCTAGCTCCGGCCTGTTCCGAGATCCGTCACTCATTCCTCTCGGAGACCGCCGGATTAGAGAGAGTCTACTGTATATGGAAAATATTTTATACGCACAAGATGTGCCAAAAATTGTATGCGCTGCGCTGAAAAATAAACTAACTTACCATATGGATACTAAGGTAAGGGGGAAAATACACACAATTTTGAAACTTTAGGGGTGGGGGGCTACAGTTCCTCCTTATATACTCCTATGGCGTCATTCCTCGTTTTAGCACTTTCCTCCGAAGGAAAGTAGCTATTGAGGTTGCACTCATGACGGCATTTTTCAAAAATTTCTTCAAATCTTTATTGATCCTACCTAGTAGACACCAGAAATGACCCCCGTCAAAATT
>OX328124.1:2177351-2382351 GCA_946811695.1 Gonocerus acuteangulatus
CTGCGCTAATTTAGCGATACCGTAGAAACCCAGCGCTAATAATTAGCGCTTAGCGACTGCAGTGCGATAATCGCTAATCTATTTATGAAATATCGTGATAGCTAATAGCTTAAGCTATAGTTACAACATTTTGTCATCTCAAAAGTTCACTTCCGGTCTGCTCTGACCAACTTCCTCCTCACTCCTGTTCCACTTCCGCTTCAATCTACAGGATTTCCGATCACATCAATGTCAATTTCGGTTACTTCCGGTCGACTCATGCCTATCACTGGGTAACTCCTGTTCGATCTGGCTCACTTCCGATTTGGTCATCTAGGTTAATTCCGGTCCAATATTCACCCCTGGGCCTTCCAGGCACTCATGATAGACCGGAGGTGAACCGGCTGTGACCCGGAAGTAATTGTAAGCAACCATTATATTGGGGTGAATATTGGACCGGAATTAACCTAGATTAAGGAGGGTCAGAGTGTGACACTGTCTGTGAGTGACCGGAAGTGCGCCAGATCGAACAGGAGTTACCCAGTGATAGGCATGAGCCGACTGGAAGTAACCGAAATTTACATTGATGTGATCGGAAATCCTGTAGATTGAAGCGGAAGTGGAACAGGAGTGAGGAGGAAGTTGGTCAGAGCAGACAGGAAGTGAACTTTTTTTTTTTTTTTTTTTTTTTTTTTTTTTTTTTTTTTTTAATGTGTTGTCAACCACCAAGCGGTCATTAAACACATGTTTTAAGAGCTAGGAGCTGTACTGCTGTATTAGTAATTAATGCACTAGTTTTTAAATTTAAGATTCGCGAATAATGATGCAATTTTTTAGTAATGAAGTGTTTGTTTATTTATTGATTTTCTCAGAGTTATTTAATTGTTTTTGAAACTAAATAGAATATGTATATGTATACACTCACACACACACACATATACATATACACACACATATACACACATTTATACGTACACACACTCACACACAAAGCACATACCCACGCATACACACACACACATGCATTCTTTTTTTTTTTCTTTTTTTCTTTTTTTTTTCATTTATTTATTTCTATTTTTTTTTGCTTTTTTTTTTAACACAGCTGATTTGGTTGTGGTTTTTAGTGCTAGTTAGTTTTAAATTTTATCTATTAAATCTGTGGAGCTTAAAAATTCAAAAAGCTTAAGGATTTGGTTGGGATGATCCGCCAGAATTTCACTAATTCTATTTGATAGCTGGGTTTCTCTTCTTTGCTGCTCGTAAATTCTGCAGTCAACCAGAAGGTGGTGCACCGTGATTCTTTCATTGCATTTTATGCAGATAGGTGGGTCGTCTCGAGACATCAGAAATGAATGAGTTATTCTAGTATGTCCGATTCTAAGGCGAGTCAAGACTCTTTCTTCTTTTTTCGATGATCTGATAGATGTCTTCCATGGTCTTACTTCCTTTTTTATGTGATATAATTTGTTCTCCTGTGCTACGGTATCCCATGTGCTCTGCCATTTTTTTAGAATTTTATATTTGACATAACTTACTAGGTCATTCTGAGGTATTCTGGAATATTCTATCCCTTCGTATATCGCTTCCTTGGCTAGTTGGTCTACTGCTTCATTACCTGGTATCCCGCAATGACTGGGAATCCACACAAATATTACTGCTTGAGTCTGCTGATTCAATTCTTCAATAGCTTCTAAGATCTCTATAATCAGTGGGTGTTTGGAGAATGGATTGCTCATAGATATTAGTGTTGAAAGAGAGTCAGTGAATATAATAATATTGCCATATTTCGGAGCTATAATATTCAGAGCCTTCAGAATACCTAATAATTCCGCTGTATAGTTGCTGCAGTTGGGATCTAATGCAAACTTGTAACCAATTTCTTCTGAATAGATAGCGGAGCCTACTCCAATATTGTCCTTTGAACCATCAGTAAATACGTCTTGTCCTTTTGGCAGTTCACTTTTTAGTTTTTTAAACTCAGTGAGCAAAATTAGAGGGTCGGTATCCTTTTTAATGTATTTGGTAAGGGAAAGGTTAATTTTCGGAACTGTCATTGTCCAAGGAGGTTTTGAAAAGGAGATGTTGTGGATAATATTTCGAGTGTCAATGTTTAATTCATTTATGATCTCATTAGTTCTGATGGAGAAGGGTTTTCTGTTGTATGGATATGAGCGATTGATATTGCAATTTAGATATTGATTAAGTGGGTGACGTATTGCTGCTTTTATTCCTATGAAATTTGATAGAATAATTTGTTGTCTACGCAAGTGGAGTGGAAGCTCTCCTGCTTCAACACAAAGGCTGTTTACTGGGCTTGATCGGTATGCACCGGTTGATAGTCGGATCCCACAGTGGTGAACGGAATCGAGCATTTTTAAAGTTCTAGGTGATGCTGAGCCGTACACTGAGCATCCATAGTCAAGGCTGGAGCGAATGTAACTGCGGTATAGCATGAGCATGGTTTTCCGGTCAGCTCCCCAAGAGTTGGATGTCATGGTTTTAAGGATGTTCAACTTTCTTTGGCATGTTGATTTGAGAGATTTTATGTGCTGAGCCCAAGTTAAAGATCGGTCAAATATAACTCCCAGGTACTTAGCCTGCTGACTAATATCTATAGAGTGATTATTTATTGTAAGAGAAATGGTGGAGTTTATTTTTCTTGAAGAAAATAATACTCCAACAGTTTTATTAGATGAAATTGAGAAACCATGATCTGCTAGCCAAGAGCTAATAATGTCCAGAGAATTTTGAATGGTGTTTTGGAGAAAATCTATTGAGGTGTTGGAGGTATAGATGACGAGATCGTCAGCATAGAGCATCGCTTTGACTGCAGCAGGTATGCACTTGAGTAGTTTATTTATTGCAACGGAGAAGAGAAACGCACTTAAAACACATCCTTGAGGAACGCCGTTCTCTTGGGAATATTCGTCTGACAAACAGCTACCGTTACGGATTTTGAATGATCTATTTTTAAGAAAATTTATTATAAACTGTAGAATGTGGCCTGTAATACCTAGTTCGATTAGGCTTTCTATTATAAATCTTCGCCACACTTTGTCGAATGCTGTCTCAATATCTATAAATATGGCCAGTAATTTTTCTCTTAGGCTAAAGGCTTCTCTGATATCAGTTTCAAGACGAATCAGATTCTCTCTTGTACCTCTTCCAGGCCTGAACCCGCTTTGCCATATTTCGTATAGGTTATTCTTCTCCATGTGCCAGTGTAAGCGGTTCATAATCATTTTTTCTACCAACTTGCAAGGGCTACAGGTCAGAGAGATAATTCGATAACTGGTTGCTTCATGACGTGGTTTTCCAGTTTTTAATATAGGTATGGCTATGGATTTAGACCAGGTCTCAGGGAATTTTCCGGTTAGAAAAATTTTATTGAAAGCAGAAAGAAGGATTTTTTGATTTTCGTACGATAAATTTTTGACAATAGAGATGGTAATGTTATCTGGGCCGGGAGATGAATCTTTCCGTGATTTTAAGCCTGCTTGGAATTCTGTGAAGGTGAACGGAAGGTTTAGTGGGTTTAATGGATCGAGTTCAACGACAATGGGTGTGGATTCTGTTTGATGTTTCTTTCGAAGAAAAACCGGGGAAAAATTGGAGTCGGAAGAAATAGATTGAAAATGATGGCCTATATGATTAGCGATCTCTGTAGGGTTTGAAAGGTACGTGTTTCCTGTTTTCATTATATTTACTATGTTCATTCTCGGGCGACCCATGATTCTACGTACTGTGTCCCAGACTTCCGTGATTGGTGTTTGGTGGTTTATTGTAGAAATGAATTCTCTCCAGGAGTTTCTTTTGGCTATTTTAATTTTGTACCTAGCATCTTTTCTGGCGTCCATGTACGCTTGTAGGTTCTCAGAAGAGGGATTTTTCCGGAATCGTCTTAATGCTCGTTTCCTGCTTTTAACTGCTGTTTCGCAGTCACCGTTCCACCAGGGCACGCTAACTCGTTTAGAAAAGTTATTTTTGTGAGGGATAGTGGCTTCTGCAGCTGATAGGATGATGCTATTAATTTCGTTACTTGTGTTGGTTTCAATTTCAACATTTTTTAAATTAGCTAAATCTTGGAACTTTCCCAATTCAGCGTTCTTTAAGTCCCATCTTAAGTTCCCAGGGGGGAGAGGAGCTCTATCCAACGTCTCGATTATTATTGGATAGTGATCCGACCCGTAGAGATCAGGAAGTACCTTCCATGTTGCTCGGGGAAGGAGACAGGGGCTTGCTAGGGATAAGTCTAGAACGGATAATGAACCAGTGGAATAGTTAAGGTGTGTTGAGGTTTCATCATTGAATATTCCTAGCGAGGTGTTTTCCACGAAGGCTTCCACTGCTCTGCCTCGACTATCAGTGATTGTAGAATGCCACAAGGAATTATGACTATTATAGTCACCCAGCATGTAGACTGGCTGGGGTAGTTGGTTATAGATTTCTTGTAATTGATCTGCTGTGAATGAGTGTCCAGGTGGTAAATATATTGAGCAAATAGAACATTTTTGTGGTTGTAAAACTTGAACAGCAACAGCCTGTAGGTTTGTTCGCAGTGGGATATCGATGCAAGATACATCAGTGCGAGCAATGATACAGACCCCTCCACAAGCAATGCGACCATCAGTGTAGTCTTTCCGAAAAATATTATATTTATTTATTGTAAAATTGTCATTTTCTTTAAGGTGAGTTTCCTGAATTGCTAATATGTCAATATTGACATCTCGTAATAAGATTATGAGATCTGATTTATGTAATTTGATACCGTTAATATTCCACTGAGAAATGATCATTTTGGTTTATTTTTGTTAGAATTTTTGAGTTTGTTATTATTATAAGAGTTTTGAGGTGCCTTAGTACTGGGGAGGTTTTTTATAACTAAGTTGCTTGATGATGCTTGAGTATTTTGTACATCCGGTTTCGCTATTTTATCGGTTCTTTGATTGGATGATAAATCCATTCTTTCCACAGTCCATCCATTGTTTTGGTTACAGTCTCCTTCTTTAATTCCTTTGATCATCGATTTTTTTGATTTTTTAGAATTTATGAATTCGCTTCCAGATTGTTTGGAAAGAGCTTCTTCCAGGTGGCTAACTTTTTGAGATAGTATTTCGATTATTTGAGTTAATTTGTCCAGCTTTTCTGATGTTTCAGGAGATAATTTTGGCGAATTAGCAATATTGAAGTGAACTTTGAGTTGACAAAATGTTGTACAATAGCTTAAGCTATTAGCAATTACGATATTTCATAAGTAGATTAGCGATTAGCGCACTGCCGTCGCTAAACGCTAATTATTAGCGCTGGGTTTCTACGGTATCGCTAAATTAGCGCAGAGGTATCAGCTTTTAGCGCGCGCTGACTTTTGCCCAACTCTGCCGTATAAATTGATTTATTTAATTCGAGATAGTACATAGATGGATCTCACTGTAAATGTTGAGTTACCTGGTAGCAGAAACTGTTCAACAACTCTCTGCAGAAAATAATAATGGTTAAGACGTTTTTGGTAGAATAATCGCTAATTAACACCTAATTAGGCGGTGCACACGTATGACCGAATACCGCCATGTAATTTATAGGAAAGCAACTTCAAAACATTTACTTTTAGGTAAAACTAAGCGGAGAGGATAGCTAAGTACTGCTTTTTTCTTCTACGCCAAATAAACTATGGATAATTGAGTTCCATTACAGATATCTTCACAATCTAAATACACCAAGTTTATGGAACATTTTGGCAATACAACAGTTTTCTAATAGCTAAATATAAACATGAGACTTGATGGGTAAAACCAATTTTCCAAAAATAAAATAAGAGGTATAAAATATTGTTTTACTTTTCACTAAAAACTGTGAGATTTTTACTCTTTGAGAAAATTGTCAACAAAAAGGTGTTTTAGAACTAGTAATAAATTGTAAAAGCAATATTAGAGAAGTATTCTAAAACTAAGTAGGTTTTCCCTTCCAAAGGCACCACTTTACTCCGCAAAACAAAAATAGATAAAAAAAAAACAACAAAAACTTTAAAATAAATATTTTAGCGAAAGAAGGTAGATAAATGAGAAACGTTTTTGCAATAGTGTTTTCCTAGAGTGAACGTCGAGTAGACGAAATGAGTAACGTCTGCTATTTTCCCGTGCTTTGAGGTCCCTAAACTATTGATATCCTTTGAAATATCTTTGGAGGAGGTGACTACAATTTCCTAGGCAGATCAAAACAAAATATTAACTGTTACTATTCGAACCTGGAGGCCCTGTGGCCTTGAGTGTTTCGAAGGTCATGGGTTCGATTCCCACTATGGGGTGGTGGCTTTTCTTTAAAACAAAAAGGCATCAGCCCTATCGTGGCTAAAAAAGGGTGGTAGCCTATAGATAACATATGCCAAAATTCTTAGTTAATGATAAGGGACGTTAAAATTTAAATTAAATTAATTAACAATTTTTTTTCTTTGCCCTTCATACAGTTTTTATTGATTATTTTTATGTGAGGAAATCACCTTGCCTTTGTGAAGCTCCGTGAATAAATAATTAACTATTCGAAGCTTTGGAAATGACACTAGTTATGAGAACGGAAACACGGTAAGATGACGCTGTTCCTGTGAATCGGGCTGGATCTTTGCAAGAACAGCCAGATATAATCCGCCACCTTTTACTATATTTTGTAGAAATCTACAAAGGGATCCGTAGCCAGGTTAGTGGCTATAACTCTCGGCTGTATAATGGTAGCCAATGGCGAAAGTAGCCAGCGCCTTGCCAGCAGTCTCTGGGGGTGGAGGAAAGGAGAGGAGTGGGGGCGGTGGGAGGGGTGGGGGAAAGGGAAGGGATGAGAACATTCTTCCTCTTCCTGGAAGGGTCATATTTTTTTTTTATTTTTTTTTGTTACCAATTTCGGAAAGAATGCAGCTATTAGGTTTGCTGCCATGAAAGATTCTTTTCAATTTATTCATTATAATACCTACTAGGTATCGAATATACATATATAGTGTCCGTTGATTCCGACCAATTTTTTTTTTTTTTTTTAAATACTCATTTTACTGTTACATTCAATCAAAAACAACAACAAATAACCAATTAAAAAGTTAGGTAAAAAGAGACAAAAACCCGTTGAAAAAAAAAAAAACAAGACTAACAATTTCAAAATTTGTCTCGAAAACACACAAATACATACGAATCTTTTTTACACAGAATTTAGTAAGCTTTCGAATGGTTACCTTTCACCTTCGAATGGTTACCTACCACGATTTCCGGTCTGTTTTCGAGATATTTTAGAAAATACACCTATACCTATATATATATATATATATATATATATATATATATATATATTAATATTCCTCGATGGAACGGCTTTTTTCTCCAGCGGTATTTCTCCTCTCCTAATTCTTCCTGGTATATTTTGCTGGAAGAAGTAGGAGAGAAGAATAACCGCTGGAGAAAGAAGCCGTTGCATCGAGGAAGAAGAAATATTTTTCCCAGCGATGAAAATTACTACCAATAATATATATATATAATAATACCAAACAGGTGAAGAATAACCCTTCAAAACTTTTTTTCAAACTTTGCATTTATTCCTCCATCACAACGTTTCGGACACACAGGTCCATCCTCAGGCAATCTACAATAGTATATTAATTTCAGATATTACATCCTCCAAAACCATTTACTAAATTTTATTGTCATAATTTTAAACTCACCATGTCCTGTTCATTACTCTAGTTACACTAAACAGTCATACAATAAATAAACATGATTCCTGTAAGGAACCAAGTCAAAATTACACCTACATCAATTAAACACTCATTATCACAGCCATATTAGACTTTATCAAGCTTCCTAGGCCTATTATATTTGGTATAACTAAAAATTAAATTAAAACATTAAAATTCAATTAGTCAAAATATATAATAAATTATGTATGACATATCACAGACAAATTGTGTAATCTCTACTTAACATTAGTTTTATTACCATATTTAATATACAATACACTGATGTATGTAACCCAGATATTTAAACTGTGAAAGTAATCTGTTACACTGTCATCAGAAATTAATTTTATTTAATATGTCAACATAATGTTGTCCTATACCTTTAACATCTGTTTTGAAATTAATGGTTCTATTGATATTTTTAGTAATGTAAATTGATTCAGTAAATTTTCTAGCTTTATTATCATTAACAGTTTATAAAATCTTAACATTATCATAATCAAACTTATGCTGTTTGGTGATACCATGATTTGCCAATGCTGTGGTATTGACATTTTTACTATTATTGCAATTATAAATGTGTTGTTTTAACCTATTTTTTAAATTTTGGGAAGTTTCCCCTATGTAACATTTGTCCATGCATTGCTTGCAATTAATTTGATAAATCACATTTTGTTTATTTATACTATTTATTCTATCTTTCATATTACTTAATGCATTTGTTATTTTATTATCATTATAAAGACCAATCTTTAAATTAGTATGGTCATACTTCTTTAATCCTTTCCTTATTTTTTCAGTTAAACCAGGAATATATTTTAATTTATGAGCTATATTATTACCCATTACATTACACTGCTCTCTACTAGTATTTTCTCCATTCTCTTCAATAGTTTTGTTTAATAGTTTAAAATAATCAGTTATTAAATTAGGCTTATTATCATTGGATCTCACCTTAAATTTGCATGCTTGTGTTATTAGTTTCTCTTGTGATTCCTGCATTATGGTTGGACTACTCTTTGTATTATTACTAATTTTATTGAACCATAGTTTATTTATTAGCTTTAATGGATAAAAATTGTCCACTAGTATTTTATAAATTTTCCCTTTTATTTCTTTCAAGTATATACTATCTGTTATATTTATAGCTGTGTTAATCAAATTTTTAGCTGTATTAATTATTTGAGTTTTAGGATGATTTGAATTAAAATTTAAAATACGGGAGCTACAAATATCTTTTTTAGTCCATTTTGTTGTTATTTTATTATTTTCGAATTTAACCTCCATGTCAAGATATCTCAGTTTGTTATTCGTTGTACATTCATGGGTAAATCTTATTCTTTTATGAAAGGAATTGAACAGCTCTAATAGCTCAGGATACGTTTCTTTTATAGTTATTAGTAATAAGTCATCTATGTATTTAGTTATTAACACTGGTTTAACAGTAGTTTTGCTAAGTTGTTCATAAATCAGCTTATTTAATAGGGCGTTACTTAACACAACTGATAATCTGCCACCCATTGGCAAACCATATACCTGTCTATAATAATCACCATTAAATTTAAAATAACCAAATAACGTACATAATTTGATACCTTCAGAATATAGCTTTTTGTTTTTAATTGGGGTATGATTTTTTATTAATTCCCAATTACTTTCTATAATTTTGATACATTCATCCACAGATATATTGGTGAATAAGGACTCTGCATCAAAACTTATTAATTCATATTCTTTATCCTTATCAAACTGAATCATATTTAATGTATTTTTTAACTCATAGGAATTTTTAATATCATAATCATATAACGTATTTAAACATTTTAAGGATGAATACATGAATTTTGCCAAATTATCATTAGGTCCATTAATATTATTTATTATAGGTCTTAATAAATTTCCAGGTTTATGGAGTTTTACCAAACCATGAATCCTTGGCTCTGTATAATTGTTGGCTGCTAATCTATTTTTAGTGTATTTATCGATATAGCCATTTTTATGCAAATTCTCAACATATTTATTAATTTTACCAGCTAACTCTATACCAGGGTTTGCTCTCACCTTTTTATAAGTTGCTTTATCATCCAACAAAATATTCATTTTATTCATATATTCAGTTCTGTTCATTATTACTAATTTCTTTGTTTTGTCGGATTTAATCAAAATTAAATCTTTATGATCTTTTAAAAACTTTTTAAATAATTCAAAATCTTTATTTATTTGTTTATTAAGCGCTGTTATATTGTTAGTTTTGTTACATTGTGTAATATAATTAGAAATTATATTACAAATATGATTCCTAGTACCATTAATATGGCTCTCAGTTGAGTCAATTTTGTCATAAATACTATCAAGATCAGTGATTAAAGTCACAATATCTTTATCTATATTCTGACTATCTAAACTAAAATTTTCACCCAAAGACAGAAGATTTATTATATTCACTGGTATTTTAGTTTTAGTTAAATTTTCAACCCTATCAGAAGTAATGTACAATTTATTATAATTTTCCAGTATTTTAAGTATGTTATTATCATTTAAGTCTTTATTATTATTAATATATGAAGGCTGGACAACATTACTTGCTTTAATGGATGATATATTATCAAATTTGCTATCTAATTTTTTAACATTTATATTTAAAGCTGGTTTATTACATTTAGGCCTAATTTTCCTTTCTAATTTTTAATCCAGTCTACGCTTGTTATTATCTACCACTTTCTGGCAAATTAAATTAATTTTGTCCACTAATGTTTCTTTGAAATTTACGTTATCCAAAGAGTATTTATCTCTAACATTATTTAATACCACATCTATTTTCTTTGAAATTAGCATCCTTAACCAGAATGCTTGCTTCATCTCCAATTTAATTATTTTATTGCTAAGACTATCACAAAAATTAACTTTGCAATTTTTAATCAGAAATTCATTAATGAACAAATTATCAATTTTTAAAATAGTATGAAAGATATGTTTAGGACATATGTTTAACTCTAAACATTTTCTTAAATAATATAGCTGACAATTCAATTTTCCCTTACAGGAATCATGTTTATTTATTGTATGACTGTTTAGTGTAACTAGAGTAATGAACAGGACATGGTGAGTTTAAAATTATGACAATAAAATTTAGTAAATGGTTTTGGAGGATGTAATATCTGAAATTAATATACTATTGTAGATTGCCTGAGGATGGACCTGTGTGTCCGAAACGTTGTGATGGAGGAATAAATGCAAAGTTTGAAAAAAAGTTTTGAAGGGTTATTCTTCACCTGTTTGGTATTATTAATTAATACCCTTCATTTAGTAATCGTTATATATATATTATTATAAGACCTATGGGTTCTGAAAGGTAATATATTCTAGTCAGCACCTCTGGATTTAGCTATAACTATTTACTTAGATATGAACATGAAACTCTAATATTTTGTAAAATTGACATTATTGTGTTTTCCAGCTCAAAAATGAGGTTAAGATATGTTAGTGGGTCTTCCCGGGGTCTAGTGGCTAACGTCTTAGATTCGAGTTCCGCGTGGAGCAGGGATTTTTATAATTTCTGGACGTGTTGTGAAAATTAATCGCTGCACCAAGGATTTCGGCACCAATCGCCTAGTAGTCGTTGCCTCGTAGAAAAAAACAAAACCTCTATATTAGTAAATCGATGTGATAGTACTCGGTGACGAGAGTGACCTCGTTATAACCAGAATTCCTTTCCCTCGGGCAGAATAACTACTCATTGTCAGTTATGATCTAAAAGTGAAGGTGCAAAAATAACCTTCAATATCTATTACCTGCTCTCGTAAATAATTCAAACCGATACTATGATAATTTTGTTAAGACTAATTGGGTTTACTTTGCTTGTCCTGTGAAATTGTAAATTTTTGTAGTTGTGTCATTAAATTGGGTTGGTGCAAACATAATGCAGGTTTTGAATATTAATTTTGTTTAGACAAGTGCTTGTTAAGTAAATAAAGATAATCTAGAGCCTAGTTTCTGGATTATAAACAATGGTTATTAATGTTTTTATTTATCAAAGATTAGTTGAGTTTGTGTTACATTCTCTATAGATAATACGCATAGATGCGTAAGGAACTTGCGCCATGGACGAAATGCGACTCAAACAGCTCTCAACATTAATCTTGTTAAAAGCGTCAGTGAATCAGCAGTGCAACGATGGTTCAAAAAGTTTCGTCTTGGAGATTGTTGATCTCTTGGTCTGTTGTTGATCTCTTGGTCTGTTGTTGATCTCTTGTTGATCTCTTGGTCTGTTGTTGATCTCTTGGTCTGTTGTTGATCTCTTGGTCTGTTGTTGATCTCTTGGTCTGTTGTTGATCTCTTGGTCTGTTGTTGATCTCTTGGTCTGTTGTTGATCTCCACCAATTGAGGGCGTTGGTTGAAGGGTGAATTCTTTTGAGAAGGTATGTGAATCAAAGGGTTCGCATTGTCGGTAACATCAAATATAGATCACCTTCAGTTCATGAGTTGTACACGGAAATTCTCGGATCACGGGGCTTATAAAGAAACCGACTTTGGCCATATCATAAATGAATGAAAGCTCAATTCTATTACCATAGAGTACTGTGTGTATTCATGCGCCGACAAAGAGACCTGGTCCCCTAGTAATAGCATGATGGCTTGGTTATTAATGGCCGACAGACTTAGAGCCGAGAGAATACATTCTGAGGGTGGCAGAAATTACAATGTAGCTCTCTACTTAATCTGACATGACTTATGATCTGTTGACATTTCAAGTTAGCTCTCCAAGTTCTATTCGACGACTCTTGTTGATCAAAGAGGACCCGAAAATAGTATGCTGATCATATTGACATCGTCCATCAGACAGGACTCAGTATCAACATAAACCATGTAACTACAACATAGTCATATTCTTGATAAAGATTTAACTCTTGTCATGTATGAATCTTCCATAGGGGTTTAGTAATCTTTGATCAGTTCAGCGTGGGATTCGGCACATTTTTAGACTAAGTGGTAGTCTAAAACAGCAAAATAATATATTAGATCGAGATATTCGTAAACGTTTTCAATTTAAAAAAAGAAAAAAACAAAAATCCGTCGAAATTACCAAAAGACCGATTTTCAATCTGAAAAATGTTTTTAAAAGTTTGAGAGCCTTATTGATTTCTAAAAACAATATTTGAAATAATTAATGCATTTTTATTGGTTCTTGCGACAATTTGAAAAATGTTAATGTTTTTGTTAAAATGGAAATTATCATGTCAAATCTATATAACCGATTAACACGAAATTTAGTGGGATGTTTTATTTATAATCAAATTTTTTTTCCTAGAATAAGAAGGATCTAAATGCATTTTAAGTGGTCGAAAAAAAATGATATAGAAATGTCTATTTTTTGCTCTATTTTTCATATTTATTACTTTTATGCTCAGCCGCGATTCTGAATATTAAATAAACTACTAGTGTATGTTTATTATTTGGTAACCCACGGAGATTCGTCAACAGATCCGCGTTGGTTACCTGTAAATCCCTCCATAAAATCATACGTATTACTTTTATGGTACTAGTGTAAATAAACTACTAGTGTATGTTTATTATTTGGTAACCCACGGAGATTCGTCAACAGGTCCGCGTTGGTTACCTGTAAATCCCTCCATAAAATCCGAGTTATTAATTAATGGATTCGAATTAAATTGAAGCAAGTTTCCTACGAAGGTAAACGAAAATACTTAACATGAATTAAGGTGTGACTTGATGAAATTCCTGGATTTAAAGCACCTAGGAATTATCTCGTTTCTATTGAATAATTCAAAACCCTCTTGGTAAAAAAAAAAAATAAGAAGAAATTCTGATCCAGTCATAAAATAACAATAAAAATTTATATATGTATATCATGAATATTTAGTTAAACAATTAAGGTTTGTAATTAATATTTTCTTGTCATCTGTTAATTAATATGATATATTTGAATGTTTATCATAGCTGCTTTAAAATGTAGATATCCTATTTCTCTAGAAGAGGATTAGCATAACTCCGTTGGTTTAGGTAATTATCTTGTAAATATATGTAGCTGGTCATATGTAATTATAGTTTATATAAATCAATTTCAGGTTAGTAATTACCGAGTTGTAATTATTAAAGAGGAACGAGAAATTTATGCTGGTTCAGTTATAGCGACGATTCACTGAAATTGCATTTATAAGATGTTGATGTGTGTTGCACATAAAAACTAGTCATGAGATAGTGAAACAGAATACAGAGTTGCAAGAAGGAAAAATACTTCAAAAATCATACCGGAATCAGAAAGATTCAAGTAACTACAGGGTTTTTCCCAATATCGGTCGTTTGGCACCACTGTGCCCGCAGAACACATCACTCTGACGCATATGCAACGACGCCGGGCCCGTACAGAAAATATATTTAATGATAAATACATGGAACAGTTAAAGGAATTTTAAGAAAGTGAAATGATTAAATATATACATGACTCCCATTAACTTATCTGTGGTAGTCGAAAATTCATTTTTGCAAAATAGACATATTTTTTCTTGAAATGAGCTTGATTTTGTGCCGATGTGATGAAACAGACCTCGGATTCGAATTCAGCGACCCTCAAAACCATGGAAGCTCTAGTTATTTCTTCTTTAACGACTTCATACGAAATTTGACCTTCAAATGCTCTTAAACCTGACGTGCTGGGACGAAACGGACTCCGTCAGCGTGTAGAAATACATAAGAATATATGTATGCTGTTAAACCTGACGTGCTGGGACGAAACGGACTCCGTCAGCGTGTAGAAATACATAAGAATATATGTATGCTGTTAAACCTGACGTGCTGGGACGAAACGGACTCCGTCAGCGTGTAGAAATACATAAGAATATATGTATGCTGTTAAACCTGACGTGCTGGGACGAAACGGACTCCGTCAGCGTGTAGAAATACATAAGAATATATGTATGGTATCTTTGGAAAATAACATTTTTTTTATTCTGTGTGCCTGTGTAAGTTTTTACCCTCAATGTTGATGGTTGGGCTGGATAGAATGTATTTTTAGGAGAAGCATACCATTGCAGGCGACTAGTTGCAGCTGAATTTATAAGCGGACTCTCGAATACGGACATATATCAATTGTGAAGAGTTTCTTTTGTATTCATTTATTATTTAAAAATTGCATTATTACTGTTAAATAAAATCATGCAATCAGCCATACATTCTACAAAAACAGGACCCACTATATCGCACTAGTATTTCTAAAGTGACAAAACTCAAAAATTGGTTTTATTCACACCTTCAGAGTTCTGACTATGAAAGACATGGTAAATATCTCTTTATCAACTATCAAAGCTATATGTAGCTAAGACTGTCAGAGCTTAAGCCTGGGCCCCCTACATAGGCAAGAAGAACACATTTTCAGTTGAGTTGTGTCACTGCGATATGAGGCGATCACTTTCAAAATGGGTTAAGTCCATTTTGTAATCAAAGTAATTTCTTTTCTAAAAACATTTTTGTTGCTCCCGGCAAACTTTTTTTTTTTTTTTTAAATCTTTTGAATCTCATCAAAAATAAAGAAACGAATGTTCGTATGGCCTCGTAAATATATATTCCCTAAAGGAATAATACTAGCTTAAAGGTTGTTTCTGTTCCCTGAATAGTTTTACCATTTGGACATATCCTCTGTTCAAAGTCACCGCCTAAAGGAATGATACTAGCTTAAAGGTTGTTTCTGTTCCCTGAATAGTTTTACCATTTGGACATATCCTCTGTTGAAAGTCACCGCCTAAAGGAATAATACTAGCTTAAAGGTTGTTTCTGTTCCCTGAATAGTTTTACCATTTGGACATATCCTCTGTTCAAAGTCACCGCCTAAAGGAATGATACTAGCTTAAAGGTTGTTTCTGTTCCCTGAATAGTTTTACCATTTGGACATATCCTCTGTTCAAAGTCACCGCCTAAAGGAATAATACTAGCTTAAAGGTTGTTTCTGTTCCCTGAATAGTTTTACCATTTAGACATATCCTCTGTTCAAAGTCACCGCCTAAAGGAATGATACTAGCTTAAAGGTTGTTTCTGTTCCCTGAATAGTTTTACCATTTGGACATATCCTCTGTTCAAAGTCACCGCCTAAAGGAATAATACTAGCTTAAAGGTTGTTTCTGTTCCCTGAATAGTTTTACCATTTAGACATATCCTCTGTTGAAAGTCACCGCCTAAAGGAATGATACTAGCTTAAAGGTTGTTTCTGTTCCCTGAATAGTTTTACCATTTGGACATATCCTCTGTTCAAAGTCACCGCCTAAAGGAATAATACTAGCTTAAAGGTTGTTTCTGTTCCCTGAATAGTTTTACCATTTAGACATATCCTCTGTTCAAAGTCACCGCCTAAAGGAATGATACTAGCTTAAAGGTTGTTTCTGTTCCCTGAATAGTTTTACCATTTAGACATATCCTCTGTTGAAAGTCACCGCCTAAAGGAATGATACTAGCTTAAAGGTTGTTTCTGTTCCCTGAATAGTTTTACCATTTGGACATATCCTCTGTTGAAAGTCACCGCCTAAAGGAATGATACTAGCTTAAAGGTTGTTTCTGTTCCCTGAATAGTTTTACCATTTAGACATATCCTCTGTTGAAAGTCACCGCCTAAAGGAATGATACTAGCTTAAAGGTTGTTTCTGTTCCCTGAATAGTTTTACCATTTAGACATATCCTCTGTTGAAAGTCACCGCCTAAAGGAATGATACTAGCTTAAAGGTTGTTTCTGTTCCCTGAATAGTTTTACCATTTGGACATATCCTCTGTTGAAAGTCACCGCCTAAAGGAATAATACTAGCTTAAAGGTTGTTTCTGTTCCCTGAATAGTTTTACCATTTAGACATATCCTCTGTTCAAAGTCACCGCCTAAAGGAATGATACTAGCTTAAAGGTTGTTTCTGTTCCCTGAATAGTTTTACCATTTAGACATATCCTCTGTTCAAAGTCACCGCCTAAAGGAATAATACTAGCTTAAAGGTTGTTTCTGTTCCCTGAATAGTTTTACCATTTAGACATATCCTCTGTTGAAAGTCACCGCCTAAAGGAATAATACTAGCTTAAAGGTTGTTTCTGTTCCCTGAATAGTTTTACCATTTAGACATATCCTCTGTTGAAAGTCACCGCCTAAAGGAATGATACTAGCTTAAAGGTTGTTTCTGTTCCCTGAATAGTTTTACCATTTAGACATATCCTCTGTTCAAAGTCACCGCCTAAAGGAATAATACTAGCTTAAAGGTTGTTTCTGTTCCCTGAATAGTTTTACCATTTAGACATATCCTCTGTTGAAAGTCACCGCCTAAAGGAATAATACTAGCTTAAAGGTTGTTTCTGTTCCCTGAATAGTTTTACCATTTAGACATATCCTCTGTTCAAAGTCACCGCCTAAAGGAATAATACTAGCTTAAAGGTTGTTTCTGTTCCCTGAATAGTTTTACCATTTAGACATATCCTCTGTTCAAAGTCACCGCCTAAAGGAATAATACTAGCTTAAAGGTTGTTTCTGTTCCCTGAATAGTTTTACCATTTAGACATATCCTCTGTTGAAAGTCACCGCCTAAAGGAATAATACTAGCTTAAAGGTTGTTTCTGTTCCCTGAATAGTTTTACCATTTAGACATATCCTCTGTTCAAAGTCACCGCCTAAAGGAATGATACTAGCTTAAAGGTTGTTTCTGTTCCCTGAATAGTTTTACCATTTGGACATATCCTCTGTTCAAAGTCACCGCCTAAAATATCTGCTAACTTCTTGAAGAATCCTCTATTACTATAGCTTTATATTCATCAGTAGTATGTTGCTTCTAGTATTCAACGCCATTACCAACAAGAGAAGTATTGATTGAATGTTAAATGTTGGTTCTATGTAAGGGTTGATTGAAAGCCAGATTAAAGGGTAGAATTATACAATATTTATTTTTCTCTTCAATATTTTGGAATATATTTTAATTGGAGCCTTGCGTAATAACATTCCAGTAATTGGAAATTCTTCTCTTTCATTCTTTTATTAAATTCTTGCTTTTTATTTCAGAATTTTACAACGGAATATTAAACATCTATATTCCCCGTAACATCTACATATATTTTTGTATATATATATATTATTTTTTCAACCGTTGTTGACCTCCATTTTTTCTATTTCTTATTGAAGCAACAGGGAAAAAAAAAATCATAAATAAAGCTTTCCCGTAGATCATATCCTTTATTTCTCTGACAGGCTATTTTGCTCTTCCTAAAAGAAGTTTTGGCTATATGTAAAAATGAAAACTTGTTATCAACAGCGGAAGGAAACAAGTGTAACGAGGAGGGGTTGATGATGAGCTCTGCCATTAAAACTGTCCAAGCTGTTCACCTATATATATATATATATATATATATATATAGGAAATAAATAAATGAAATATTTATGGTCTGAGACGGTGATGAAATAATGTGTTTTAATATTATCTATATATATATCCGATACTTTCCGAATGCTATTATGCTTAATAACATCACGTAACCTTGCTAAGATGGTGGAGTTCCTGCGGGCCTGCCTTTCGAAGGGTACCCATCCCGCCAAGGTCTGTAGACAATACCCTCCTATAAACCTCCACTCCTCCAGCCATTGTCTTCCAGCTCCTGTAAATCAGGCTGGAATCCTGAAGGATTTGTCTGGGGGGGGGGGGTTAATTCCTTCCTTTTACAGGATAATAGCCATCCTTCCCTTCCAGCCTTTCTTATACTGTCTCTGTCGAGTATTATTTTCTTCCCTGTTCCGAGTCTTGGTGATACCACGGCTTTTTATCTCCCCTCCTTCAGTTTGCCCTGTTATAACCTGCCTTTTATTCTTAGCGTAGTCCCACCTTCTTGTAGGAATGGGAAAGGAAGGCCTTCGCTAAAAACTTCATCTTTTAAAGACCAATAGTTCCCGTTCAAATTTGAGTTATGTTCTAGTATGATACATGAATGATACCTGTGTGCCAAGGTTTCGCCCGTCCATTTGCTACGTTCTAGGCCTTTCAAAGCCGACTTAACGCTAGGCGTATTCTTGTTTGGTTGTCTCCTCATCTTCACGTCTGCTCTACTACCTAGCATGGGCGTATATAAGGGGGGACTGAGGAGGCTGCAGCCTTATATACGCCCCCCCTGAACTTTTGATTTGATCGGTGAAAAAGTTCCTTAAACCCCTTAGAAATAAAATAAATAAGATCACTTATTCATTAAAAACTATTTTATTTTGAGTATAATAGCGTTTTACGTGGCTAAAACTATTCCAAGTTCTAAATTGTTAGTATTCCTAACCCTGGAAATGGCATAGCCCCTCCGAAATTTTTTTGACCCCCCCCCCGAAATTATTTCCTATTTACGCCCATAGACTAAGCTAGCCGGCCACAGCCACGTTAAGCAACGTTGGGCGTGTTCAGTACCTGAATGGGTGACCGACCCCGTGCTGTTGGCATTAGAAAAGGGTGGCAACCTGTAGATAGCCCGGCGCAAATAGCCAAATAGTTGATGCGCCGTTAAAAACGAAAAAAAAAATACTAAGCTACCCTCCAAGTACTGCCACCTTCACAGTTAGATTTACCTGCTCATAATACAGTCAACTCTCCACTTGCCTTTTGATAAGTCGAATCCATAAATAATAGGATATGTGGTCCCGAGTCATTACAAGTGAATTTCATCTCAACTACTAGATTTTGGGTCGAAATTGTTGAATCTGTTGTACATAAGCCTAACTGAAAATAGAGGTTCTGACAGGAGACTTGTAGGACTTAAGTCATAGTATTATAGAAGTCATCAACTCTGTAACTCCAACTACAATAGATAACTTCACCGATTCTACAATAGAGGTTCTGACAGGAGACTTGTAGGACTTAAGTCATAGTATTATAGAAGTCATCAACTCTATAACTCCAACTACAATAGATAACTTCACCGATTCTACAATAGAGGTTCTGACAGGAGACTTGTAGGACTTAAGTCATAGTATTATAGAAGTCATCAACTCTATAACTCCAACTACAATAGATAACTTCACCGATTCTACAATAGAGGTTCTGACAGGAGACTTGTAGGACTTAAGTCATAGTATTATAGAAGTCATCAACTCTATAACTCCAACTACAATAGATAACTTCACCGATTCTACAATAGAGGTTCTGACAGGAGACTTGTAGGACTTAAGTCATAGTATTATAGAAGTCATCAACTCTATAACTCCAACTACAATAGATAACTTCACCGATTCTACAATAGAGGTTCTGACAGGAGACTTGTAGGACTTAAGTCATAGTATTATAGAAGTCATCAACTCTATAACTCCAACTACAATAGATAACTTCACCGATTCTACAATATAGGTTCTGACAGGAGACTTGTAGGACTTAAGTCATAGTATTATAGAAGTCATCAACTCTATAACTCCAACTACAATAGATAACTTCACCGATTCTACAATAGAGGTTCTGACAGGAGACTTGTAGGACTTAAGTCATAGTATTATAGAAGTCATCAACTCTATAACTCCAACTACAATAGATAACTTCACCGATTCTACAATAGAGGTTCTGACAGGAGACTTGTAGGACTTAAGTCATAGTATTATAGAAGTCATCAGCTCTATAACTCCAACTACAATAGATAACTTCACCGATTCTACAATAGAGGTTCTGACAGGAGACTTGTAGGACTTAAGTCATAGTATTATAGAAGTCATCAACTCTATAACTCCAGCTACAATAGATAACTTCACCGATTCTACAATAGAGGTTCTGACAGGAGACTTGTAGGACTTAAGTCATAGTATTATAGAAGTCATCAACTCTATAACTCCAACTACAATAGATAACTTCACCGATTCTACAATATAGGTTCTGACAGGAGACTTGTAGGACTTAAGTCATAGTATTATAGAAGTCATCAACTCTATAACTCCAACTACTATAGATAACTTCACCGATTCTACAATAGAGGTTCTGACAGGAGACTTGTAGGACTTAAGTCATAGTATTATAGAAGTCATCAACTCTATAACTCCAACTACAATAGATAACTTCACCGATTCTACAATATAGGTTCTGACAGGAGACTTGTAGGACTTAAGTCATAGTATTATAGAAGTCATCAACTCTATAACTCCAACTTCAATAGATAACTTCACCGATTCTACAATATAGGTTCTGACAGGAGACTTGTAGGACTTAAGTCATAGTATTATAGAAGTCATCAACTCTATAACTCCAACTACAATAGACAACTTCACCGATTCTACAATATAGGTTCTGACAGGAGACTTGTAGGACTTAAGTCATAGTATTATAGAAGTCATCAACTCTATAACTCCAACTACAATAGATAACTTCACCGATTCTACAATATAGGTTCTGACAGGAGACTTGTAGGACTTAAGTCATAGTATTATAGAAGTCATCAACTCTATAACTCCAACTACAATAGATAACTTCACCGATTCTACAATAGAGGTTCTGACAGGAGACTTGTAGGACTTAAGTCATAGTATTATAGAAGTCATCAACTCTGTAACTCCAACTACAATAGATAACTTCACCGATTCTACAATAGAGGTTCTGACAGGAGACTTGTAGGACTTAAGTCATAGTATTATAGAAGTCATCAACTCTATAACTCCAACTACAATAGATAACTTCACCGATTCTACAATAGAGGTTCTGACAGGAGACTTGTAAGACTTAAGTCATAGTATTATAGAAGTCATCAACTCTGTAACTCCAACTACAATAGATAACTTCACCGATTCTACAATAGAGGTTCTGACAGGAGACTTGTAGGACTTCAGTCATAGTATTATAGAAGTCATCAACTCTATAACTCCAACTACTATAGATAACTTCACCGACTCTACAATAGAAATTCTGACAGGAGACTTGTAAGACTTAAGTCATAGTATTATAGAAGTCATCAACTCTGTAACTCCAACTACAATAGATAACTTCACCGATTCTACAATAGAGGTTCTGACAGGAGACTTGTAGGACTTAAGTCATAGTATTATAGAAGTCATCAACTCTATAACTCCAACTACAATAGATAACTTCACCGATTCTACAATAGAGGTTCTGACAGTAGACTTGTAGGACTTAAGTCATAGTATTATAGAAGTCATTAACTCTATAACTCCAACTACTATAGATAACTTCACCGATTCTACAATAGAGGTTCTGACAGGAGACTTGTAGGACTTAAGTCATAGTATTATAGAAGTCATCAACTCTATAACTCCAACTACAATAGATAACTTCACCGATTCTACAACCACTTTTAGTGACATAAACAACACATCCATATCTGCAAACATAGACATGTACAACTGACGATCATCTCATGTTATTGTATTTCTTTACTTATTCTTTATTGTATTTCTTGTTTTACTTTTGCAGATGGAAGTGTTGGCTGGATGGCATCTCTAACAACTATCTAGGTATGTTCAATGGTTTATAAATACCTTACTATACATATTATTAGGTTTATTGTATATTTATTCGTACATTAAACCTAATTCCATCCTTAAATTTGTAATGTACATACATATTTTAGTACCTAAAACACAACATATTGATCAGAACAGGAAACTATATTATATCCATCTTTTCTAAACAAAAACCTTTGCTTAGTATCACTGAAAGTAAACAATTATGTAAATTATTGGATTAGATGATAAAACAACACTTTTATCACACCATTTTCATAATGACAATAATTCCCCATAAGAGAAACAATTTCTTAATATGTGTTTCGTACGAAATGAACCGTTCCCCTGAAAGGTATCTCGTTGCCTGAGGTTGTTACCCGCCGTATGTAATCAGCTGTATCGAATTGCAGATATTACCCCAGAGGGAGATGTAGATCTGATACCCGAATCCTGTAGAAGTCTGGAGTTAGATCCAGAAGGGATATATCTAGGAGTACGGTCTGTATAAGATACTGTAGTTATAACTCACAAGAAGAGCGGTGTCTGCTCTCTAATCCTAAACTCCGAGCAGGTGTTATTAGTGGAAGAATTGTGTCGACAGCTGTTCCATCTACAGACCGATCACTGATTGCTAGTAATCGCCTTCAGATGGGAGTATTAACACCTCTATCTGACGGGAATCGAACCCAGGTATTTAGATTCCTTCGCCGACTAAACACAGCCTGTCAGCATCGGAAGGTGCAGGAACAACTCTACTGACCTGTAATAAATCCTACAGTCGGCAACATCATAGACTTCTACAGACTCTCGGACTGAAGCAACATAGTCAGCATTCAAACATGGAGCATATAATTCCAAGTAATGACGAACCAAGGAATTTATCAATCCGTGCAGACAGGAGCAATATTCAGAAACGTCAAAATTGGTAGAATTTGAAGTCAAATGATTTTTCACACCTACTTACCCTATAGACAAATGATCTGGATTCTTTGTTCTTTAATCTGCTGGCACAGACATTGTATTTTTGCACCAAATGTTCCAGGATTTTGATACACGAGTCATCTGAACGCTTAATCAACAACCATAAACATTTGAGACGAACCCCAAAATAAAATAAAATTCCGCTCGTACAAAACCATTAATAGGTAGAACATCTAACACCACTTTATTTCTTAAACTTAAACTATTTCAATACAATAGACAAAATAATGTGTAACAACATAACCTTGCGCAACACCAAGTTTCACCCTGTAAAGGAGTGTTTGTTCCCAAGTACCTATTTAACCTGGAGAACTAACTTGCCAATCTTACCTTGATGGCTTCCACAAACCTGCCGCTAAACCCTCCTTAGAAGTCCGTGATTACATTAGGGATTATAACAAAGCTGCAGACCATATTCCAACTTCCAAGGCCACCACATTTGTCTTACGTCACATACGGTTTAACTCGTCAACCACTAACATCACTTGAAAGGCAGGCGGCCATGAAAGCTCGACGCTATTATTTGTCGATTAATTAACATTTTGGTGTGTTTTTTAGATGCAGCAACAATAGTTATCTAAAAATAATTTATTTGACAATTTTTGTATTGAGAAGTAACGTTCTAGCTTCCTAAAAGCTATTGTCACAGGCTTATAGAATTTATCAATTCGTGTGGAGAGGAAAAAGATTTCCCTCATGAATTTAGCCTAAATACGGATGTTCCGGTGGAATTGTGATGTTTGTTTTCGACTTGTGTTACAAACATAGTATTGCATAATTTGGGATTAACTGTTAATTATTCACACACCAAGGCATTCACTAAATCATGATGTTCACCTTCTTCCTTTGCGTTGAATAGATTTAACTTGGTACTAACGATTAGTCTCTAGTGAAAGGTGAAGTCCCTAAGGATTGCCTAGAGAAAGGTGAAATCCCTGAGGATTGGCTAGTGAAAGGATGTTCCTGGGTTCGATTCCCAATTATCCAGCATGTCCCTAGCTAATAGGCTGTTGAACAATGGCAAGATACCATCTCATTGCACTACATCACCTCATGTCTCGCTTTATATCTTCTAGTAACTATCCCAGGCTTCCTGGTAGTTCAAGGTGGCGTTCCGTCTCTCCCGTAACTCGGAACGTCATAGCCCTGAAATATATTGGACTACGAAACAGGAATAGATTTATTAATAGCCCCCCAACCCCCAACCAAAAATATAAATCCGTGTAGAGTGTTTATGGAAGGCCGACCGGCTAATGGAATAGTTTTAAATAGCCCAGAGTGTAGGTTATCTCGATGGCAGGTTATTATCCTGACAAACCTCATGCCTGTCCGTCGTCTAGTTTATATTTAATAACATTCCTACCGTTCTGATAGGAATAATTACAATCGGACAGCGCCCTCTGGAGGTGTCTAGTAGAGAAATAGCCAACAATTATTTAACTAGGCTTTGCGGGGGTTGACTCATTCCCTTGCTCTATTCTGAAATTGTATTTCTCTTGTAATCAATTCCACCCACTCCCCCTTCTGATAATATGTATTTATTAAATATTTTATATGGTAATTGTTGAGTTGTAACTCCTAATAGTAGTGTTTAGCCCCTAAATGTTTTCCCCCTTTTCCCTCTGCTCCCTTTTCCCCCTGAGAATGTTTTATCAAGCTGGATAAGAATTAAATTTTCCAGCCTCTGTATTTGCTTGGAAAAGCTCGGAGCTTTTTTTACGCCAAATGTTGCAGGATTTTGATACATGAGGCATCTGTACTCTTAATCGCCAAGTGAAATTTACATCTGCATGTACAAAACGATTTATAATTAGAATATCTAGTCCCACTTTATCCTTCTATTGCAATAAAATACACAAAATAATGAAATCAAATGTTATGAAAGATAATGACAAAAAAATTACAAGACATAAATACTTAAATGACTAATCGAGTTAAAGAATTAAAGGACCAAGAACATAACCTTGCGCAACACCAAGTTTAACCCTGTAAAGATGTCTTTGTTCCCAAGTACCTATTAACCAGGAGAACTAACTTGCCAATCTTACCTTGATGGCTTCCACAAAGCTGCAGACAATATTCCAACTTCCAAGGCAACCACATTTCTGTTACGTCACATACGGTTTAACTCGTCAACTACGAACATCACTTGAAAGGCAGTCAGCCATGAAAGCTCGACGCTATTATTTGTCGATTAATTAACATTTTGGTGTGGTAATTAGAAGTACTAACAATAATTATCTAAAATAATTTACTTGATAGTTTTAATATTGAGAACTAATGTTCTAGCTTCCTAAAAGCTATTGTCACAGTTTCACCGGTGTACAAAGCCTTGCTGTGGTGGGAAAAGGCGCCAACGGTACAGTTTGTATATTTATATCTTAAGTTCAAAACCAAGTCGGACTGCTCTTCTTCGAGTGTTTCATCAACCCGCCAGACTTACTGCCAACCTCCACCAGTACAATACCAGCCTAATTTCACCTCTCCAAACCCATTCCAACTGCTAGCTCCACAAGACGATAACGACACCGAAGCTGACCAGGAGGACTTCAATGACTCCTGTGAACCTCCACCCATAAATTTGAAGCCGGACATCGATTTTCTTGGCATCTGCAACTTAATAGCATCAGAAGTCGGTCAAACGACATTTGCATGTAAATCAAAAGTTAACGCATTTTCGATCCAAGCCAAAAATCCCGACACGTACAGAAAAATAGTCAAAATCCTCCAAGCGAAAAATATAGAGTACTATACCTACCAATTTAAAGAAGACAAACCATATAGGGTGGTCATAAGGCACCTACACCCCACAACACCAAAAGACATGATCATTTCGGAACTGGGAAAAGTGGGATTTCAAGTGCTGGATGCCTGTAATGTATTACAAAAAAACGACAAGAACTCCACTCCCGCTATTCTTCATCGACCTTAAACCAGCACCAAATAATCCGGACATCTTCTCTCTCAAGACTCTCCTGTTCACAGCAATAAAAGTGGAAGAACCACATAAAAAAGAGGACATCCCTCAGTGTACAAGATGCCAGAGCTTAAATCACACGAAGAAATTCTGTCGGGTTAATCCCATGTGTGTGAAGTGTGCCGGTCCTCATCTATCCAACGACTGTTCAAAGAACAGAGATACGCCAGCTATGTGCATAAACTGCCATCAAGCCCATCCAGCAAACTACCGCGGTTGTAGTGCCTACCAGGAGTTAGTCAAGCGGAGAAGATCTAGGAGTGGACAACGTGGCCCTGCAAGAACCACTTCACAAACAGGCCCTGCAGCACCCAGTCAGGATACTACAACCTTCCCATCCCTACCGAAGCCTCCAGTGGACTACCAGCCTCAGCCCTCCAGTCAACCAAATCCAGGAAGAACAACCTACGCCTCTGTGTTCCGGTCGAATCTTCAAAAACCATCAACAACCACCCCTGCTCCTACTACTGCCCCCATCGTCTACCTCCCCCGAGGGTTACCATTCCTCAACCCAAATCCTCCCCTGACTTCTCCTCAATCACAACTGCCCTGGTAAACCTGGACCAAATAATTCAAAACCTTCAAGCCCTCATATCCCCCCTCACTGACCTCCTCCACAAAGTGACCAGCATCCTGTCTGTCCTGCATCCATGACTGCCCCTTCCTTCAAATCCCTCTCAATCCTCCTTTGGAACGCCAATGGACTCCCAGCCCACAAAGACGAACTGAATCACTTACTTCAAGACAAAAACATTGACATAGCCCTGATTACAGAAACTCACCTGACTAGCCGACTACATTTCTATATCACTGGATATAGGACACACAGAACGGACCACCCAGACGGGACTGTTCACGGGGGTACTGCCATCCTAATCAAATCCTCCATTTCCCACTATCCTGATCCTTCACCTATTGCCCTGGAATGTCTGCAGAGTACCACAGTTACCCTCCAATCCTCTTCCCATGTCCCAATAACCATTTCCTCTGCTTATTGTCCACCCAATAAAGCAGTCTCTTCTTCCGTCCTCAATTCCTTCTTCTCCTCTTTAGGTCCCAGATTTATTGCAGGAGGGGATTACAATGCCAAATATCCCGAATTTGGATGTCGAATCTCCAACTCTCGAGGTAACCTTTTCCACCAAACCATCCATTCCCACAATCTTAATATCATTTCTCCTCCCAATCCATCCTACTGGCCTACTTCCAGATCCAAATCTCCAGACATAGTGGATTATTTTGTAACACATGGTGTCAGACATGTTCCTTTCCATACTTCCAACCTATTTGATTTATCCTCTGATCACAGCCCTATATTGCTTTCCTTTAACATTGATCCTATCCTTTTCACTCGTCCTCACCGCCCATCCCTCATCAACGGCCCAGTTGATTGGTGCTCATTTCAATCCTCCCTAAATTCCTCTCTAAACCTAAACATCCCTCTTAAGACTAAAGACGATATTGACACAGCCATAAACAAACTGACTACAGACATTCAGACTGGACTCCTTATTTCCACTAAGAAATGTCCTCATATATCACATCCAGTGACGTATTTCCCCGATCATATACAACTCCTTCGAACCGAAAAAAACAGAGCCAGAAGAATATGGCAAACCACACGTTATCCATCGGACAAGACTTGCCTCACCAATTGACTAGACAACTACAATACGAACTACACAAACACTTTAACAACAAATTCGCCGAATACACTCACAAACTTACTCCCGATGACAAATCCCTATGGACAGCCACTAAACGAATCCTATCCCATCCAAATCCATCACATCCTCTCCGTCAAGATGATAACAGCTGGGCTAAAACCGACTCCGAAATTTCTGAAACCTTTGCATCCCACCTCTCCCAAGTATTCCGTCCACACGAATCCATCCAAAACCCTATCCATTCTTCAAATGTAGAAGAATTCCTAGACTCAGCCTTACCGCTTTCTCCTCCTCCTTCTTCCTTTCATCCTCATGAAGTATCCTTAGCTGTCCACAGACTTAAAAACTGTAAGGCACCTGGACCCGATCTTATCACCCCCTTAATCCTCAAAAGCCTACCTAAAAAAGCTATCCTATTCCTAACCTATGTATATAATGCAGTCCTAAGAACAACCTACTTCCCCAAGTCCTGGAAATTATCTACCATCAAAATGATCCACAAACCCCAAAAACCTGTAAATTATCCTTCGTCCTATCGCCCTATCTCCCTCCTTGCCATTATGGGAAAAATCCTCGAAAAGCTTCTCCTTAAACGTCTAATCCCTATTCTTGAACCCTGCCTCCCTCCTCACCAATTTGGTTTTCGAATATCCCATTCCACGATTCACCAATGCCACAGATTAGTTGACTCAATCTCCTCTTCCTTTGAGCAAAAGAAGTTTTGTTCTGGTGTATTTCTTGATTTCTCTCAAGCATTTGATCGATTATGGCACCAGGGCTTGCTTTTTAAACTCAAAAAAATCCTTCCCTCAACCTATTACCTTATAATAAATTCCTATCTTTCCGACAGATCCTTCGACGTCTCGTGCGGATCATCTCTGTCCTCTTCCTTTCCTCAGCTTGCTGGTGTTCCACAAGGCGGCATCCTAAGTCCTATCTTATTCCTTGTGTACTCTGCTGACATGCCCATCCACCATTCCACAACCCTCTTTACTTTTGCTGACGATACAGCCATCCTCTCATCCAATTCAGATCCTATACTTGCTTCCAAACACCTTCAATCCCATCTCCAACTGCTTGAACCATGGTTCATAAAATGGCGGATTAAAGTTAACCCAGAAAAATCTTCGCACATAACATTCACTCTTCGAAGATCCAAATGCCCTTCCGTCAATCTTTTCCAAAGGGAAATTAGTGAAAAAACCCAAGTTACCTACCTCGGCCTTACCCTTGACAAACGACTTACCTGGAGCCAACACATACAAAAGAAAAGACAGGAAACAAACAGACGTTTTAGACTACTAACTAGACTACTAGATTCTCGCTCCAAACTATCATTACAGAACAAGAGACGGATATATACTGCAATACTTCAACCCTCCTGGACGTATGGCTTGGAAGTCTGGGGGTGTGCCAAGCGATCCAATATCCTCAGAATCCAATCTCTCCAATCCAAAATACTCCGTAAAATAGTCAATGCTCCGTTCTATGTCTCAAACTTCACTATCCACAATGACCTAGAAATCCCCTTTGTCCAAACCCTGTCCAAAACCCGATACCTTAACTTCCACTCCCGTTTGCCTGGTCACGAAAATCCCCTAATCAACAAGTTATCCTCATCCACCATTCCCGGTAACCCTCATCGTCGCCTTAAGCGCAAATGGCCTAGAGACCTATTGTAAACTAAGCTTGTAAAATGTTAACTTCAAATGTAAATATTGTAAATAGCCATACAAAAACCAAATGTAAATATCCCTGTAAATTTCTAGTTAATAGGTTTTGGCCACTGGGCTTTTTTTTCTTCCTTCTGATATATCATGACTTTAGGCAAGAACAAAAGAATTATAAAAAATACATTATTGTATTGTATAATTTTCAAATAAAGATATATATATATAAAAAAAAAAAAAAAGTTCAAAACGTGCGGCTCAATCAAATTAAAGCATGTTGAGTGGATTCTTTGAACTTACAAGAGTACTTCTCCATTCTGAAAGCAGGCCCAAGATTATCCCAGACAAAGACCTCCGATCAAGCGTGGGCAGAATTCGCCAAGATCGATAACTTGCTTCTCGAGAAATAGCGGACTCCATTGTCTAAATGGCGCTACACGAGGCGGCTATTTGTCCGTCCGATCATTAACTGTATTGTACAAATCGTTTGTCGGTATTTGTTCAATAGGACTTTCCTGAATCCTCAATCCTCATTCTTGAACCCTCAATCCTCATTCCACAATCCTCATTCTTTGGATTGTCTCAAATACGAAGAATAGAAGCTGCTCTTCTAAACTCTTAATATTCAACTACCTCACATTAAGCTTTGTTGTAGAGGTTCAGGCTGCTCGAAGGGGGGAGGGAGGGATGTAATATATAGATTCTAGAAGCCCCCTCCCCTTTTAGGAATTTGACGACCCCCCCCCCCCCCCTGGAGACTTCATGATCCTGGAGCCTCCGCTGTGAATATCCACCCGGATCTGCGACCTATCCTCAAGCCATCGCACGGAGGTTTGGAGTAGGCAAACCCTGGTGCAGGCTGTCATTATCATATGCTATTGATGAACAGTTTTAGTGTGGATCTGAAGATTTAGCGCTAGCCTAAATGCTCGATAACGTCAGGTGTAGTCGAACAACCATGCTACTACAAAATAGCTATTTCTGGTCTAGCTGTTTAAGCCAGTGAGCGGTGTTTCAGCCAAAGGGAAGTGTTTCAGTCGAAGGGAGTTGTTTCAGGGGACGGGATTTAGTTCAGCTGAAGGAAGGTGTTTCATCCAAACGGAGGTGTTTCAGCCTAAGGGAGGTGTTTCAGTCGAAGGGTGGTGTTTCAGCCGATCGGAGGTGTTTCAGTCGAATGGAGGTGTTTCAGATGATGGGAGGTGTTTGAGCTGAAGGAAGGTGTTTGAGCTGAAGGAAGGTGTTCAGATGAACGGAGGTGTTTCAGCTGAAGGGAGGTGTTTCAGCTGAAGGGAGGGGTTCAGCTGAACGGAGGTGTTTCAGCTCAAGGGAGGTGTTTCAGCTCAAGGAAGGTGTTTCAGCTGAAGGGAGGTGTTTAGTATATGTAGAGGGAACCTTCAACGTAAACAATGTTTAGGTTTGAAATTCTATCATTCTTCAGGCCTATGGAGAAGAAGGAGAACCGTTGTCTTAGGTGCTATATCTCTGAGTAAAGACTCTGAATATTCAAAAAAAAAAAGGTAGCTTTATTTACCGAAGGACGGAACCTCGACCGCACCCAGTACACCTTCTTAAATGTGAGCGGTCACCATTTCTTCTCAATGTTGCATACGGGTGTAGCGACCATTCAGGTTCCGATTTGCAGTAGGACTTAGTAAGACTACTAGTTAGATAGTAGACTCCACTCTCGCTCCGACTTGCTATCCAACTAGTCTGTTTTTGTCGCTGTTCATTGTAATAATTGCTGAATGTGAAAACCCTAATCGAAGGTCTATCATTGACTGAGTTAAGTTGGACGACTTTGATCCGACTCACGCTCCAACTCCGTAGCCAGTCGGATGTCGGATCTTCGAGTCGTCCCTCTAAATGTTCCGACTCGTCCAACTAGACTTACAACAATCCAACAAGCCCTTGCACGATCCGACTTGTGGTACAACTTCCGAAGTTACAAGTCCTACTGCAAATCGACACGTGAACGGCCTGCTTTAGGTATACATAAATGCCGTTAACTACCACCCGCTTCCCATGTAATACCGGATTTTCTAGTTTTTCCATAGACCTCTGTCGGATCAGGAGACAGCTGATAGGAAAGAGCGAGTGGTTCTCGGATAGAACTCGAGGAATGCGAACAGACTCAAGATAGGAGATTGAAGATGCTCGAGTGATGACTCCAGGAATTCCGAGTGAGTGTGAAGACTCGTTGTGAACATCACACATCGGAATACGGGATTCAACTACATTCCAGACAGCGTGGCTTCACGTTCTAGTCCTCTCTGACAAGTCGACAAATACAAGTGTCGACAAGAAGAAAGCAAATAGCTGTTAAAGTTTACACATTTCCTGTCCGACTTAAATACTGTTTTTGGTATTATATATGTGTGCATATATATATATATATATATATATATATATATATATATATATATATATTCCTTTAAATAGTCCGGTGGGACCACGCAAAATACAATTGTTCCAATTAATTGGAAGTATGAACGCTGGGTAAGAGCTAGTAATTTATAAATCAGTTGAAATAACTTTCGCCTATGAAAGACCGAGGTACGAGTATAATAAAAGCTCGTTTACCCGGATAAACTGGGACCAGGGCCGATCCGGGTTAAAGAAAATCCGGATTATCCAGAGAATGAGGGAAAAACGAAACAAAACATATAAATCACCGAAATAGTTTTAATGGAACTTAGAAATTATTATCGAAACACTTTCACCTAAAAACACATACATCCTATGTTCTCTAATACCCTATGTATTTGCACTGTACTCAATATAGCTACAAACTAGTCTGTAGTAGTAAAAGAGGCATTAGCTTCTGCTGTCTCAGTTTAGTGTACGAGCAGCGCGATCTCGCGGCAGCTTTAACGTTAGAAGTTCATTTAGCAATGTTTCGGCTCCACTCTCGAAATACGCCATGAATTTCGCAGTGTTTGCTACTGCTTCTGCTTGGGTCATAACCACCAAGGACTGTCCTTAGAAATCATCTTTTTCCAATCACATAAGGTCGATGATCCTACTCCAAACTCAGCACCAATGTCCTTTAACGATTCTCCCTTATCAATTCTTATCAATGCTTCTATCCTTTTTCCATAGTCGTCGACAACGAGCCAACGAAACTGCAAAACGATACTGTACATCGACCGTGACCCTAGGAAAACTCGCGTATATTAACTTAGGAAAACTCGCTTAATTTACCTACTGAGATAGCAATTTATCGTCCGTAAAACTTGTCGTCATTTACTACCCTCAACAACATAATTTCTTTTTTAAAACTGGTCCGGGTTAACGAGGTTTTACTGTATATAGCATAAAAATCGCAAACAGAAAAAAAACGTCCAGAATACATTTCCAAAAATTGCCTTCCATAATTTCCAAATATTTATCAATTGCTGTATATGTTAGACCATTTCTCCATTGAGCCGCTCACTACCTCTACCGAACTATTCCACCATTTCTCCGTTGAGCCGCTCACTACCTCTACCGAACTATTCCACCATTTCTCCATTGAGCCGCTCACTACCTCTACCGAACTATTCCACCATTTCTCCGTTGAGCCGCTCACTACCTCTACCGAACTATTCCACCATTTCTCCATTGAGCCGCTCACTACCTCTACCGAACTATTCCACCATTTCTCCGTTGAGCCGCTCACTACCTCTACCGAACTATTCCACCATTTCTCCGTTGAGCCGCTCACTACCTCTACCGAACTATTCCACCATTTCTCCGTTGAGCCGCTCACTACCTCTACCGAACTATTCCACCATTTCTCCATTGAGCCGCTCACTACCTCTACCGAACTATTCCACCATTTCTCCGTTGAGCCGCTCACTACCTCTACCGAACTATTCCACCATTTCTCCGTTGAGCCGCTCACTACCTCTACCGAACTATTCCACCATTTCTCCGTTGAGCCGCTCACTACCTCTACCGAACTATTCCACCATTTCTCCGTTGAGCCGCTCACTACCTCTACCGAACTATTCCACCATTTCTCCGTTGAGCCGCTCACTACCTCTACCGAACTATTCCACCATTTCTCCGTTGAGCCGCTCACTACCTCTACCGAACTATTCCACCATTTCTCCGTTGAGCCGCTCACTACCTCTACCGAACTATTCCACCATTTCTCCGTTGAGCCGCTCACTACCTCTACCGAACTATTCCACCATTTCTCCGTTGAGCCGCTCACTACCTCTACCGAACTATTCCACCATTTCTCCGTTGAGCCGCTCACTACCTCTACCGAACTATTCCACCATTTCTCCGTTGAGCCGCTCACTACCTCTACCGAACTATTCCACCATTTCTCCGTTGAGCCGCTCACTACCTCTACCGAACTATTCCACCATTTCTCCGTTGAGCCGCTCACTACCTCTACCGAACTATTCCACCATTTCTCCGTTGAGCCGCTCACTACCTCTACCGAACTATTCCACCATTTCTCCGTTGAGCCGCTCACTACCTCTACCGAACTATTCCACCATTTCTCCGTTGAGCCGCTCACTACCTCTACCGAACTATTCCACCTTTTCTCCGTTGAGCCGCTCACTACCTCTACCGAACTATTCCACCATTTCTCCGTTGAGCCGCTCACTACCTCTACCGAACTATTCCACCATTTCTCCGTTGAGCCTCTCACTACCTCTACCGAACTATTCCACCATTTCTCCGTTGAGCCGCTCACTACCTCTACCGAACTATTCCACCATTTCTCCATTGAGCCGCTCACTACCTCTACCGAACTATTCCACCATTTCTCCATTGAGCCGCTCACTACCTCTACCGAACTATTCCACCATTTCTTGAAGTCTCCTCATCCTTACTCATTTTTAATCCTGCCGAAAGGTACCAGAGCCCTGACTCGAGACGTACCTCCATTTAGACGAGTGATGATGGCCTCGCAGTCTGATCACCACACCTCAACCACTGAGTACCTACCCGAGGTAGATGTACCCATTCTCTGCTTAAGTACTCCCCCCCCCCCCGTAGACGTACCCTTTCTGTAGTTAAATATCGTGGAATATTGAATCCATGCCAGCGGTTGGTACTCCAATAGAAGGTACCCTACAATTTCTAGAACCGCAAGCTCATCCTTCGTCATTCTCCAGTACGAATCTCTGGCCATAAATCTGCCGCTCAATTCTCTAAGTGCTTTAGATCCATCATCATCTTCTTACGACACTCTCATTTCTTATCGTAAGAAAGCAAGGTCATATGAACATTATTTCATCAAAAGACGGCTCTCTCTCACTCTCTCTCTCTCTCGCTCCCTCTTTCTCCCCCTCTCTCTCTCTCTCTCTCTCTCTCTCTCTCTCTCTCTCTCTCTCTCTATATATATATATATATATATATATATATATATATATATATATATTTATACTAGCTGTTACCCGGCGTGCTATGCTACACCTACTTTGCATCTATAAAATCAAAAATAAATTACAAACTAAATAATTAATATTAAAATCTAATAACGCAAATCTGTAACTATTTGGGTTCATTGCTTCGAACTTGTGATCTCCGAACTGTGAGTCATAGATGATTTTAACCTAGCCTATGACTCTCCCCGTGCCAAGACCTACCTGAGTGGCAAGTTTGGTAAAAATCGGTCAAACGGTGTGGATTTGTATAAGGGTGGACCTACACTGGACCCGTTCCGATCCGATCCAATAGCCATCGACTGTCGGAAGAAAAAGAAACACATGGAACTCAATGGAGGTGCCTACATTGGTCCCGACCCGATCCAAACCGGCCCAATCCAACGGCCACCGATTCTTGGCCATTCAAACTTGTTTGTTTCTAAACCGATTTCGGACCGACAAAGCAAAATGGCGCCAATCCACATATTGCGTTTCAAAAAGGTCTTCATGTTCTAAATCTTAAATCTTAACCGATTTCAATCCATTGTTTTTTATATCAAAGGAAATAACTTTGTCAATTCACATTTTTGTTTTTTTGTTTCCCTTGTTTATTAAATTGCGTGTAAAGATGTTTAACCATCTCCAACTAGGAAGATGTCTATAACCTTCCAATATTTATAACCTTCTAATGTTTATAACCTTTCAATGCTTATAACCTTCTAGTTAACTTTCTTATAAATAATATCAAAATATGAATTCCAATACTTCTCTTACCTCCAACATTCACCCTAATCGAAGGTTTCTATGCTTATTAGGTGGTATTTCTTAACTTAATCACTCATTTTCACTTCATTACGAGGTCATTACTGACGAGCTGTGACTGAATCGGATCGGATCGGATCGAGACCAACGTAGGCACTCAGTTCGGCCGCTGTTGTCGATCAAACGAAATCGGATCGGTCGAAATACGGGTCCAATGTAGCTGCAGCCTAAGAAACAATCATACAGACAAACAGCTGGTAGACGTTTTTGACCTAGACTATGACACTCATCGTATCAATACCTACATGTGTGCCAAGTTTGGTCAAAATCGGTCAAATGGTGTGGACTTGTATAAGGAACCAATATACAGACAGACAGCTGGTAGACTTCTCTTAACTAGCCTACGAGACTTCCGTTATCAAGACCTACTAGTGTTCCAAATTTGGTCAAAATCGGTCAAACGGTGTGGATTTGTTCAAGGAAATGGACAAACAGACAGTCACGAGATTTATATATATATATATATATATATATATATATATATATATATATATATATTTATTTATTTTTATAAATATGGCAAAGGTCCAAATAATAGTACTCCAGATTCTCATAGTATGGGTGGCGAGCTGACCACACATAGGGAGTTAATGGCCCCTGAGGAGGTGGCATAAGGCCACGAAACATGTAGGGCGTATCAAAAATAAAATAGTGCAAGAATCTGGAGTACTATTATTTGGACCTTTGCCATATTTATAAAAATAAATAAATGTACATGAATAAAGGTCACAAATCATGGAATTGAATATATATATATATATATATATATATATATATATATATATATATATTTATCGTATTACATGAAATATCCTCGAGTTAGCCTTGAATGTCCAATCCTAAGTCGAGTAGTATCTACCTCTTCCTTTCTTGATGGTCTTTATGAGGATTCCCAAGGATAAAATTATAATACATGACAGTACACCCACACATTTTACAAACCCACATCTCAAATAATAATATATACAAAGGGATAATGTCACTCCCCCCCATCCACCCCGTACCCCTCAAATCCACCCCCCCCGTAGTTTATTGTGTATATATCAATTTCATTCTTTATTCTCCGTAACTTTGTTGAATTACAGTCACTATATACCCGTAGGGTTCGTGTTGAACAAGGTCTTCATAGCTCAAAGTCATTGAATGTTTACAAAGGACGCATGGTTCGAGGTGAACAAGGTCTTCATAGCTCAAAGTCGTTGAATGTTTACAAAGGACGCATGGTTCGGGGTGAACAAGGTCTTCATAGCTCCAAGTCGTTGAATGTTTACAAAGGACACATGGTTCGGGGTGAACAAGGTCTTCATAGCTCCAAGTCGTTGAATGTTTACAAAGGACGCGTGGTTACACGAGTCATTCAAATGAATCCATTACTTAGAGTAATAAAGCGAATGTTGTACATATATTGAAAACAAAAACAAGATACGAAATAAGTGAAACATCAGGAAAAAGTTATTTCCGACTCAAGCAAATAATAAAACCAACAAAACTCCCTCGAATATTTCAAACTAATTTCTATAGAGAAATGATTGAATTTCCGCCCACCGAATTAGAACGGGAGAGTTATAACTTCCAACAAAAATAATTCCTGAAATAAGAAAAGGAAGAGAAAACTCTCAGAAGGAGTTATAATTCAAGAGGAGAGGGAAATTAGCTCCGAGTTTTTCCAGGGAAATACAGAGGCTGGAAAACTAATTCTTATCCAAGTCGATAAAAAATTCTCAGGGGTAAAATGGAGGAACATTTAGGGGCTAAACACTACTATAAGGGGTTACAACTCTGCAATTATCATATGAATATTTCATACATACATATTATCAGAAGTGGAAGCGGGTGGAATTGATTACAAGAGAAATACAATTTCAGAATAGAGCAAGGGAATGAGTCAACCCCCGCAAAGCCTAGATAAATGGTTGTTGGCTATTTCTCTACTAGACACTTCAAGAGGGCGCTGTCCGATTGTAATTATTCCTATCAGAACGGTAGGGATGTTATTAAATATAAACTAGATGACGGACAGGCATGAGGTTTGTCAGGATAATAACCTGCCATCGAGATAACCTACACTCTGGGCTATTTAAAACTATTCCATTAGCCCGTCGGCCTTCCATAAACACTCTACGGATTTCTATTTTTGGTTGGGTGGGGGGCTATTAATAAATCTATTCCTATTTGGTAGTCCAATATATTTTAGAGCTATGACGTCCCGAGTACGGGAGAGACGGAACGCCACCTTGAACTACCAGGAAGCCTGGGATAGTTACTAGAAGATATAAAGCGTGACACGAGGTGATGTAGTGCAATGAGATGGTATATTGCCATTGTTCAACAGCCTATTAGCTAGGGACATGCTGGATAATTGGGAATCGAACCCAGGAACATCCTTTCACTAGCCAATCCTCAGGGATTTCACCTTTCTCTAGGCAATCCTTAGGGTTCTGTGTTTCTCCAGATGATCCTTAGGGACATTACCTTTCACTAGCCAAACCTTAGGGTCCTATCTTTCTCCAGACGATCCTTAGTACCAAGTTACAGCTATTCAACGTTAATCCATCCCAGACAGATTGCACACCGTATCTGCAATATATTTCCTAGGCTATAACACAGCCTGTACACCATGTGTGCAGTAACAGCAACGTGCAATTATCAGTTATTCCTAGTAAACTAGTCATCGAAGTATGAGTTTTCTTGAACTAATGGAATCTGTAAAGTTCAGAAGAACCAAATTTAGCATTGGATTTTTTATTGGTTTATTTGTGTACCAAAAAAGTCTTCTGTACTAAAAATTATCTGTATTTTCATTCTACCTTATATTGCACACGTGCTCAATGAGCTCCGCGCAGTAAATTTCTGAAGAGTGAGCTACACACTTAGAACTTATTTATCTGAATTCCCTTATGAATTGCATGATTTATTGTAAGCAAGTTTTCTTTTTTAAAAATGAACAATATTAAGATGAAGAAATATTTTGCCCCCGAGGATCGTGTTCGATAAAAATCGTCGCCTTGAATAGTTTTAGGAAAAGGTTGAACATAATAAATTATTGAATGCCTTGGTGAATGTTTAATTAGCAGTTAACCCAAAATTATGCAATACTGTCTCTGTAACAAAAGTCGAAATTCGTGAACGACATCACAATTCCACCGGAACATTCGTGTTTAGGCTAAATTAGTGAGGGAAATCGTTCTCCTCTCTACACGAACTGATCAAGCCTGTGAGAATGACTTTTAGGGACCTTCAACGCTAGTTCTCAATACAAAAACTATCAATTTTTTTTTTTTTTTTCTTTTTTAACGGCGCATCAACTATTTGGCTATTAGCGCCAAAACCTGTCATATTATTCATTTTTAGGTAACTATAATAATTGTTAATTAAGAATAATTGTAGTTGCTATATCTAATTACCACACCAAAATGTTAATTAATCGACAAATAATTGCGTCGAGCTTTCATGGCTGACTGCCTTTCAAGTGATGTTCGTAGTTCCGTATTTAGGCTAAATTCATGAGGGAAATCTTTTTCCTCTCCACACGAATTGATAAATTCTATAAGCCTGTGACAATAGCTTTTAGGAAGCTAGAACGTTACTTCTCAATACAAAAATTGTCAAATAAATTATTTTTAGATAACTATTGTTGCTGCATCTAAAAAACACACCAAAATGTTAATTAATCGACAAATAATAGCGTCGAGCTTTCATGGCCGCCTGCCTTTCAAGTGATGTTAGTGGTTGACGAGTTAAACCGTATGTGACGTAAGACAAATGTGGTTGCCTTGGAAGTTGGAATATTGTCTGTAGCTTTGTTATAATCCCTAATTTAATCACGGACTTCTAAGTAGGGTTTAGCGGCAGGTTTGTGGAAGCCATCAAGGTAAGATTGCCAAGTTAGTTCTCCTGGTTAAATAGGTACTTGGGAACAAAGACTCCTTTACAGGGTTAAACTTGGTGTTGCGCAAGGTTATGTTCTTGCTCCTTTCATTCTTAAACTCGCGATTAGTCATTTAGTTACAATAATATTATTATACATGAATAATATTATTAATTAAGAATTAATTAATTAATATTATTATTAATAGCTATAAATGGTTTTGTTAGAGCGAATTTCATTTCATTCCTTGGGGTTATATGCTCCATGTTTGAATGCTGACTATGTTCCTTCAGTCCGAGAGTCTGTAGAAGTCTATGATGTTGCCGACTGTAGGATTTATTACAGGTCAGTAGAGTTGTTACTCCACCTCCCGATACTGACAGGCTGTGTTTAGTCGGCGAAGGAATCTAAATACCTGGGTTCGATTCCCGTCAGATAGAGGTGTTAATACTCCCATCTGAAGGCGATTACTAGCAATCAGTGATCGGTCTGTAGATGGAACAGCTGTCGACACAATTCTTCCACTAATAACACCTGCTCGGAGTTTAGGATTAGAGAGCAGAGACCGCTCTTCTTGTGAGTTATAACTACAGTATCTAATACAGACCGTACTCCTAGATATATCCCTTCTGGATCTAACTCCAGACTTCTACAGGATTCGGGTATCAGATCTACATCTCCCTCTGGGGTAATATCTGCAATTCGATACAGCTGATTACATACGGCGGGTAACTACCTCAGGCAACAAGATAGCTTTCAGGGGAACGGTTCATTTCGTAGGAAAGACTTACGAAAGACGCATGAAAGACGAGAGAATTAATGGTTTCTCTTATGGGGAATTATTCTCATTATGAAAATGGTGTGATGAAAGTGTTGTTTTATCATATAATCAAATAATTTACATAATTGTTTATTTTCAGTGATACTAAGGTTTATTTTGAAAAGTTCGATATATAGTTTCGGGTTCCTTTGTAACCTTCGTGTTCCGTTTTAGCAATGTTTTTCCTGATACGCCCTAGATTAATAAAGATTTAGATGATTAGGTAGGTAAGAGAAAATGTTATTAAACTTTACGGGTTATGTTGATATTATTTGTTTTCTGACTACTTAAAAATTGGCTCACACTGGACCGCACTAAACAATTTGGCTAAGATGTCTCCCATAACCTCCACTATTATCTTAACTAGAACCACTCACCATAGTCACAGCGTACAACATGAGAGAATTCCATCTAACAACCATAAGTTAGAGCGAGAAGATATCATACCACATAGGCGTGGTCAGAGGTACAAGAACCCATGGTCATAGGTACAAGAACCCATGGTCAAAGGTACAACTTGTTGTACCTTTTACCACAGTACTATTATTTTTTTTTTTAAATTAATAAAAAAATATTGAATGGAAACTAGAACCTTGAAAAAATTGAATATGATCAACAACAAAATACTAATTTCAATAAAATGAAATAAAAAATAAATTTTTCCATAATATTCAAGCTAAAAAAAATTAAATTACATTATGTGGTCTACTACAGATACCTCCTTGTACCTGTAGAACACCGAGGATGGATAGAGTGCTGGACTAGACATCATGAGAGGAGATGCTTGTAGATTCTAGGTGCCCCTTGTTATAGTAGTGTCCCATCTCCCGGGCCCCTTGCTATGGTAGTGCCCCATCTCCTAGTCCATTGCCTCCTAGTGCCTCTCTAGATGAGGCTATCAAGGCTCTGGATAGGACAATTTATCCTCTACCTATAACCCTACTTCTACCTAAGCAGGCTAATGTCGCTATCAGGGTCTTGGCTCTCTTCCGCATAGAATAACACTGTTTGTTTTGTATAATTTCAATACAAGGTGGTAACTCTATTTGATAATTTGTAGGTTTGACGTGAAAACTCAAGAGTTTTGCAAGAGCTCAAAAGGCGTTTAATAAACATTGTTATTGAATTCTAGGGGCTCCTTCATGCAGAAGGTGTTCTACGGTTGCTTACGAAAGATCAAACTCCACCAATAACAGCTTCTATTCTTTTGCTGATGGCAGTAGAGATATGAACGGAACCGCTCTAAGATGACGCAGTTCCTGCGAGTTGGACATTGTATGTAAATATGTGATACGTGCCAATGTTGGGCAAAACTAAAAACTAAAACTAAAATTAATACTAAATTCACTTTTTGGAATAAACTAAAACTAAACTAAAAATTGCAACCTAAAAAAAACTAAAACTAAAATTTTACTAATTAATGGATTTTAACTAAACTAAAACTAAAACTAAATCTTTGGGAATTGACTAAAAACTAAACTAAAAATTTAGTTTAGTTTAGTTTAGTTTAGTTTTACTAAAATAACATGAATTAATATAAATCATATGTTATTTCGATAATTAAGTAAATTATTAAAACTAATAGAACTTGCTTAAGAATAAGAAATTGTGGCTTTTTCTCGTAATTTGAAAACATATGTTCTTTGATAAACTAAATTAGTTAACTAAAAACTAAAACTAAACTAAAATCACAAATTTAGGTCTCTTTTACTAAACTAAACTAATTGCATTACTAAAAACGGAGTCCGTATGATTAATAATTATACAAATCTAAAACTAAACTAAAACTAAAACTAAAAATACAACATTAGTTTAGTTTTAGTTAGGGAAAACTAACGTTAGTTTAGTTTACTAACGTTAGTTTTGCCCAACACTGATACGTGCTACTTCTAATGCTGCTAGTAGTATATTGGTTTGAAATATCTCCGTTTGGAATGTGGAGTGTACACGCGATGCACAGGAGATGTGCACAGCCTGATCCTGTGTTGTATGGTGCTGTGCAGTGAATGGTCATCTCCTTGTTGGTGGTCTGGTTTTTGCACTTCCCTACCCTCGAGGTTAGTGTATGTTTTTATGAAGTATCTCCAATTTCGGAAGAGTTCATCTCATTAGTACTCCATTCCTCGAATACATACTAAATACATGACGGAGACTGTTTGTGCGATATTTTTTCATATTTCCATCCTACAAGTCTGAAGTTGATTTGTATTCGTGAGCCGATTCCACCAGCTCGAAGCGTGTTAGTCCTGCGCCGCTTGCTTCTCCTCCGCGTTCCTCCACGCGCTGCTTCTACATCTTCTCACTGCCTCCCCACCCAGGTGGTCCTAGTCTCCATCATATTCCTCAGCTAGGTTCAGGCCTGTTTAGTTTATTTAATATCTCTCGCGGGCTTTTACATTAGTGGCTGGCGTCCGTGCATTCTGTTGAGAACATTCAACTTGACCTCGATGGCTCATCGAGCAGTCAAAGTTTAATTCAGCAGGCATAGCAGGTTTTATGTAATTCTTATGGGTGGACATTTTCGCATGGGTATTTTTGTTACATGTATAAAAAAAAGAATAAAAATATACTGCAAAACATAATAATGCTAAAAAGAATAAAAACCCCAATCTGGATTATGGTAGGCTATATTATTTTTTATTGGTACGTATTCGCATGAAGATGTACCTATATGTTTATGGGTATGTATCTATGATAAGATATAATCAGATATGTCACGTTTAAGACTAGGGAGAGCTCAGACAAGGGAGATACTGTTTAATATTTATCGATACTTAGCCAAAGCTAAGGCTGAAAACAATTCAAACCTTCTAGTGATAAGGTTATAACCTTGGGAAGGTTTACCGCCAATTTCACTGCACTTGGAATATAGGACACGACTTTTCCCTCCAACTACACCATCCGTTTGACCCAGCTATCTTATAATTGCTTAAATTGTTTTCAGCCTTAGCTTTGGCTAAGTATTGATAAACATTAAACACTATCTCCCTTGCCTGACCTATCAAAGCCTTCCCTAGTCCTAAACGAGACATAATCAGTATTTATAGTGTTGCTGACACAGAAGGACGAAATTTTATTTTAAGTAAAAAAAAAAAAAAAAAAAAAAAAAGAAGGTAAATCAGTCCCGTAACAGGCCTCGAGGGCCCAGAGGGGCAGATTGTTGAGACTGTAGAGGTATTCGATTCTTGACCATACGGCACGCAGATAGTGTGGTCGGTACTATTCTTTGGCCCCCTGAATTTCCCTTTGCAGGTAAACATTGATTAATTAATTAAAGGCTGAGTGAGCCTAAAGACTATCTGGAACACCAGATACAACCCTCGAACGGCGACACTTGAAGATAAAATCTTTTGTGCACGCTCGGGTCTTGAACCTGTTTCCTCTAGTTCATTAGTCCACCACTGAGCTAACCACGCCCCCTTATTTTGAGTAAGATAAGTTTTATTCTGGGCGATAAGCGGTCTCAGCAGTTCCTTCTACCATCTCCAGAGCCACTATCCAACACCAGCAACAGCTTGGCGAGCTAGGTTTCAATGTGCTTGCAAGCAGATGCTGAAAACACTCAAATAAAACTTGTGAACGAATTCAGGGACCTTGGAAGAGAAAGGGCGAATCTGAATAATCGACTTTTTTTTTTTATATTTTATTTTCTGATTCATAAACGCTTCGCTTTGTCTCTCTGGTTGGCCTTTAGTTCTCTCAGAGTTTCTAGTTAAAGTTAATAGCACCATCATCTATGAAACATTCAATATCCTATTTCAAGGGCGAATCCAGGGTCTGAAACTCCCCTTCTAGCATATTGTTATCCATAAATCACTAGTATAAATTATAATTAAAACATTGAATTTCAATTTCATACTTCTTCAATCAGGTTTATGAATCAGCATTCCATAGAGTAAACATTCGCCGATCCTATCCTCAAGCACTTCTAGAACTTGGACTTGGATTTCATGATTCGCCCTTTCATTTCCAAGGTTCTGGATTGACTCGTTTCAATCCGAAGCTTATCGTGTTGTTCATTGAAATTGGAATATGCAAGTTGTCGGGAACATTTTTATCAGAATTTCCTAAATGCTGAATCAACCTTTTCTATCTATCTGGACGTTCTATAGCTCTATTTTTTATCTACAATATGCAGGAGAACCCCCCCCCCCCCTCATCGTGTCATAAAGTAAATCGCATGCGCACTATTTTCAGGTGTAATATACCTGTTTCTGATTAAGTGATGTAGCTACCGGAGTGGGATGTGTGAGTGCTCTGATTAAGGTGCTGGATAGGTAGAGTTTGGGGTATTTCCTGAGGGTTCCAGGCCAGCTAATTATCTCGGGAAATGAGTTTGGAAATTAGTTATTAACTTAGGCCTTCCTTCTTCCCGTAGGAAGCCCGGGTCTTGGGCTTGTCCCTTCCAGGATAGCTGTGGCACCCTCTTGTCTGTAATTAAGGTGTTTCAGGGCTCGGGGAGGGGGGGGGGGGCTCGTAGTCTTATGTAGACGATGTAATTACAAAAATTGTCCAAGTAGCGTGCTTGACTGTTAGGTATGACATTTTCATTCTTATATCGCATAGTATAAATATATATATATATATATATATATATATATATATATATATATATATATATACTATAATATATTCTTTTCTTTTTTTTATACTTTTGTTTTTTTCTTTATTTATATTCATATTTTTAGGTTAAATTTGTTTATTGTTTATTTAGTATTTATTTTTATTGTTATGGGATGAAGCCCCAGAATAAAGTATTGTTTTTATTCATTCATAAAAGGAATAAATAATTTAAGTGTTTTAATTTAGTTTTTATTTCGATTATGTAACTGTTTTTTATCTGTTCCTAATTATATTTATATTTTCTTTTATTTGTATACTTATAGCTTTCATCTCTTTACTCTGTCAAAATTATGTGTGTATATTAGATATTTGTGTATTTAATGTTTGTCCTTCCTTCCAGGTCCCATGTTATGCTCTTCTTTCTCGGACACTTTATACTCCTATGCAGAAAGGTAGGTAGATGTGTATTAGAGGATTATCTAGAATATTATATATATGTATTTATCGGCATCCTGATGTATTATTTATTATTTAGCGAGATTTATCTTCAGCTTCAATTACGACAGTAATGTTACTAGTAATTTGAAGCCACCTAGTTGATGACATTACATATAGAAAATCTGTTCTGCTGATCTCTGTGCCTTTCTTGCAGGATTTGGGCCTGAAGTCTGCTTATAATGCGAAATAGATTCCTTTCCTCGGATAATAAACGTCAGGTTCAAACCTATACATTGCTATAACGCAGCCAACAGCCGTGCTAAGTCATTATCTTTATTTACAGGCCCCTTCCCGTATCTTTGAAGGTTACTTCTCGTATTGTTGAAGGCGTTGGGTGGTGTCGTCTTCGGTTCTGGAAGAGGAAGATGGTGTGTTGTTATTATTCACGAAGGTTATACACAAGCTGTAAGAAAACACATCTGGACTAGCGGAGAGGTTCTCCTATATGCTACTAATAATTTTTTGCAGTTTATTAAAGCACGGTTCCCGTCATGCTGTACGTTATTTATCAATTGATAAGTAATCAGAGTATAATGTTTCTTGACATTGGAGCGCTCCGGACCAGAGTCAAGAAGCAGGTAACCTAGAGATAACCCTAGATATCTATAGGTTACCAGTAACAGGCGTTTAAGGGTTCGGGATATAATTAATCTCGGATAGACCATCACCAGGTACAGGGAAAACTCTATGGGGGACAAAATCACTGTTTATTTCTAGTTATTGAAGGCCTGCAATCATAGTTGAAATGAAGCTGAAATTGAAATAATATTAAATAACGCGTGAGCACTTCCCCCTTGCCTAGGGTCGTGGGTTTGACTCCCACTAGGCTTTTCTTTAGAAAGAAAGAAAAGGCATCAGCCCTATCCTGGCTAGAAAAGGGTGGTAACCTAAAGTAACCCGTCCCAGAATGCTTAGTTAATAATAATGGACGTTAAAAATTTAAATTTAAATGAAATAAATGCAGTACGGTAACAGCTGACCTGTTATCGTCCTAGCAACGTATGCTGCCTAGGCTTGCCTGCTTTTTAACCAAATAAAAATTCAAACCCCTCTAAAAATACTTTAAAATTTGAATATCAAAAATTCCTTTCTTGGAGAGTATTTACATGCTAAAGGGAGTGTCCATGCAAAATTTCAAACTTTTCTGTCGAGTGGTTTGTGCACGGCGATGATAGGTGAGTGAGTGAGTGAGTGAGTGGTATTTGAGAAATATATAGTAGATTTACACTGTCCATTTGTCGCCTTAATTACTTCGTATAGATTATTTAATCCTGGCATTCCTTTCTCAACTTCTTCATTTCACTAATAAAGTAAAGATTTCAATGAATCCTTAAGTAGGCTGTAACATATTTAATTATTTTATCCTATGAGATGAAATGCAGCGTTATCAGATGCACTATTAATCTCGGTGAAGAAAAGGCTGAACTAATTGATCTGTCTACTGGTGGAGATGTAATCAAAGGAATCATATCTGTTATAATAACCGGTTATTGGGCTTGATGATTGATTTCACACTTCTCCGGCCAGAAGTTTCGGCCAAGTAGTTCTGATAAGAACATTTATCAATGGGGATTATAATATCGTCCTATAGAATCGCGGGACGATGGGTTATATGCCGCGGGACCATTAATACAAGTCACCGGACTGCTGACAAGTCTCTGTCCTCTAAATTACAGGGCCACTTCTTCACAAGACAAATAGATTTTACCGCCGTTCCTCTTCACCCATACAGCAGACTCACGTATGGAATACACACACACAGGAGTGAAAATACAAAAGCTGAACAGGAGATTTGGACTCTTACGACGACTACTTGGACGACACACACACAAACTCACTATATACAAAACTATAATCAGACCTATCTGGACTTATGTACTTCGATTACGGGGAACAGCGAAACACTCAAACATACAACGATACAAGCATTCCAATCCAAAGTCCTTCCTAGAATTACTTCTTTTTAATGAAAGCTAATAAAATTTAGAAAATATTTGTCAAGCCACATTTTTGTTTCTCCAGGTTTATTAAATTAAGTGTAAATAATTCAGGAACTTTTACAATTGAACATAAGACAATAGTTTATTTTTCATCTTAATATCAGATATCATTGAAATTAAACATTCAAAACTTGATTAGACTACAAAAATCAGATTGAAATATTCAAAACGTAAATTTACCTTAATTCAACAATGATATTAATTGAAATACAATCAACAATGATATTAATTGAAATACAATCAACAATGATATTAATTGAAATACAATCAACAGTGATATTAATTGAAATACAATCAACAGTGATATTAATTGAAATACAATCAACAATGATATTAATTGAAATACAATCAACAATGATATTAATTGAAATACAATCAACAATGATATTAATTGAAATACAATCAACAGTGATATTAATTGAAATACAATCAACAATGATATTAATTGAAATACAATTAACAATGATATTAATTGAAATACAATCAACAATGATATTAATTGAAATACAATTAACAATGATATTAATTGAAATACAATTAACAATGATATTAATTGAAATACAATTAACAATGATATTAATTGAAATACAATCAACAATGATATTAATTGAAATACAATGAACAATGATATTAATTGAAATACAATTAACAATGATATTAATTGAAATACAATTAACAATGATATTAATTGAAATACAATGAACAATGATATTAATTGAAATACAATCAACAATGATATTAATTGAAATACAATTAACAATGATATTAATTGAAATACAATTAACAATGATATTAATTGAAATACAATCAACAATGATATTAATCGAAATACAATGAACAATGATATTAATTGAAATACAATTAACAATGATATTAATTGAAATACAATTAACAATGATATTAATTGAAATACAATTAACAATGATATTAATTGAAATACAATCAACAATGATATTAATTGAAATACAATGAACAATGATATTAATTTAAATACAATTAACAATGATATTAATTGAAATACAATTAACAGTGATATTAATTGAATGATTTGAAAATAGATTTTGATTTTTTCCAAGACCAATCAGGTTTTGAATTATATTGAATATCACGTTGATATTAAGTTAGATGAAAAATACAAAATTATTTTATATTCAATTTTAAAAGTTGCTGAATTATTTAGACTTGATTTAGTATAAAGAGGAAACAAAAAAGAAATATCTGGCGAGAGAGAGTGAGTTGTTCTATATTTTATTAGCTTCCATTAAAATAAAATGCATTGAAATGGGTTAATATTTGGAGGCTCTAGTCTTCTAGCACTAGAAAATGTGGTTTGGCCCCGCTGTGCGCAGGGTAACAGCTAGTTATCTTTAATAAGAGAAACTTCTATTAAATTCATAAAAAATCTCTTTGTATAGTTATATTTTCTTTGGATTTATAAAACATTCTTCAGTATCCGCATATTGCCTCTGAAGCTTCAAAGGATTGCAGCCAAATTAAATTCCAGCCTCTGAATACTCCCAAATAGCCCCGGCTGGGTTGACATTTCTCTTTCAAGTTACATTTTTAGCTTTCCCTTTTCTTGTATGATTTTTTGCCAGTATTTAGGAACTGGAATCGGAGAGCAGTCCAAGAGACAATAAGCACTTCAAAAGCTTTATTTCTCGACGTAACGTTTTATTAATTTATATCTCTTTGGATCTGTTGAGATTAGGTTTCCAACTTTTTTAGCCAATATATAGCTATTGCTTATTCATTCTCGGAAAGAAAATTCATTCTCTCTAAAGTGGCCTAATCAAGGTTATTCATTCTCCCTAAAGGGGCCTAACCAAGATTATTCATTCTCCCTAAAGGGGCCTAACAAAGATTATTCATTCTCCCTAAAGGGGCCTAACAAAGATTATTCATTCTGCCTAAAGGGGCCTAACCAAGATTATTCATTCTCCGTAAAGGGGCCTAACCAAGATTATTCATTCTCCCTAAAGGGGCCTAACCAAGATTATTCATTCCCCCTAAAGGGGCCTAACCAAGATTATTCATTCTCCCTAAAGGGGCCTAACCAAGATTATTCATTCTCCCTAAAGGGGCCTAACCAAGATTATTCATTCTCCCTAAAGGGGCCTAACCAAGATTATTTTTTCTCTATTATAAATTGTAGTAGAGAGATGTTTCTTTAAATATTAAAAATGTGTCTCCTTCAAAGATTAAGAAAGAATATTTCTTGATGTGTCTCCCCGTAGTCTAAAAAAAATAAAATCCTTGAAGTATTTTACCTGCTGATTTGAAATATAACTTTAGTTTTTTTTTCCATGTAAACATTACAAATGTAAATATTGTAAATAGCCATACAAAAAATCAAATGTAAATATCTCTGTAAATTTCCAGCTAATAGGTTTTGGCCTCTGGGCTTTTTTTTTCCCTACCGATACATCATGACTCTATCATGAACAAAAGAATTATAAAAAATATGTTATTGTATTATATAATTTTCAAATAAAGATATATATATACTAAAAAAAAATTTTTTTTTTTTCCATCGGGGAGTATTGTATGATATTCATTTGATTTTTACAATATTCGAAAAAAATCGATCCAACTCAAAATTATAATTTCTCATTCTTACTTACCTAGAAAGTGGTAGATATTGATTTTGCATCTGGAACATGTCACTTCTAGGTCCAACTTGGTGCCTCTCCACTTCTAGGTCCAACTTGGTGCTTCTCCACTTCTAGGTCCAACTAGGTGCCTCTCCACTTCTAGGTCCAACTTGGTGCCTCTCCACTTCTAGGTCCAACTTCAGTCAGCATATTGAAACTCCACTTGGTGCCTCTCACCTTCTAGGTCTAACTTCAGTCAGTATATTGAAACTCCACTTGGTGCCTCTCCACTTCTAGGTCCAACTTCAGTCAGTCAGCATATTGAAACTCCACTTGGTGCCTCTCCACTTCTAGGTCCAACTTCAGTCAGTCAGCATATTGAAACTCCACTTGGTGCCTCTCCACTTCTAGGTCCAACTTCAGTCAGCATATTGAAACTCCACTTGGTGCCTCTCCACTTCTAGGTCCAAGTTCAGTCAGTATATTGAAACTCCACTTGGTGCCTCTCCACTTCTAGGTCCAACTTCAGTCAGTCAGCATATTGAAACTCCACTTGATGCCTCTCCACTTCTAGGTCCAACTTCAGTCAGTCAGCATATTGAAACTCCACTTGGTGCCTCTCCACTTCTAGGTCCAACTTCAGTCAGTCAGCATATTGAAACTCCACTTGGTGCCTCTCCACTTCTAGGTCCAACTTCAGTCAGCATATTGAAACTCCACTTGGTGCCTCTCCACTTCTAGGTCCAACTTCAGTCAGTATATTGAAACTCCACTTGGTGCCTCTCCACTTCTAGGTCCAACTTCAGTCAGCATATTAAAACTCCACTTGGTGCCTCTCCACTTCTAGGTCCAACTTTAGTCAGTCAGCATATTGAAACTCCACTTGGTGCCTCTCCACTTCTAGGTCCAACTTCAGTCAGCATATTGAAACTCCACTTGGTGCCTCTCCACTTCTAGGTCCAACTTCAGTCAGCATATTGAAACACCACTTCTAGGTCCAACTTCAGTCAGTATATTGAAACTCCACTTGGTGCCTCTCCACTTCTAGGTCTAACTTCAGTCAGCATATTGAAACTCCACTTGGTGCCTCTCCACTTGGTACCTCTTTTCCATTGTAGAGAGCTCCAAGATTATAGGGGAGGAAGTCTAAGGCATACGATATGTACCATTTTCCCAACCAGACAGCAATCTAACACCCGAAAGACAGCCTGTATTTGGGGCCAAGCTCTTATCAAAATCGCCAGCCCTGAAAGCCAATTTTGATAACACTTGTTTACAATTCGGGTAAAATTTCGCCTCTGAGATTTGTGTCAGCTCAGCACAAATCTAGCAGAAAGTGTCTACATGATTACTGTGAAGAAAACCTTGTCGACTAGTGTTACCTTCCTTGCATAGGGAATCCGTTAAGAGTTATCTTAGAGGTTGAACATTGCCCAACGTTGGTTGTAATTCCTGTTGACACGAAGCAGTGTGAAATATTGAGAGCTAGTGAATACAGTAATGGTTTGGTGGACGGTGGTAGTGAGTACTGCGCAGGAGCAGGCTTTAATTATTCTATTCCTGATTCTAGGAGACCGAAATGCCGAGCACAAGGTGTGGGGACGGCTCCTAATCACATTTCAGGTGTACTCTTTCTCCCTCACTCTCTCTCTCTCTCTCTCTCTCTCTCTTTCTCTCTCTCTCTCTCTCTCTCTCTCTCTCTCTCTCTCTCTTTCACACACAAACACACACTCTCGTATGTTCTCTAATTATACTTAAATAATTAACCCCTGAAAACAGTTCTCGAATATTCAACATTTTAGCTCAGCCATTCTGGGAATCGATCCAGAAACTCCTTAACATTTAATTTCAGCATAGTTTATTACATCTTACCTTTTTTCTGGAATGTATATATATATATAATATACCCCCCTGGTTTTATATATATATATATATATATATATATATATATATATATATATATATATATATAACCAGGTCCTGCAATGAGAAAATCCCTACTGCAGGTAGGACTCGAACCCCCCCCCCCCCCCTCTCCCGCATTACAATCCAAGGCGTTAGCCACTAGACCGCTAGGAGACCAATTAAGAAATATTGTTTAAATTGTTGAATGATAAACTTTTTTAATGTTGAATATTTTTAATCATCTCTGTGGTACAATTTACATTAGAAAAAATAAGATTGAGGTTCCTTTACGGATAGTGAATTTTCTTTCCGTACTTGGACGAGCAATAGTATTACATATATATATATATATATATATATATATATATATATATACGAGGTAAAGTCCAAATGTTTACAGCCTGGGATAGAAGGAAAGGTGAAAGAAAAAAAAAACAAAAAAAAAAACTGGTTTTACTGTTTTTCAATATTTTCTCCTCTAAGTTCAACACACTTAATACAACGCTTTGGCAACATTTCTAGACCATGAAAAAAATAATTGTCTTCTTTGTTAAAAAAATGTTCTTCCACTGCTGCTTGGAGCTCTGCGTCGGTGTTAAATCGCCTTCCACGAAGGTCAGATTTTAACTTTGAGAAAAGGTAGAAATCGCTAGGGGCCAAGTCTGGGCTGTAGGGTGGATGAGAGATTTCTTGGAATCCACAGTCCTTCACAGCGGCCTTGGAAATCAATGCTGTATGGACAGAGGCATTGTCGTGAAGGAGGCGGACACCTCTGCTTAACTTCCCTCGCCTCTTCTCTTTAATGGTGTCTCGTAACCGGTGAAGTAGAGGTGCATAATATTCACCATTCATTGTGGTATTCCTTTCTTTAAAATCTATCAGTAGTATTCCTTTACAGTCCCAAAAAATTGTGGCCATTACCTTTTTTCTTGACTGCGTGACTTTTGCCTTTAAAGGAGGCGCTTCTCCTGGTCCTCTCCACTCCATGGACTCTCTTTTGCTGAGGGGGTCATAATATAGAACCATTGTCTCATCCCCAGTTACAATTGAGTCCAAAAACTTCCTTGGGTCGGCGTTATACTCGCGTAAAAATTCTTTGCAGCAGTGAACTCGTTCCTGTTTTTGAGCAGCTGAAAGAATATTTGGAACCCATCTTGCACTAACCTTGTTCATATGCAAATGGTCTTTGATGATCCTCAAAACACTTGGTTTTGAAAGCCCTAACCTCGCTGCTATTTCCTTGGATTTAGTCGCCGGTCAGACAGCAATTCAGATTCCACAAGTTGGATTGTTTCAGAAGTGACAGCTTCCAATGGGCGACCGGGACGTGGGTCATCTTCTAGACTTTCTCTCCCTATCATAAATAATTTTGCCCATTCTTTCACTGTGGAATACGAGGGGGAGGACTGCCCGTATACACAATCCAAGCACTCTTTAATTTACGCAGGAGTAAGACCCTCTTTACAAAAGAATTTAATAACCGCACGGTACTCGAGTTTGAACATTGTAAAAATGGGGAGTTTCCTTCCAGGCTGGACACTGTCTGACAAGACTGAGGAAGTGCGGGCGATGTGTATGGAGTGAGCAGGCATGAACCTGCATAGGCGTGTAGGTCCCGGCACGTTTGAAGGAGGGGAAGCAGGACAGGCCGGAAACTTATGGACCTTACTACGTATATGGATGGGCATGGACCTGCATAGGCGTGTAGGTCCCGGCACGTTTGAAGGAGGGGAAGCAGGACAGGCCGGAAACTTATGGACCTTACTGCGTATATGGATGGGCATGGATGGTCGCGCACTGCAAGTTTCAGGAATGGTCCAATTTCGATGAAATTTGCACATTTACTGCATGCAATCCGCTACGCATACACGGACACTTGTGGTACTACGTTTTTGAAACGTTTATTCCGTTAGAGTTTTACGTGAAAAAAAATTGATATTTAATATTTTCAGGATTTCTCCTTGTACGCCGTGTATTGCAGATTGCATGAGATAATTAGAGCAGAGTGAATTGCTGACGGTTGAATGACTCCAATATCGGAAGCATTGCTAATTCCCGACTCGAGCATCGCGGCACTTTGGCGTTGTTCTTCCGGTAATTCTCTACTTTGTTCCAGCCAAGTCCTGGTTTGAATTACCGAATATCTATCGGCAGAGTTATGTCATGGAGCGGAGGGTTCTGTAATCTCCTGGAGACCTGGTGTTCTGGAACGGTGGTAGAATGGTCGTCGGATTGGACACAGCTTTCTCTCTTCTTCCGATCTTCGGGTTTAGTGTTCGGGATTGTTGATTGCAGTGATAGTGGCTGTTGGGGAACTCTTCTTATTTGGTCTTCCAGTGAGTCATATTTCAACTTTTATTTATTGTTATTTATATTTTTTGGGAGGCCCGGTTTAGGCGTGTTCACTTAACACTCCGTGCCAAAGCTTGTGGGTTCGATTCCCCATTTCTTTAGAAATAAAAAGTCCGTCACGCAGGAGCTGCATAACTAAGCACTTTCCTCAGAATTTGGGTAGTGTAGACTGCTTTCCAGAACAATTTGCTTAAAATGTCCTACATAAATAAAATAAAAACGTGAATAGTTCTCATTTTGTAATGAGTAACTGATCAATTATTAATTTGCATCCAGAGTTATGTTTACACATGGTACCTACTACACTACGTAATAAATACAAAAATCATAATATTATCTTATTTTGATCTAACGCAGGAACAGGATACAGTCACTCTAGTGGTAGATAGCGCTCCTTTCGGCGGTTTTGTGAACCTACGTCTGCCGGCTTTTCTATTCAAATATATTACAAATTAAACCCCCGCTTTCCGATTGACCGATTCAGCTAATTTTTACAACACTTCTTTCTCATGAGTTACCCACGACGTATACCGCGTTTCGTTACAATACAGCAGAAATTACGACCGGTATGAGTATATTAGGAATTTGGGTTCGGAGTAAACCCCCCCTTCTAATGAACCGATTTAGTTTATTTTTACAACACATATTTACCTGTAGATTACCACTACGAATACCGAGTTTCGTCAAAATATACCAAAATTCACGGCTGGTAGTGGCGAATTAGTATTGTGGGTCCGGAGTAACCCCCCCCCCTCCTAATGAACCGATTTCGTTTATTTTTACAACACATATTTACCTGTGGATTAGCACTACGAATACCGAGTTTCGTCGAAATATACCAAAAATCACGGCTGGTAGTGGCGAATTGGTATGGTGGGTCCGGAGTAAACCCCCCCTTCTAATGAACCGATTTAGTTCATTTTTATATCTCACTTTTCTCTCTATATTACCACTACGAATACCAAGTTTCGTTGAAATATAACAAATATTACGGCTGACATAGTCAAATAAGTGTTTTGGGTTCGGGGTAAACCCCCCCCTTCCGGTGGACCGATTTTGGTGGTTAACGAACTCGTTCAATCGTTTTCTAATTGAATGCTATATACCAAGTTTCGTGACGAACAAACAAAAACTCTGGCCGCTATCGTGTTAACAGACACATATATATGCATATATATATATATATATATATATATATATATATATATATATATATAGATATATATAAATTTTAACGGGGGTCATTTTCGGTGTCTACTAGGTAGGATCGATAAAGATTTGAAGAAATTTTTCAAAAATTCCGTCATGAGTCCAACCTCAATAGCTACTTTCCTTCGGAGGAAAGTGCTAAAAAGAAAAGCTATCCCGCCTATCCTGGCAAGAGAAGGGTGGTAACCTATACATAACCCGTCCTAACATTCTTAGTAAATAAAAATGGACGTTAAAATTTAAATAATGATTTATTTATTTGTGAAACATTCGAGGGAATTGTCTAACTCAACTTGTATTTGTAGCCTAGAGTAAAGGGTCGTTGAAATCTTTCCAATCATACCGAAATCTTGTTGGAGTTGCGGCATTCTACCCATCCTGCCGGGAACTCAAAGTCCTGTCATAATTTTAATGCAAGGAAGTGGACAATATCGACTTAAATAGAGAGCTCGCATAAATCCATTGTAAAATGCTGAATTACTGCGAGGCAAGTTTTGTTAGATTCGTTTTCGGAATTTGGGCGAAAAGAGAATATACAGGGAGATAAGAATTTTGGGGATGTAACTTGCTAGGACGGAACCTAATGTCTTATTTCTCAACTTGATGCATTTCTTCTCTAGAGATCCTAACTCTGGAACCTCCAATAGAATGGGGGGGGGATTCTTGCACGGATTATCAGAGAATTCAATTCTATGGAGGTTTTACATCGGTAATGTTGTCGCTTAAGCACCTCAATGAGTCACAAATGGACTTCTGACGCTTAAAAAAAATCTTTTATTTTTTTTAATTATTTTTCTTTCTCTACTTATTTATTTACTTTTTCTTTTACTAATCTTTTTCCCCTCTGAAGAGTTACTGGATTTCTCGTTTTCCCGATTCTTACTTTGTCTAGTAATTATGTTCATTATCAAATCTTGTATATTCCTTATTCACAGTATTTGCTTAAACAACTTCTTATTTTACTCCTTCTTTCAAGGAGAAATTATAAACAAACCTTATTTGTTACTACATGATCTGTTTTATTCCGATGTATTTTGTCTGTCATTCTTAAGAGTTTACAATGAATTTCTTTAGTTACAACTGGAAATGTATCTGTACTATTAAAGTGCTCGTGGCAAAATAGTCCCAAGCAACATTTTTAACAAAACTTAACTGTAGCTGCTATATGTTGGATATTATGTGGGACTATCAGTCTATGATGGAAATGCTACTAAAATATGACTACAAGCTCTGTATGCTACTTAATCTTGTTGCTCCTAACCATTTCCACTGATAGTCCTACATAATATCCAACATACAGCAGTGAAAATTAAGTTCTGTTCAAAATTTTGCTTTGCACTATTTTGCCCCGACCCCTTCAAATGTTTCGAAAGAATCGCCTTATTTGTGGGTTATCATAAATAAATGAATTATAAAAAAAAAAATAAACAAAATTGAGTCATAAACTGTCCAAAGCCGGCAATATCCTAATTTATTGTCACTTTCCTCCATAATAAAAAAAAGTAGTCATTTTGAACGATATAGAGCATTAAACTTACCAAAAACTACCTTTAAACTCCAAACTTTTCAAGATGAATAGAGAAATACAACCCTTTTTTTAATCAGTCAGGTAATGGTTGGGATTCTGCTAGTAAAACATGAATAGGATTTTAAGCTCAGCTTTTTGGTTTCCTTTCAGACATTGGCTCGCTCTGAAAGGTCTTTACTCTTCCGAAAGGAGTGGTAACCGAAAAATAGATATCCGAAAAATTCCATGATCTGAATTATTAAAAAAAAAAATAGTGAACAAACAAATAATTATGTGACTTTGCATAAATAATAATGATAATGAGAGCAGAATCTTTTTTTAGGTCTAATTTATGAAATAATTAACATATCTACTTTGTGAACCGTTACGGCCTAATTAATAAATTAATTAATTTACCATTTATAATTAATTGGCTATGAATTTCTGCTCTGTCATTTTTAATTCCAGATTTAGAGATTCTAAGGACGACATGATAACATTAAGATGGAGATCTTCCAATCCCGTAGGTTTCTAGGTTTTCCTGTTGGGTTCTAATGAAATCCCGTCAAGCAAATCCGTATAACGCACGTTCCGCAAGACAGCGTGGCACCATTCCAGATCAGTTTTTTATTTATTTCTTGGTGCACCGACATCTAGATCATTAGCGCCGAATATGCAAATTTATTTTTGGCGAATTAAAATATTTTGTTTTATATTTTACATTCTGTTTTATAAGTTATAATAGTATAAAAAGTACATACTATTATAAAAATTACAATCCCCTATCATTTATTTTTGAAAAATTTTATTTCTATCTATTAAATTTAGAATAGGTATTTTGTTAATACAAGGGCCATAATCCCTGGTGGAAATGGAACCTTCAAATCTTGGAACGTTGTTCCAACTTACGGTCAATTGTATTATATGTGTTAAAATTTCAGACTAATAATTTATTTTTCGGGGAAATATAATTATATAGACAATGGGTGACTCATAAATTTGTTTAATAAACACCGGAGGAGGCCCGGTGGCCGTGAGTGTTAAGGCGTGTGCACTTTACACTTCGTGCCAAGGGTCGTGAATTCGATTTCCACTAAGGGGCGGTGGCTTTTCTTTAGAAAAATGAAAAGGCATCAGCCCTATCCTGGCTAGAAAAGGGTGGTGACCTATAGATAGCCCGTCCTAAACTTCTGAGTTAATTATAAATGGACGTTAAAATTTAAATGAACACCGGATAAGCATAAATTGAAATAATGGCCATTTTTGGTCGCTAGAGACTATTATTTCTAGTAGATTTTCATTGTATAATTGGATTTTTACAAACTATAATTTTTTATAGCGATAATAAATTTATATTGTTATTATAGCTGATGGAAGGAATGGTTTTAACGAGGACTATTAAAATTGACGGCAGCCATTAAACGGAACTAGCGGGGTAGAGAAAAAGAACATACTTCACTCCTGTGATGATAATATACCTGTTGTAGTAACAGCTACAAATCTAAGAGTATTAATATTCATATATACATGTGTATAATAATAAATAATCCTATCTGTGTGGTTTGAACAAGAAACACAAACAATGATTGGTTTCTCTACTAAAGTGCTGGTTTAATTAAATTCCTATTTGCATTGGACTGTTGTATATTAGTGTATTTTATGATACACTTCATCCTAGTTACTGGCGAGATGATTAAAATGGATTCCATCCCGTCCCAGCTTTAATGTTTTATGTTAATATCCCCTGATGATGACAGCTGTTACGCCCTTACAGCTACAGGTGGTCGTCAGCTGGCTGCTTTATCTACGAGCGAAAAAATCTTTACGGTTACGTTTTTGCTTTACTAAGCTTTATGCTTCAGGTTTTATAAGTAATTGGACGTAGGGTATCTAATGAATCAATTTCTTAAGCAGAACATTCAGGTTCCGATTTGCAGTACGACTTAGTAAGACTACTAGTTGGATAGTCGACTCCACTCACGCTCCGACTTGCTATCCAACTAGCGATACAACTTTAGTCCTAGTCTCTTTTCACGGCTGTATACGTCGCTCAAAAAATGTATCAAGTCCAGACCGAAGTTGCCCGAAGGTCTAGCACTGACTGAGCTAAGTTGGACGACTTTGATCCGACTCACACTCCAACTCCGTCACCAGTCGGATGTCGGACCTTCGAGTCGTCCCTCAAAATGTTCCGACTAGTCCAACTAGACTTAGAACAATCCAACAAGTCCATTCACGACCCGACTTGTGGTCCAACTTCGGAAGTAGTACTGCAAATCGGAATGTGAAAAGCCTTCTTAAGGCCATTTCTATAATCATTGTCAAGGAAAGTTGAAGAAACTAATATTTTCTCAATTGCAATATTTTACCATAAAGTCGGTTGGGAAATCTTGGTAAATATAAGGTATCTATTGGAAAGGTAATTATATTTCCTCAGCGACCTTTGTATGAGTGATCTCATTCGAAAATATCACTTCTTAAATTCATCAATTTCTGTTTAGGATACTGTCCGTTCCTTGTCCAAGTGCCCAAACATTTGCTTCTTTTTTAGATTTTATTTTACATATTCCACTAGTATTTCTAAAGTGACACAACTCAAAATAAAACTCAACTGAAAATGTGTCACTATTGCCTATGTAGGGAGAATAGCATTAAGACAGGAAGAGTGACACAAGTGCCCTCTGGTGTAGAAGCTCTGAATCTAGGTACATACAGTCTTGCCTATGTAGATGGAATAGCATTAAGACAGGAAGAGTGACACAAGTGCCCTCTGGTGTAGAAGCTCTGAATCTAGGTACATACAGTCTTGCCTATGTAGATGGAATAGCATTAAGACAGGAAGAGTGACACAAGTGCCCTCTGGTGTAGAAGCTTTGTAGCTAGGTACATACACTCTTGCCTATGTAGATGGAATAGCATTAAGACAAGAAGAGTGACACAAGTTCCCTCTGGTGTAGAAGCTCTGAAGCTAGGTACATACACTCTTGCCTATGTAGATGGAATAGCATTAAGACAGGAAGAGTGATACAAGTGCCCTCTGGTGTAGAAGCTCTGTTTCTAGGTACATACACTCTTGCCTACGTAGATGGAATAGCATTAAGACAAGAAGAGTGACACAAGTTCCCTCTGGTGTAGAAGCTCTGAAGCTAGGTACATACACTCTTGCCTATGTAGGGAGAATAGCATTAAGACAGGAAGAGTGACACAAGTTCCCTCTGGTGTAGAAGCTCTGTAGCTAGGTACATACACTCTTGCCTATGTAGATGGAATAGCATTAAGACAGGAAGAGTGATACAAGTTCCCTCTGGTCTAGAAGCTCTGTAGCTAGGTACATACACTCTTGCCTATGTAGGGAGAATAGCATTAAGACAGGAGAGTGACACAAGTTCCCTCTGGTGCAGAAGCTCTGAAGCTAGGTACATACACTCTTGCCTATGTAGATGGAATAGCATTAAGACAGGAAGTGATACAAGTGCCCTCTGGTGTAGAAGCTCTGTAGCTAGGTACATACAGTTTTGATGGTTGATAAAGAGATATTTACCATGTCTTTCAGAGTCAGAACTGAAAAACACAGATTTTATAGTGGTGCCACTTTAAAAATCCTGTTGCGATATGTTTACATTATTCAGGAAGGCACACCATTAGTTTTTTTCTGTGCCAACCTTTCTAAATGCCGCTCTCGTCAGGATTCATCTGTAAAAAACGTAGCTATGTTTAGAAGGGTCTAGCTAATGTTTGTGGGAATATCTTCAAAAGTCTCAAATAACAATAGCTGAGATATGCGTAAATAAAAAAATTCTTGGAACAGTTTTTAAAAAATATAAATATTAAAAGAATCATGTTTTTGTACCTTTTTCGCAGATAACTCCGAACGTATACATGTTAGAAGTTTTCTCAAGGTGTCAAAAGATTAAGCTATTTCCTATAATTCCATAATTTAAAAAGGTTAAAAATAATCCGAGGATTCGTAAAAGAGCAAGAAGTACAAAAAAAAGTAAGAAAATAGACACTTTTTTTTATCATTTTTTGTGAAACGCGCTTATGCCCGAGATATTTTAGGATGGAAATCTCGATTATCGAATAAAACTAGCTAAAACACTTCGTATAAATCTCCTTGATTGTTTTCGCAGGATAATTATGCAATTGACGTGTCAGCGAAACATTTGATATTTTTCAAATTTTTAAAATCCTCAAATTAAATGCTTTACATATTTTAAATATTTACAAAAAAAAAAAAAAAAAAATGGCTCTGAAGCTTTCAAAAAAAAAAAAAAAAAATGACAGATTGAAAAATCGGTCAATTTGGGGGTTATTCAAATGTCCAACACAAAAATCCGCACCATTGGTTATATCGTCCCTACCATGTCAATCTACGGAATATGCAAATCGGAGCAAACTAGAGGACCAACATATTCTTTCCATTGACCAAGTAATTAGTTTTTTTTTTTTTTTTTTTTTCTTTCTTTTTTACGCCGCATCTACATCTATGTCATTAGCGCCGACATCCAGGGTGCAGCGAGGAATTTTACCAGCGAGCCGTGGGATGATAAAATTCCTGGTTGGGAGCCGAGGTTGGGAATCGAACCCACCATCTCCCGCTTATGAATCCAAGGCGCTAGCCATTAGACCACGGGAGACCCCTGAAAAATGGTCTTATTCCATACTTTATTTAAGGTATTAAAAAGGGTTCTAAAGGATTAGAGTTGGGACTAGCCGTATCTAACACAATCCAAGAGCAAAGTATCCAATCTGAAAAACAAGATTTTGAATATTCGATAGTTTGACATGTTAGGGACGATATGGCCTACGAAATAGGAGGGAAATATATCATCCAGCGAAGAAGTTTAAAAGAAAACTAAAATAATAATAAAAAAGTCCGCCTCGCAGGAACTGCCTCATCTTAGCGCGGTTCCGTTCTTATCCCTAGTCTAATTTCGAAAGATTAAAATAGAAGCAGTTATTATTTTGTTGAGAGGAGATCGTTGACCGTTGATGATGCAAGGTAGGGATTGTCCGGGTTCGGTCACTGCTACTTAATAATACATGCCCCATATGTGTATGTATGTGGGCATATATATGTACATATGTGTGCGTGTATATGTGTATGTGTATATGCATATATATAAATATATATTATATATAAATATATATATATATATTATATATACATATATATATATATATATATATATATATATATATATATATATATGTGTTAGGTATATTTACATAGATATGTGCATATATTAGTGTTAAATATGTCCTACTTGTATTTACAGCCCTGATGAAGGCTTGAAGTTCAAGCCGAAACGTCGGCAAAATAAAACCATTTTTACGATAAAAGTAGCAGTGACCGAACCCCGACAGTTATTATTTTGGTTCCACCAGTCTTGAAAGGTAGGATTTACAATCTTACCTGGAAGGGTCGGCAACACTAGAAACTTTCCCGCTAGTTACAAGGTCTTGGAATCTTGGAACTCTATATTTCTAACAATAAATTGTTTTTGTTATTTTACTAAACCTGTTTTATTTTCGAATACATTATCCAACTATAAGCAATTAAAAAATAACAAGGAATAAAAAACAGACAAAAAGAACAGTTCGAATAAGCGAAATCAATTACTTTAAAGCTTTAAGCTCTTATTTCTCCGATTGTCATCGCCTAATAAAAACTTTCATTAGAACCTTTTATGTAGAGCATTTAATAAGCTTTCTAATGGTATTCTTCCGTTTACCAAGATTTTCAACCGTTTTCGAGATATTAATGAATGTTCCCAAAATTTACATTATTTCTAACAACAGAAAATTGGTCTCATTTTTCATATCCTGTTTTACACACAAAATTTTCCCAACATAAGAAATTACAAAAATAAAAAGCAATAAAAAACCAAGGGAAAGAGACAAAAATTACAAAAAGAACGACAAAAACCCGTTCATAAGAACAAAACAGACGTATTTGAAGTTTTAAGCACTTATTTCTCCGATTGACATAACCTAATCAAAAATAGTTTTAGAATCATTTTTGTAGAGAATTTAGTAAGCTTTCAAATGGTTTCTATCCACTTACCACGATTTCCCAACCGTGTTCCAGATATTAATGAAAGTATACGAAGTTCCCAAAACTTTTCATGTCTGTTCATAAAATATTTTATTCTAACCCTTCCTTAACTCCAAACGTAACATAACTTTCAACATATTAGTTTTAATGAAAGTAGAACATGCAGATAATGTTTCAACTGAATCCCGTGATTCTAAGTACCCAAACCAAAAACGGTATTCAAAAACTATTTTTCCAATTTTCTCGAAAACGGTTAAAGCTATCGCCTTGAAAATGGTTTCATTCGTTTTCCTAGCCCAAGAAGCCTATAAAAAGAGTACTTACAAGCTTATGAACTCAAAAACGTAAGCGTTACGATTTTTTCTGCGCGAATTTCGCCCCAAACGCCATCTTCCAGTGGGCGGATTTTGCTAGTTTCCGAACTTGACCTTTCAAATTGAACGACTGATTTTTGTACCAAATTTCATCAAAATCGGACCATCAGGGAAGCCAGAAATGAGCGATACATATATATATATATATATATATATAACTATATACATATATATATATATATATATATATATATATATATATATATATAAATATATATACAAATTTGAACCACCGTTATTTTCGGTCTCTAGGGGTTCTGAAACGCGAAATTTTCTTGTCGGCACTTTTTGTTTCATTGTATCAACCTTATAAGCGGGGCTCCTCCCTATGGGGGAGGGAGGAACCGCGCTAAAATATATATATATTCAATCAATATTCAGGTTTTGTTGGTGATATTAATCTTTGAATTTCTTTGCTGAAACCTCTGCTTTATCAGCAATATCCGGAACAGGGATAGAAACTGCTGAGTATTGATACCGTGGAATATGTTCCGCTCTCCTTGCTGTTTTGCCTGAATCTAACGGCTCGCCCACTGCCCGTTCTCTGCACACCAAGAACCCTCCGTGGAATGCCTAGGCATTTCCCGGAACCGCGGAGCTGTCTTCTAGTACCTCATAGTGGTGGGAGCTGCAACACGGCCGTGGGATAGGTACCTCTGAGGAAGGTAAAGGCATGCTTGTTCTCTTGGTGGTGTGTGTCTTCTGTTCAGCATTAGTTGGTGTTCATATTGCAAGCCAATCTCATAAGATAATGTGCTGATGAGATGGACTTCATGGGGATGGGAGCTGCAACACAGCCGTGGGATAGGTACCTCTGAGGAAGGTAAAGGCATGCTTATTCTCTTGGTGGTGTGTGTCTTCTGTTCAGCATTAGCTGGTGATCATATTGCAAGCCAATCTCATAAGATCATGTGCTGATGAGTTGAACGTCATGAATTAAAAAATGTCAAATTCTCTCGTTTTAAAACCAAAGCAACGTTAAACCATTCTATCAAAGGATTATCTACCCTTTGGATATTCTATGGCATTAAGGCGTCTCTCTTGCTGTAGAGGGGATTGCAGCCCCCAGAAATTTTAATTTAATCGGTAAAAATGTGTCATAAAAACATCAAAAATAAATTAAATAAGACCCCTCTTAGTTCAGAAAAAATATTTTTATTTGGGTGTAATAGCGTTTTAGCTAGTTAAAAATTCTAAGTTGTTAGGTTTGAACGGCAATTTGATTGTATGGATGTCTGTGAGTGAGATGAAAAGTGTTTAGTGTGTATGTGTTTGTGTGCGAATATAGTAACACATAAAACTATTCAGTGTAATAAACATTATGGCATAAATATTTAATTATCATGAAAATGGAAGAAAATGAAAAATTACTGTGTTAAAAATTTTATAAGTTTACTAGCTGTTACCCGGCGTGCCATGCTACACCTACTTTCTGCATATAGAAAAGCCTAAATAAATTAGAAACCAAATAAGTATTATTAAAACCTAATAACACGAATCTGTAACTGTTATGAACCCGTGGCCTCCCAACTGTGAGTCCTAGACGACTTTGACCTAACCTATAACCTATACATGTATACCAAGTTTCGTAAAAATTGGTCTAACGGTGTGGATTTGTGTAAGGGACAAACATACAGACAGACAGCTGGTAGATTTTTTTGACCTAGCCTACGGCACTCCTCAGATTAAGATCTACATGTGTACTGAGTTTAGTCGAAATCGGACGAACGGTGTGGATTTGTATAAGGGACAAACATACAGACAGACAGCTGGTAGATTTTTTTGACCTAGCCTAGGAGATTTCTCGTATCAAGACCTACCATTATTCCAAGTTTGGTCAAAATCGGTCAAACGGTGTAGATTTGTATAAGGAACAAACAAACAGATAAACAGAAAAACAGACAGACACGTGATTTTTATATATATAGATTTTGCCTTTTTGGTAAGAACATTTCGTGTAAAAAAAAAGAAACAAAAAAACTATAAAAACGGAAAATGCCTTGAGTATTTACGCCGGTTTACGAAATGTCCGGAAAACCTAAGGGCTCACCATTTTATACTAAAATTTTTAAAATTTTCCGGTTCATTTTTAAAATTACCCCCTCCTTCTTGGAAGGTATTCCATATCCACCCCTGAAATGATTTCCTATATACGCAGCTGTAAAACCCTTCTTCTTTAGACTTCCCTACCCTGATCTGCCTTTAGATAAACCCATCCCTGACCAAGGAATCTGCCTACAAGGCCTTGTTGACGTTTCTGGACCAATCTCATTAAAATCCTCCTGTTTAATATTCACCGAGATCTGTTCCCAATCGGAAGCCTCGTAGGGTCTACTCCTGTCCGACTAATTGTTCCTACATTTCCTCCCGTTCTCCCGTCTATTTGTAATGCAAATCCAAGGCTGGATTATCCTCTTCCTGTTTCCTCTTCCTCTCCCTCTCCTTCATTATCATGGTTTTCACTCAGAACAGATGATGCTGAATCCAGGCGTAAACCATTCTTGAACATCACTTACAATGACTTCAAATACATTTCTTGTAGCTATTTTAACATATCTTCTACACTTTTAGTGTCGTTAAACTTATCAGTTTGTGAAGGAATATTCGTCGCAGCCAGTTCCTAAAAAGGCCCTAAATTAAGGATGGTTCTAGGTGTGAGTGGGTTTGTATACGTCTGGTCTGTTGATGCATTTTCCTATGTAATAAAATGAACTATGCAGGATTTGATATTATTTGATGTTCAGCTCCATCTGATTCCCAAGCAGAACACCTAAAAAGTACTATTCTATCTTGAAAAAGGAGCATTTGAAAATACATTCCCTTGTAAGATTGGAATTTATGATGGATCAGAATTGTATTTTGTTGTCGATCCATCTTCCTCGAGATTCTAGTGTGTAGGACGAAGGAGATAACACCATCTTCATACTCGTAAATCTCCAGACATGTTCCCGAATACGAGGTTATGCTTTGGGATATGCTTTGGGGAAGGACTTGTCCCATCCCATTAATATCTTGTAAGGATTACATTTACGAATGGCTTTACGGGAAGAAATCCGATACCGTATTAGAACTACCTACACTGCATGGGACGAATACATTTCTGGTTTTACATTCGGTTTAAGAATTTACAAGGAAAGGAACATCATGTTGGACACACCTAACTTATGATGGATGATCAAAAACGAAATCAAGCTCTTAACAGCCCACAAAAGCCGAGAGGGCCAGATGCTCTAGACGTACCTGATTCTTCGCCATACCATATATTAGCGAGATAGTGTGGTCAGTACTATGCTCCGGCCGCCTGAGTTCCCCCCTTGTGTGTATCCATTAATAAATTAATTAAAGGCTAGGTGGTGTCCTGAAGATTTGAACTCTCACATACCCTAGTTGTACACTCAGGTCTACCAGCATATAAGTCGAGTTCTCATCAAAAATAAAATATATTGTTTTTACTAGTTATAGCTCCGTTCCATTGAATTTTTGCTAAGAAAACTATATGATTATTGTCTTATGAGTTTCTTCTCCACCCTGAACCTTTTGAAGCGAATAACATATTAAAAAACCTTTCTTATTATCAGTTACCTCAACCAAATCTCTGTTTTTTCATATCTTTATTTACGTTTCAGCTTTAAGTAATTTTCAATGATTCAAATTATTAAACAATTGCTTTAGGTTGCTGATCAAAACATAGATGTTATTATTAAACAATTGCTTTAGGTTGCTGATCAAAACATAGATGTTATTATTAAACAATTGCTTTAGGTTGCTGATCAAAACATAGATGTTATTATTAAACAATTGCTTTAGGTTGCTGATCAAAACATAGATGTTATTATTAAACAATTGCTTTAGGTTGCTGATCAAAACATAGATGTTATTATTAAACAATTGCTTTAGGTTGCTGATCAAAACATAGATGTTATTATTAAACAATTGCTTTAGGTTGCTGATCAAAACATAGATGTTATTATTAAACAATTGCTTTAGGTTGCTGATCAAAACATAGATGTTATTATTAAACAATTGCTTTAGGTTGCTGATCAAAACATAGATGTTATTATTAAACAATTGCTTTAGGTTGCTGATCAAAACATAGATGTTATTATTAAACAATTGCTTTAGGTTGCTGATCAAAACATAGATGTTATTATTAAACAATTGCTTTAGGTTGCTGATCAAAACATAGATGTTATTATTAAACAATTGCTTTAGGTTGCTGATCAAAACATAGATGTTATTATTAAACAATTGCTTTAGGTTGCTGATCAAAACATAGATGTTATTATTAAACAATTGCTTTAGGTTGCTGAACAAAACATAGATGTTATTATTAAACAATTGCTTTAGGTTGCTGATCAAAACATAGATGTTATTATTAAACAATTGCTTTAGGTTGCTGATCAAAACATAGATGTTATTATTAAACAATTGCTTTAGGTTGCTGATCAAAACATAGATGTTATTATTAAACAATTGCTTTAGGTTGCTGATCAAAACATAGATGTTATTATTAAACAATTGCTTTAGGTTGCTGATCAAAACATAGATGTTATTATTAAACAATTGCTTTAGGTTGCTGATCAAAACATAGATGTTATTATTAAACAATTGCTTTAGGTTGCTGATCAAAACATAGATGTTATTATTAAACAATTGCTTTAGGTTGCTGATCAAAACATAGATGTTATTATTAAACAATTGCTTTAGGTTGCTGATCAAAACATAGATGTTATTATTAAACAATTGCTTTAGGTTGCTGAACAAAACATAGATGTTATTATTAAACAATTGCTTTAGGTTGCTGATCAAAACATAGATGTTATTATTAAACAATTGCTTTAGGTTGCTGATCAAAACATAGATGTTACTATTAACCAATTGCTTTAGGTTGCTGATCAAAACATAGATGTTACTATTAAACAATTGCTTTAGGTTGCTGATCAAAACATAGATGTTATTATTAAACAATTGCTTTAGGTTGCTGATCAAAACATAGATGTTACTATTAAACAATTGCTTTAGGTTGCTGATCAAAACATAGATGTTACTATTAAACAATTGCTTTAGGTTGCTGATCAAAACATAGATGTTATTATTAAACAATTGCTTTAGGTTGCTGATCAAAACATAGATGTTATTATTAAACAATTGCTTTAGGTTGCTGATCAAAACATAGATGTTATTATTAAACAATTGCTTTAGGTTGCTGATCAAAACATAGATGTTATTATTAAACAATTGCTTTAGGTTGCTGAAGAAACATAGATGTTATTATTAAACAATTGCTTTAGGTTGCTGATCAAAACATAGATGTTATTATTAAACAATTGCTTTAGGTTGCTGATCAAAACATAGATGTTATTATTAAACAATTGCTTTAGGTTGCTGATCAAAACATAGATGTTATTATTAAACAATTGCTTTAGGTTGCTGATCAAAACATAGATGTTACTATTAAACAATTGCTTTAGGTTGCTGATCAAAACATAGATGTTACTATTAAACAATTGCTTTAGGTTGCTGATCAAAACATAGATGTTATTATTAAACAATTGCTTTAGGTTGCTGATCAAAACATAGATGTTATTATTAAACAATTGCTTTAGGTTGCTGATCAAAACATAGATGTTATTATTAAACAATTGCTTTAGGTTGCTGATCAAAACATAGATGTTATTATTAAACAATTGCTTTAGGTTGCTGATCAAAACATAGATGTTATTATTAAACAATTGCTTTAGGTTGCTGATCAAAACATAGATGTTATTATTAAACAATTGCTTTAGGTTGCTGATCAAAACATAGATGTTATTATTAAACAATTGCTTTAGGTTGCTGATCAAAACATAGATGTTATTATTAAACAATTGCTTTAGGTTGCTGATCAAAACATAGATGTTATTATTAAACAATTGCTTTAGGTTGCTGAACAAAACATAGATGTTATTATTAAACAATTGCTTTAGGTTGCTGATCAAAACATAGATGTTATTATTAAACAATTGCTTTAGGTTGCTGATCAAAACATAGATGTTACTATTAACCAATTGCTTTAGGTTGCTGATCAAAACATAGATGTTACTATTAAACAATTGCTTTAGGTTGCTGATCAAAACATAGATGTTATTATTAAACAATTGCTTTAGGTTGCTGATCAAAACATAGATGTTATTATTAAACAATTGCTTTAGGTTGCTGATCAAAACATAGATGTTATTATTAAACAATTGCTTTAGGTTGCTGATCAAAACATAGATGTTATTATTAAACAATTGCTTTAGGTTGCTGATCAAAACATAGATGTTACTATTAAACAATTGCTTTAGGTTGCTGATCAAAACATAGATGTTACTATTAAACAATTGCTTTAGGTTGCTGATCAAAACATAGATGTTATTATTAAACAATTGCTTTAGGTTGCTGATCAAAACATAGATGTTATTATTAAACAATTGCTTTAGGTTGCTGATCAAAACATAGATGTTATTATTAAACAATTGCTTTAGGTTGCTGATCAAAACATAGATGTTATTATTAAACAATTGCTTTAGGTTGCTGAAGAAACATAGATGTTATTATTAAACAATTGCTTTAGGTTGCTGATCAAAACATAGATGTTATTATTAAACAATTGCTTTAGGTTGCTGATCAAAACATAGATGTTATTATTAAACAATTGCTTTAGGTTGCTGATCAAAACATAGATGTTATTATTAAACAATTGCTTTAGGTTGCTGATCAAAACATAGATGTTACTATTAAACAATTGCTTTAGGTTGCTGATCAAAACATAGATGTTACTATTAAACAATTGCTTTAGGTTGCTGATCAAAACATAGATGTTATTATTAAAAAATTGCTTTAGGTTGCTGATCAAAACATAGATGTTATTATTAAACAATTGCTTTAGGTTGCTGATCAAAACATAGATGTTATTATTAAACAATTGCTTTAGGTTGCTGAACAAAACATAGATGTTACTATTAAACAATTGCTTTAGGTTGCTGATCAAAACATAGATGTTACTATTAAACAATTGCTTTAGGTTGCTGATCAAAACATAGATGTTATTATTAAACAATTGCTTTAGGTTGCTGATCAAAACATAGATGTTATTATTAAACAATTGCTTTAGGTTGCTGATCAAAACATAGATGTTATTATTAAACAATTGCTTTAGGTTGCTGATCAAAACATAGATGTTATTATTAAACAATTGCTTTAGGTTGCTGATCAAAACATAGATGTTATTATTAAACAATTGCTTTAGGTTGCTGATCAAAACATAGATGTTATTATTAAACAATTGCTTTAGGTTGCTGATCAAAACATAGATGTTATTATTAAACAATTGCTTTAGGTTGCTGATCAAAACATAGATGTTATTATTAAACAATTGCTTTAGGTTGCTGATCAAAACATAGATGTTATTATTAAACAATTGCTTTAGGTTGCTGATCAAAACATAGATGTTATTATTACTTAAAGATTGTTGTAAATGAACTTTTTATTAAAATCGAAGTAATATTACAATTTTTGTTGAAAGATTCAACGATGCGAGAAACTGCAGGAGCGGTTAGACCTCAATGTTGGGCAATAGAATTTCAAGGGGTTTAATGAAATTCTAATCAGTTTCAGGGTCTGATAATTTACTGCACTGTTTGATCAGATCAATAGCATTAACAAGACTATTGAGTTTTTCATGGCTGTTTTCCGTACAGAAACTATTTGAAACAACTTTAAGAGGAACTTTTGGCATTTGGAATATTAGGAAAGAACCAATCGGATGAAACTCTTTCCTCTGGGTTCCTAACTTACATCTGGGTGCTACAGTCCGTGAAATTCCTTTTACCCTCAAATCGCCTAAATCAGTGGATATCTATTCCTTTTAAATCTCTCTAGCCATCAGAGTCAGGGTCACCATCTTCTTCTGGGCCACTTGGTGTGTCATCCATTTGATCAAAATCGGCATGGAAATCTGTTAAGATGTAGACTTTTTAAAACACATTATGTCCTTTGTTGCTATTTTACGTTGGTCGTCCTATATCGGTCTAGAAAAAAACAAGTTTGATCGACTGAGAATCGGTTGCCACCCCCATTTAAATGCATGTTTGTGTTTCTTCCGACTATCGAGACCTATCGGATCGGGACCAATGCAGTGCATTTCATTAGGAATGGCGTGCCAACTGGTAAAAGCTGATAAATGACGAAAGTATACAAAGTTGGCGTACCGTTTGATAGCTGCTAAGTAGTGCATTTCATTAGGAATGGCGTGCCAACTGGTAAAAGCTGATAAATGACGAAAGTATACAAAGTTGGCGTACCGTTTGATAGCTGCTAAGTAGTGCATTTCATTAGGAATGGCGTGCCTACTGGTAAAAGCTGATAAATGACGAAAGTATAGAAAGTTGGCGTACCGTTTGATAGCTGCTAAGTAGTGCATTTCATTAGGAATGGCGTGCCAACTGGTAAAAGCTGATAAATGACGAAAGTATACAAAGTTGGCGTACCGTTTGATAGCTGCTAAGTAGTGCATTTCATTAGGAATGGCGTGCCAACTGGTAAAAGCTGATAAATGACGAAAGTATAGAAAGTTGGCGTAGCGTTTGATAGCTGCTAAGTAGTGCATTTCATTAGGAATGGCGTGCCAACTGGTAAAAGCTGATAAATGACGAAAGTATACAAAGTTGGCGTAGCGTTTGATATCTGCTAAGTAGTGCATTTCATTAGGAATGGCGTGCCTACTGGTAAAAGCTGATAAATGACGAAAGTATACAAAGTTGGCGTACCGTTTGATAGCTGCTAAGTAGTGCATTTCATTAGGAATGGCGTGCCAACTGGTAAAAGCTGATAAATGACGAAAGTATACAAAGTTGGCGTACCGTTTGATAGCTGCTAAGTAGTGCATTTCATTAGGAATGGCGTGCCAACTGGTAAAAGCTGATAAATGACGAAAGTATACAAAGTTGGCGTACCGTTTGATATCTGCTAAGTAGTGCATTTCATTAGGAATGGCGTGCCAACTGGTAAAAGCTGATAAATGACGAAAGTATACAAAGTTGGCGTACCGTTTGATAGCTGCTAAGTAGTGCATTTCATTAGGAATGGCGTGCCAACTGGTAAAAGCTGATAAATGACGAAAGTATACAAAGTTGGCGTACCGTTTGATAGCTGCTAAGTAGTGCATTTCATTAGGAATGGCGTGCCAACTGGTAAAAGCTGATAAATGACGAAAGTATACAAAGTTGGCGTAGCGTTTGATAGCTGCTAAGTAGTGCATTTCATTAGGAATGGCGTGCCAACTGGTAAAAGCTGATAAATGACGAAAGTATACAAAGTTGGCGTACCGTTTGATAGCTGCTAAGTAGTGCATTTCATTAGGAATGGCGTGCCAACTGGTAAAAGCTGATAAATGACGAAAGTATACAAAGTTGGCGTACCGTTTGATAGCTGCTAAGTAGTGCATTTCATTAGGAATGGCGTGCCAACTGGTAAAAGCTGATAAATGACGAAAGTATACAAAGTTGGCGTACCGTTTGATAGCTGCTAAGTAGTGCATTTCATTAGGAATGGCGTGCCAACTGGTAAAAGCTGATAAATGACGAAAGCATACAAAGTTGGCGTAGCGTTTGATAGCTGCTAAGTAGTGCATTTCCTTAGGAATGGCGTGCCAACTGGTAAAAGCTGATAAATGACGAAAGTATACAAAGTTGGCGTACCGTTTGATAGCTGCTAAGTAGTGCATTTCATTAGGAATGGCGTGCCAACTGGTAAAAGCTGATAAATGACGAAAGAATACAAAGTTGGCGTAGCGTTTGATAGCTGCTAAGTAGTGCATTTCCTTAGGAATGGCGTGCCAACTGGTAAAAGCTGATAAATGACGAAAGTATACAAAGTTGGCGTACCGTTTGATAGCTGCTAAGTAGTGCATTTCATTAGGAATGGCGTGCCAACTGGTAAAAGCTGATAAATGACGAAAGTATACAAAGTTGGCGTACCGTTTGATAGCTGCTAAGTAGTGCATTTCATTAGGAATGGCGTGCCAACTGGTAAAAGCTGATAAATGACGAAAGTATACAAAGTTGGCGTAGCGTTTGATAGCTGCTAAGTAGTGCATTTCATTAGGAATGGCGTGCCAACTGGTAAAAGCTGATAAATGATGAAAGTATACAAAGTTGGCGTACCGTTTGATATCTGCTAAGTAGTGCATTTCATTAGGAATGGCGTGCCAACTGGTAAAAGCTGATAAATGACGAAAGTATACAAAGTTGGCGTACCGTTTGATATCTGCTAAGTAGTGCATTTCATTAGGAATGGCGTGCCAACTGGTAAAAGCTGATAAATGATGAAAGTATACAAAGTTGGCGTACCGTTTGATATCTGCTAAGTAGTGCATTTCATTAGGAATGGCGTGCCAACTGGTAAAAGCTGATAAATGACGAAAGTATACAAAGTTGGCGTACCGTTTGATATCTGCTAAGTAGTGCATTTCATTAGGAATGGCGTGCCAACTGGTAAAAGCTGATAAATGATGAAAGTATACAAAGTTGGCGTACCGTTTGATATCTGCTAAGTAGTGCATTTCATTAGGAATGGCGTGCCAACTGGTAAAAGCTGATAAATGACGAAAGTATACAAAGTTGGCGTACCGTTTGATATCTGCTAAGTAGTGCATTTCATTAGGAATGGCGTGCCAACTGGTAAAAGCTGATAAATGATGAAAGTATACAAAGTTGGCGTACCGTTTGATATCTGCTAAGTAGTGCATTTCATTAAGAATGGCGTGCCAACTGGTAAAAGCTGATAAATGACGAAAGTATACAAAGTTGGCGTAGCGTTTGATAGCTGCTAAGTAGTGCATTTCATTAGGAATGGCGTGCCAACTGGTAAAAGCTGATAAATGACGAAAGTATACAAAGTTGGCGTACCGTTTGATAGCTGCTAAGTAGTGCATTTCATTAGGAATGGCGTGCCAACTGGTAAAAGCTGATAAATGACGAAAGTATACAAAGTTGGCGTACCGTTTGATAGCTGCTAAGTAGTGCATTTCATTAGGAATGGCGTGCCAACTGGTAAAAGCTGATAAATGACGAAAGTATACAAAGTTGGCGTAGCGTTTGATAGCTGCTAAGTAGTGCATTTCATTAGGAATGGCGTGCCAACTGGTAAAAGCTGATAAATGACGAAAGTATACAAAGTTGGCGTACCGTTTGATAGCTGCTAAGTAGTGCATTTCATTAGGAATGGCGTGCCAACTGGTAAAAGCTGATAAATGACGAAAGTATACAAAGTTGGCGTACCGTTTGATAGCTGCTAAGTAGTGCATTTCATTAGGAATGGCGTGCCAACTGGTAAAAGCTGATAAATGACGAAAGTATACAAAGTTGGCGTACCGTTTGATAGCTGCTAAGTAGTGCATTTCATTAGGAATGGCGTGCCAACTGGTAAAAGCTGATAAATGACGAAAGCATACAAAGTTGGCGTAGCGTTTGATAGCTGCTAAGTAGTGCATTTCCTTAGGAATGGCGTGCCAACTGGTAAAAGCTGATAAATGACGAAAGTATACAAAGTTGGCGTACCGTTTGATAGCTGCTAAGTAGTGCATTTCATTAGGAATGGCGTGCCAACTGGTAAAAGCTGATAAATGACGAAAGAATACAAAGTTGGCGTAGCGTTTGATAGCTGCTAAGTAGTGCATTTCCTTAGGAATGGCGTGCCAACTGGTAAAAGCTGATAAATGACGAAAGTATACAAAGTTGGCGTACCGTTTGATAGCTGCTAAGTAGTGCATTTCATTAGGAATGGCGTGCCAACTGGTAAAAGCTGATAAATGACGAAAGTATACAAAGTTGGCGTACCGTTTGATAGCTGCTAAGTAGTGCATTTCATTAGGAATGGCGTGCCAACTGGTAAAAGCTGATAAATGACGAAAGTATACAAAGTTGGCGTAGCGTTTGATAGCTGCTAAGTAGTGCATTTCATTAGGAATGGCGTGCCAACTGGTAAAAGCTGATAAATGATGAAAGTATACAAAGTTGGCGTACCGTTTGATATCTGCTAAGTAGTGCATTTCATTAGGAATGGCGTGCCAACTGGTAAAAGCTGATAAATGACGAAAGTATACAAAGTTGGCGTACCGTTTGATATCTGCTAAGTAGTGCATTTCATTAGGAATGGCGTGCCAACTGGTAAAAGCTGATAAATGATGAAAGTATACAAAGTTGGCGTACCGTTTGATATCTGCTAAGTAGTGCATTTCATTAGGAATGGCGTGCCAACTGGTAAAAGCTGATAAATGACGAAAGTATACAAAGTTGGCGTACCGTTTGATATCTGCTAAGTAGTGCATTTCATTAGGAATGGCGTGCCAACTGGTAAAAGCTGATAAATGATGAAAGTATACAAAGTTGGCGTACCGTTTGATATCTGCTAAGTAGTGCATTTCATTAGGAATGGCGTGCCAACTGGTAAAAGCTGATAAATGACGAAAGTATACAAAGTTGGCGTACCGTTTGATAGCTGCTAAGTAGTGCATTTCATTAGGAATGGCGTGCCAACTGGTAAAAGCTGATAAATGACGAAAGTATACAAAGTTGGCGTACCGTTTGATAGCTGCTAAGTAGTGCATTTCATTAGGAATGGCGTGCCAACTGGTAAAAGCTGATAAATGACGAAAGTATACAAAGTTGGCGTACCGTTTGATAGCTGCTAAGTAGTGCATTTCATTAGGAATGGCGTGCCAACTGGTAAAAGCTGATAAATGACGAAAGTATACAAAGTTGGCGTACCGTTTGATAGCTGCTAAGTAGTGCATTTCATTAGGAATGGCGTGCCAACTGGTAAAAGCTGATAAATGACGAAAGTATACAAAGTTGGCGTACCGTTTGATAGCTGCTAAGTAGTGCATTTCATTAGGAATGGCGTGCCAACTGGTAAAAGCTGATAAATGACGAAAGTATACAAAGTTGGCGTACCGTTTGATAGCTGCTAAGTAGTGCATTTCATTAGGAATGGCGTGCCAACTGGTAAAAGCTGATAAATGACGAAAGTATACAAAGTTGGCGTACCGTTTGATAGCTGCTAAGTAGTGCATTTCATTAGGAATGGCGTGCCAACTGGTAAAAGCTGATAAATGACGAAAGTATACAAAGTTGGCGTACCGTTTGATAGCTGCTAAGTAGTGCATTTCATTAGGAATGGCGTGCCAACTGGTAAAAGCTGATAAATGACGAAAGTATACAAAGTTGGCGTACCGTTTGATAGCTGCTAAGTAGTGCATTTCATTAGGAATGGCGTGCCAACTGGTAAAAGCTGATAAATGACGAAAGTATACAAAGTTGGCGTACCGTTTGATAGCTGCTAAGTAGTGCATTTCATTAGGAATGGCGTGCCAACTGGTAAAAGCTGATAAATGACGAAAGTATACAAAGTTGGCGTAGCGTTTGATAGCTGCTAAGTAGTGCATTTCATTAGGAATGGCGTGCCAACTGGTAAAAGCTGATAAATGACGAAAGTATACAAAGTTGGCGTACCGTTTGATAGCTGCTAAGTAGTGCATTTCATTAGGAATGGCGTGCCAACTGGTAAAAGCTGATAAATGACGAAAGTATAGAAAGTTGGCGTAGCGTTTGATAGCTGCTAAGTAGTGCATTTCATTAGGAATGGCGTGCCAACTGGTAAAAGCTGATAAATGACGAAAGTATACAAAGTTGGCGTACCGTTTGATAGCTGCTAAGTAGTGCATTTCATTAGGAATGGCGTGCCAACTGGTAAAAGCTGATAAATGACGAAAGTATACAAAGTTGGCGTACCGTTTGATAGCTGCTAAGTAGTGCATTTCATTAGGAATGGCGTGCCAACTGGTAAAAGCTGATAAATGACGAAAGTATACAAAGTTGGCGTACCGTTTGATAGCTGCTAAGTAGTGCATTTCATTAGGAATGGCGTGCCAACTGGTAAAAGCTGATAAATGACGAAAGTATACAAAGTTGGCGTACCGTTTGATAGCTGCTAAGTAGTGCATTTCATTAGGAATGGCGTGCCAAATGGTGGGAGAGTATAAGAATAGAGAAAATGTTCAGATTTCGTACGAACTTTATATTATAATGTATATATATGTACAACATTTGCTGAAGATTATCTAGAATATAGACCTATTTTGGTAAGAGGACCATCAAATGGAGGAAAGATAGTGCTGACCATATTATCTTCCTAAAGTGTCCTATGACCTGAATTCCAGTGAACGTACAATATTTGTCCCTCTGTACCTGTATTGAATATAAAACCTATTAATGGTCATAGTGGACAACCATAGCAGGAAATGCTTTGCTTTAGCCGGAGAATAAAATATGCGCATATAGACCATGCCCCCCCCTATGTGTAATTTAACCTCCTGAGGAGCCCGATGCAGTAAATCTTGAGTATTATTCATTCTGTCAGTTGGTAGCCCTGCTCCACCTTCCTGTCTTGGCTATTAGCTCCTACAGGTCCAGAGGCGTTTTCCACCAGTGGTGTTGACAACGATTGTAAAACTATAATTTGGAATTTATGTTAATAAATATGATTGGTTATTTATTGGATAAGCTGTCCGAACCTTCTAAAGACTAATAGCCGATCTATCCTTCAGCTAGGCCCTGGATCGGGCGGATTGGTGTTTTGAAGAGTGTGGCGGTCATCGAAATCACTTCCTGTCACACCGATCATTCTGACGACAATTATTTGATAAATTATGCAAATCCTTTTCGAATTGACAACATCCTCAGAGGCTCGGCTTGATTTAGGATTAGCTGAATTCTCTGGAACTAAACGGTTCCTTCATTCCGGTTCTTCACCTCGGTGAACATTTCAGACTGCATTTCATAATGAAATCATCTTTCATCGTATATATATTTCAGTGTAAATTTGACTTGTCCACTCAACCAATTATGATGATTTTTACCCGATAGTTGTCACACCTGGACATCTGCAGCCGTACAAGCGCCGCTCCTATCCCATACTAGCCCGTAAGATTAAGGATATTTAGGAAGTATACACTGAAGCACTGGCTTCAGCTTGGAGGAAATAGGCATGAAATAGACTGAATAGACATGCGAGTGTATCATGGGCGTATATAGATAATAATTTCGGAGGGGGCTGGAAAAATTTCGGGGGGGGGGGGCTGAGATAATTTCCGGTGTATGGAATATTAACAATTTAGATCTTGGAAGAGTTTTAACCAACTTAAACGCTATTACACCCGAAATAGAATATGTTTTATGAACTAAATGATCTTATTTAATTTATTTTTAAGGGTTTTATGAAATTTTTACCGACCAAATCAAAATTTCGGGAGGGGCTGCAGCCCCCCCCTTATATACGCCCATGGAGTATATTACTTGGCCACCAAAATGGCTGAGAGAATCCACCAATATTTCTTATACATCCAGCAAATGTATGTACACGCATATATACAAATTATTTATTTCCGTTGATAGAAATCCCCTGAAATATATTACACCCCCCGGAAACCCAAGCCGATAATAAAAATAAAACGAAAACATGTTTAGTAATTGGGATACCACCCTAATCCAAAAGCAATGATGTACGTTCGTGTTACATGGTTACATGGCAGGGCGTTGAGGACCAAGAGGTTACATGGTTACATGGCAGGGCGTTGAGGACCAAGAGGTTACATGGTTACATGGCAGGGCGTTGAGGACTAAGAGGTTACATGGTTACATGGCATGGCGTTGAGGACCAAGAGGTTACATGGTTACATGGCAGGGCGTTGAGGACCAAGAGGTTACATGGTTACATGGCAGGGCGTTGAGGACCAAGAGGTTACATGGTTACATGGCAGGGCGTTGAGGACCAAGAGGTTACATGGTTACATGGCAGGGCGTTGAGGACCAAGAGGTTACATGGTTACATGGCAGGGCGTTGAGGACTAAGAGGTTACATGGTTACATGGCAGGGCGTTGAGGACCAAGAGGTTACATGGTTACATGGCAGGGCGTTGAGGACCAAGAGGTTACATGGTTACATGGCAGGGCGTTGAGGACCAAGAGGTTACATGGTTACATGGCAGGGCGTTGAGGACCAAGAGGTTACATGGTTACATGGCAGGGCGTTGAGGACCAAGAGGTTACATGGTTACATGGCAGGGCGTTGAGGACTAAGAGGTTACATGGTTACATGGCAGGGCGTTGAGGACCAAGAGGTTACATGGTTAAATGGCAGGACCAAGAGGTTATCTGCCTTAAATTCTTGAAACATACAAAATATCGTCTGAAAAGTATTCCTGCTTGATGCAATGTTGATTGGACTACTTAAATACGGGATTGAGTAAATTATAAATACATTTTCCAAGACACCTCTATTCGTTATACTAATTACATACTCTATTACACTGACATCCCGAAGAGTGAACCACCCAACAGCTCTATAAATAGAGTGTCTGGGAGTTGTCTAATTTCACAGATCTGCTCTGTAATTTCCTAGATTGGCCGATCTGGGTATTACAGCGGGAATTATCTCTTGTAGATTGCAGTGATTTTGTTATTAAACAGCTATTACATTCTGGGAACTGCTACCAAATAACACCGATAATTATTAAATAACGCTTGTAACTTTGAAACATAGAACAAAAAAACTAGCTTACATGGTAATTATAAAGTCTGCGTCGACCGTTTTGTCTTAATTTGTCCGGCTTTTAGAAGATTATGTGATGACTTAGCAGGAACTTCGAGAAGCTTAAAACCATTATTTTTTTTTTTTTGTTTATTACAAACATTTGCTTTTATTTTTTTTACATTGTCCATTGATCCATTATGATTTTAGAAAAAAGAAGATAAATAGGTCCATTATGGCTGGGGATTGATTCGTAACCTGCTTGCTGGATGATAAATAGGTCCATTATGGCTGGGGATTGATTCGTAACCTGCTTGCTGGATGAGAAAATAAATTTACACACATATAAAAATACATTTAAACATTATATGTTCATGTACTGTTAACCAAGAAAATAGGAGATACTCAGTCGGTATTTATATCTAACACTAGCGTATATAAAAAATAATTTTAGGGGGAGGGGGAGCTGGGAGCACCTAGACATTTGGAGTGTAGGGAAATGTTCAATATTTTAGCGTAAAATGGAGAGTTTCAAGGCCCTCGGAACACCTAGTAGACCAAGGTAAATGTGGAAGACATTTTTCCTTGTTTTAGGCTTTTTTTTTTACATGAAATGTTTTCACCAAACCAAAACTTCGGGGGGGGGGCGACAGCCCCATCAACCCCTCACTATATAAACCCAAGACCTCAAAGTACGTTACTTCAGGCAGAATTAACTAGAGAGAGGAGATAGAGCATCGGTAAAAGCAATAGGACAATATGCCGCTCCCAAGCAGTCTGTAAGCTCTAGTCCTCAATTTCGCAAAGTACATACATTGAGGGCAATCGTTAAATGATAGGTGGACTGCTTTTCCTTAGCTGTCGTCGAAGGCTAGGTGGACTGCTTTGCCTTAGATGTCGTCGAAGGCTAGGTGGACTGCTTTGCCTTAGCTGTCGTCGAAGGCTAGGTGGACTGCTTTTCCTTAGCTGTCGTCGAAGGCTAGGTGGACTGCTTTGTCTTATCTGTCGTCGAAGGCTAGGTGGAATGCTGCCTTAGCTGTCGTCGAAAGCTAAGTGGACTGCTTTGCCTTAGCTGTCGTCGAAGGCTAGGTGGACTGCTTTGCCTTAGCTGTCGTCGAAGGCTAGGTGGACTGCTTTGCCTTAGCTGTCGTCGAAGGCTAGGTGGACTGCTTTGACTTATCTGTCGTCGAAGGCTAGGTGGAATGCTGCCTTAGCTGTCGTCGAAGGCTAAGTGGACTGCTTTGCCTTAGCTGTCGTCGAAGGCTAGGTGGACTGCTTTGCCTTAGCTGTTGTCGAAGACTAGGAGGACTGCTGCCTTAGCTGTCGTCGAAGGCTAAGTGGACTGCTTTGCCTTATCTGTCGTCGAAGGCTAGGTGGAATGCTGCCTTAGCTGTCGTCAAAGGCTAAGTGGACTGCTTTGCCTTAGCTGTCGTCGAAGGCTAGGTGGACTGCTTTGCCTTAGCTGTCGTCGAAGGCTAGGAGGACTGCTTTGCCTTAGCTGTTGTCGAAGGCTAGGTGGACTGCTTTGTCTTATCTGTCGTCGAAGGCTAGGTGGAATGCTGCCTTAGCTGTCGTCGAAGGCTAAGTGGACTGCTTTGCCTTAGCTGTCGTCTAAGGCTAGTTGGACTGCTGCCTTAGCTGTCGTCGAAGGCTAGGTGGACTGCTGCCTTAGCTGTCGTCGAAGGCTAGGTGGACTGCTTTGCCTTAGCTGTCGTCGAAGGCTAGGTGGACTGCTTTGTCTTATCTGTCGTCGAAGGCTAGGTGGACTGCTTTGCCTTAGCTGTCGTCGAAGGCTAGGTGGACTGCTTTGCCTTAGCTGTCGTCGAAGGCTAGGTGGACTGCTGCCTTAGCTGTCGTCGAAGGCTAGGTGGACTGCTGCCTTAGCTGTCGTCGAAGGCTAGGTGGACTGCTGCCTTAGCTGTCGTCTAAGGCTAGGTGGACTGCTGCCTTAGCTGTCGTCTAAGGCTAGGTGGACTGCTGCCTTAGCTGTTGTCGAAGGCTAGGTGGACTGCTGCCTTAGCTGTCGTCTAAGGCTAGGTGGACTGCTGCCTTAGCTGTCGTCGAAGGCTAGGTGGACTGCTGCCTTAGCTGTCGTCGAAGGCTAGGTGGACTGCTGCCTTAGCTGTCGTCGAAGGCTAGGTGGACTGCTTTGCCTTAGCTGTCGTCGAAGGCTAGGAGGACTGCTTTGCCTTAGCTGTTGTCGAAGGCTAGGTGGACTGCTTTGTCTTATCTGTCGTCGAAGGCTAGGTGGAATGCTGCCTTAGCTGTCGTCGAAGGCTAAGTGGACTGCTTTGCCTTAGCTGTCGTCTAAGGCTAGTTGGACTGCTGCCTTAGCTGTCGTCGAAGGCTAGGTGGACTGCTGCCTTAGCTGTCGTCGAAGGCTAGGTGGACTGCTTTGCCTTAGCTGTCGTCGAAGGCTAGGTGGACTGCTTTGTCTTATCTGTCGTCGAAGGCTAGGTGGACTGCTTTGCCTTAGCTGTCGTCGAAGGCTAGGTGGACTGCTTTGCCTTAGCTGTCGTCGAAGGCTAGGTGGACTGCTGCCTTAGCTGTCGTCGAAGGCTAGGTGGACTGCTGCCTTAGCTGTCGTCGAAGGCTAGGTGGACTGCTGCCTTAGCTGTCGTCTAAGGCTAGGTGGACTGCTGCCTTAGCTGTCGTCTAAGGCTAGGTGGACTGCTGCCTTAGCTGTTGTCGAAGGCTAGGTGGACTGCTGCCTTAGCTGTCGTCTAAGGCTAGGTGGACTGCTGCCTTAGCTGTCGTCGAAGGCTAGGTGGACTGCTGCCTTAGCTGTCGTCGAAGGCTAGGTGGACTGCTGCCTTAGCTGTCGTCTAAGGCTAGGTGGACTGCTGCCTTAGCTGTTGTCGAAGGCTAGGTCGACTGCTGCCTTAGCTGTCGTCGAAGGCTAGGTGGACTACTTGGCCTTAGCTGTTGTCGAAGGCTCGGTGGACTGCTTTGCCTTAGCTGTTGTCGAAGGCTAGGTGGACTGCTTTGCCTTAGCTGTCGTCGAAGGCTAGGTGGACTGCTGCCTTAGCTGTCGTCGAAGGCTAGGTGGACTGCTTTGCCTTAGCTGTCGTCGAAGGCTAGGTGGACTGCTGCCTTAGCTGTCGTCGAAGGCTAGGTGGACTGCTTTGCCTTAGCTGTCGTCGAAGGCTAGGTGGACTGCTTTGTCTTATCTGTCGTCGAAGGCTAGGTGGACTGCTTTGCCTTAGCTGTTGTCGAAGGCTAGGTGGACTGCTGCCTTAGCTGTCGTCGAAGGCTAGGTGGACTGCTTTGCCTTAGCTGTCGTCGAAGGCTAGGTGGACTGCTATGCCTTAGCTGTCGTCGAAGGCTAGGTGGACTGCTATGCCTTAGCTGTCGTCGAAGGCTAGGTGGACTGCTTTGCCTTAGCTGTTGTCGAAGGCTAGGTGGACTGCTATGCCTTAGCTGTCGTCGAAGGCTAGGTGGACTGCTATGCCTTAGCTGTCGTCGAAGGCTAGGTGGACTGCTATGCCTTAGCTGTCGTCGAAGGCTAGGTGGACTGCTTTGCGTTAGCTGTTGTCGAAGGCTAGGTGGACTGCTTTGACTTAGCTGTCGTCGAAGGCTAGGTGGACTGCTATGCCTTAGCTGTCGTCGAAGGCTAGGTGGACTGCTCTGCCTTAGCTGTTGTCGAAGGCTAGGTGGACTGCTATGCCTTAGCTGTCGTCGAAGGCTAGGTGGACTGCTATGCCTTAGCTGTCGTCGAAGGCTAGGTGGACTGCTATGCCTTAGCTGTCGTCGAAGGCTAGGTGGACTGCTTTGCGTTAGCTGTTGTCGAAGGCTAGGTGGACTGCTTTGACTTAGCTGTCGTCGAAGGCTAGGTGGACTGCTTTGCCTTAGCTGTCGTCGAAGGCTAGGAGGACTGCTTTGCCTTAGCTGTCGTCGAAGGCTAGGTGGACTGCTATGCCTTAGCTGTCGTCGAAGGCTAGGTGGACTGCTATGCCTTAGCTGTCGTCGAAGGCTAGGTGGACTGCTATGCCTTAGCTGTCGTCGAAGGCTAGGTGGACTGCTTTGCGTTAGCTGTTGTCGAAGGCTAGGTGGACTGCTTTGACTTAGCTGTCGTCGAAGGCTAGGTGGACTGCTTTGCCTTAGCTGTCGTCGAAGGCTAGGAGGACTGCTTTGCCTTAGCTGTCGTCGAAGGCTAGGTGGACTGCTATGCCTTAGCTGTCGTCGAAGGCTAGGTGGACTGCTGCCTTAGCTGTCGTCGAAGGCTAGGTGGAATGCTGCCTTAGCTGTCGTCGAAGGCTAAGTGGACTGCTTTGCCTTAGCTGTCGTCTAAGGCTAGTTGGACTGCTGCCTTAGCTGTCGTCGAAGGCTAGGTGGACTGCTGCCTTAGCTGTCGTCGAAGGCTAGTTGGACTGCTGCCTTAGCTGTCGTCGAAGGCTAGGTGGACTGCTGCCTTAGCTGTCGTCGAAGGCTAGTTGGACTGCTGCCTTAGCTGTCGTCGAAGGCTAGTTGGACTGCTGCCTTAGCTGTCGTCGAAGGCTAGGTGGACTGCTGCCTTAGCTGTCGTCGAAGGCTAGTTGGACTGCTGCCTTAGCTGTCGTCGAAGGCTAGTTGGACTGCTGCCTTAGCTGTCGTCTAAGGCTAGTTGGACTGCTGCCTTAGCTGTCGTCGAAGGCTAGGTGGACTGCTGCCTTAGCTGTCGTCGAAGGCTAGTTGGACTGCTGCCTTAGCTGTCGTCGAAGGCTAGTTGGACTGCTGCCTTAGCTGTCGTCTAAGGCTAGTTGGACTGCTGCCTTAGCTGTCGTCGAAGGCTAGGTGGACTGCTGCCTTAGCTGTCGTCGAAGGCTAGGTGGACTGCTTTGCCTTAGCTGTCGTCGAAGGCTAGATGGACTGCTGCCTTAGCTGTCGTCGAAGGCTAGATGGACTGCTGCCTTAGCTGTCGTCGAAGGCTAGGTGGACTGCTTTGACTTAACTGTCGTCGAAGGCTAGGTGGACTGCTGCCTTAGCTGTCGTCGAAGGCTAGGTGGACTGCTGCCTTAGCTGTCGTCGAAGGCTAGGTGGACTGCTGCCTTAGCTGTCGTCGAAGGCTAGATGGACTGCTGCCTTAGCTGTCGTCGAAGGCTAGGTGGACTGCTTTGACTTAGCTGTCGTCGAAGGCTAGGTGGACTGCTGCCTTAGCTGTCGTCGAAGGCTAGGTGGACTGCTTTGCCTTAGCTGTCGTTGAAGGCTAGATGGACTGCTGCCTTAGCTGTCGTCGAAGGCTAGATGGACTGCTGCCTTAGCTGTCGTCGAAGGCTAGGTGGACTGCTGCCTTAGCTGTCGTCGAAGGCTAGGTGGACTGCTGCCTTAGCTATCGTCGAAGGCTAGGTGGACTGCTGCCTTAGCTGTCGTCGAAGGCTAGGTGGACTGCTATGGCTTAGCTGTCGTCGAAGGCTAGGTGGACTGCTATGCCTTAGCTGTCGTCGAAGGCTAGGTGGACTGCTATGCCTTAGCTGTCGTCGAAGGCTAGGTGGACTGCTATGCCTTAGCTGTCGTCGAAGGCTAGGTGGACTGCTATGGCTTAGCTGTCGTCGAAGGCTAGGTGGACTGCTATGGCTTAGCTGTCGTCGAAGGCTAGGTGGACTGCTATGCCTTAGCTGTCGTCGAAGGCTAGGTGGACTGCTATGCCTTAGCTGTCGTCGAAGGCTAGGTGGACTGCTATGCCTTAGCTGTCGTCGAAGGCTAGGTGGACTGCTATGCCTTAGCTGTCGTCGAAGGCTAGGTGGACTGCTATGCCTTAGCTGTCGTCGAAGGCTAGGTGGACTGCTATGCCTTAGCTGTCGTCGAAGGCTAGGTGGACTGCTATGGCTTAGCTGTCGTCGAAGGCTAGGTGGACTGCTTTGACTTAGCTGTCGTCGAAGGCTAGGTGGACTGCTGCCTTAGCTATCGTCGAAGGCTAGGTGGACTGCTGCCTTAGCTGTCGTCGAAGGCTAGGTGGACTGCTTTGCCTTAGCTGTCGTCGAAGGCTAGGTGGACTGCTTTGACTTAGCTGTCGTCGAAGGCTAGGTGGACTGCTGCCTTAGCTGTCGTCGAAGGCTAGGTGGACTGCTTTGACTTAGCTGTCGTCTAAGGCTAGGTGGACTGCTGCCTTAGCTGTCGTCTAAGGCTAGTTGGACTGCTGCCTTAGCTGTCGTCGAAGGCTAGGTGGACTGCTTTGACTTAGCTGTCGTCGAAGGCTAGTTGGACTGCTGCCTTAGCTGTCGTCGAAGGCTAGGTGGACTGCTGCCTTAGCTGTCGTCGAAGGCTAAGTTGACTGCTTTTCCTTAGCTGTCGTCGAAGGCTAGGTGGACTGCTTTGACTTAGCTGTCGTCGAAGGCTAGTTGGACTGCTGCCTTAGCTGTCGTCGAAGGCTAGGTGGACTGCTGCCTTAGCTGTCGTCGAAGGCTAGGTGGACTGCTTTGACTTAGCTGTCGTCGAAGGCTAGGTGGACTGCTGCCTTAGCTGTCGTCGAAGGCTAGGTGGACTGCTTTGCCTTATCTGTCGTCGAAGGCTAGGTGGACTGACTGTTGGTGGCATCTAGTAGGTATGTTCGATAAAGATATTTTTAAAAACAATTTTCATAATTGCAAAGTCGAGAACAGAAAAGACAAAATATTATTATTAATAGTGGTTAAAAAAACCTTGGATTCTCATGCGGAAGATGGGGATCGAGTCCCGCCCGAAGAAGAGATTTTTCTTATTTCAAGGAAAAGTCCCTGCTGTACCATGGATGTCGGCGCTAATAGTCGGTGCACCGTAAATAATAAATATTTTTAATGAAGTATGGAGGTGATAGAACCAGGTGAAGTACAATTAACGCTGTTTTGACAAATTTGGTTTTCTTTCTGCCCCGACTTGTTTGATTGTTTCTGAATGAGCTTTAAGTAAATACATTATTCCTGACCAGGGCCTAAATAATCTTGATGAATATAAACAATTAAAACAAATCTACTCTATCGAAGGGTTTATATTCTTGAAATAAGGCAGTGTTTGTGTGTTGAGAACGAGGTTTGTGTGGCGTATTTAAGTTAATATTCTCGGACGACGGCTTCTACAATCTAGATTTGCAGCGTTAATTGTTGCCGACCAGTTTTCCAGCATTAGGTTAATTAGCGTCGTTGTTTGGAGGAAGTAGTTACCAGACTCGGTGGTAATTATGAGGATCTCCAACACGCAACAGGTTGCTGCCCTGACGGGCTTCTTGGAGGCGGGAGTGTATTGATGTTTTGTTGCTCTGTTCTTATAGGCGGAGTGCAAAGGCTGTATTCGCAAACTCTGTTTCTATTACACTAACTACAACGAGAATACATCGAGCACAGAGATTAATTGATAAGAGATGGAGATAGTTAGCCGTTGAGGTGATAGCAAGCAAGGAATGGATGGGATTCGGCTAACACAAAACCTCACATTTTAAGAAACATCTATATTTCCAATGTTTCGGATTGCTCTTTAGCAGCCTTCTTCAGCTAGAAAGTAAATATACAGAATTACAAAATAGACTGATGAAAACAGCATTTCATTCTAATCGCGTTGACTCCATTTGCGTTATTGCCTCGCTACGAGGTAACTCATTATAAATCAGTGTTAACATTGTTATTGCCTCGCTACGAGGTAACTCATTATAAATCAGTGTTAACATTGTTATTGCCTCGCTACGAGGTAACTCATTATAAATCAGTGTTAACATTGTTATTGCCTCGCTACGAGGTAACTCATTATAAATCAGTGTTAACATTGTTATTGCCTCGCTACGAGGTAACTCATTATAAATCAGTGTTAACATTGTTATTGCCTCGCTACGAGGTAACTCATTATAAATCAGTGTTAACATTGTTATTGCCTCGCTACGAGGTAACTCATTATAAATCAGTGTTAACATTGTTATTGCCTCGCTACGAGGTAACTCATTATAAATCAGTGTTAACATTGTTATTGCCTCGCTACGAGGTAACTCATTATAAATCAGTGTTCAGAATTTCCAATTTACACTAATTTAATTTTTTGTTCATTATTTTACCTGAAAATGATTAGAAAAAATTATAACTAGAAAGTGAATGTGGAAGTATTCTTTAAGGATGTGTTTTGGGAATATTTATTTGAACTGTGTAGGCCTAATTGAAGGGCTCAGTGCCAAAGGTGACTAACCCACAATTAGGAATAACTGAGAAAATTGGATTTAACATTAGGAAGAATCTGAAAAAATTAGTGTTGTTGACAAAATCGATTTCAATCGGACCAATTAAAATCTTTTTTGTCACCAGCACTAATTTTTTTCACAGTGGGTTGGCACTGAGCCCTTCAATTGATGGATTGTACGCATCTGCGTTAAATTATGTTTTACTCTCAGGAACACAACCTTAATGCAGCAGCCATGGGAGACGGCTACAGCCCCCCCCCCCAACGAAATTTTGATTGAATCGTAAAAATGTGTCATAAAACCCTTAAACATAAATTAAATAAGATCACTTAGTTCATAAAAAATAGCTTATTTTAGGTGTAATAGCGCTTTACTTGCCTAAATCTATTCCATGTTCTAAATTGTTATTCTTTCCCCGGACATAATCCCAGTTCCCCCCCCCCTCGAAATTAGTTCCTATATGCGCCAGCGGCAGCAACGGCCAGTTTGAGAGGCTCCCAACTGTTTCAGTATTTGCTTCAAATATTAGTATGAATAATTGTCTGAAACTTTCAGCATTGGATAAATAGAAACTATCAAGGGAGGTTTTGCTTATGATGCATGAATTGTAGTTGAAGACCTTGAGTAGTGTTGAATTATCAGTTTTAGGATTAGGATGTTTGTTTATGGGCAATAAGCAGCTATAATATTATGCCCAATATTGATTATAAGTAACATGTTTATGGGAAATAAGCAGCTATATTATTATGCCCAATATTGATTATAAGTAACATGTTTATGGGAAATAAGCAGCTATATTATTATGCCCAATATTGATTATAAGTAATATGTTTATGGGAAATAAGCAGCTATATTATTATGCCCAATATTGATTATAAGTAATATGTTTATGGGCAATAAGCAGCTATAATATTATGCCCAATATTGATTATAAGTAACATGTTTATGGGAAATAAGCAGCTATATTATTATGCCCAATATTGATTATAAGTAATATGTTTATGGGCAATAAGCAGCTATATTATTATGCCCAATATTGATTATAAGTAATATGTTTATGGGAAATAAGCAGCTATATTATTATGCCCAATATTGATTATAAGTAACATGTTTATGGGAAATAAGCAGCTATATTATTATGCCCAATATTGATTATAAGTAATATGTTTATGGGCAATAAGCAGCTGTATTATTATGCCCAATATTGATTATAAGTAATATGTTTATGGGAAATAAGCAGCTGTATTATTATGCCCAATATTGATTATAAGTAATATGTTTATGGGAAATAAGCAGCTATATTATTATGCCCAATATTGATTATAAGTAACATGTTTATGGGAAATAAGCAGCTATATTATTATGCCCAATATTGATTATAAGTAACATGTTTATGGGAAATAAGCAGCTATATTATTATGCCCAATATTGATTATAAGTAATATGTTTATGGGAAATAAGCAGCTATATTATTATGCCCAATATTGATTATAAGTAATATGTTTATGGGCAATAAGCAGCTATAATATTATGCCCAATATTGATTATAAGTAACATGTTTATGGGAAATAAGCAGCTATATTATTATGCCCAATATTAATTATAAGTAATATGTTTATGGGCAATAAGCAGCTATATTATTATGCCCAATATTGATTATAAGTAATATGTTTATGGGAAATAAGCAGCTATATTATTATGCCCAATATTGATTATAAGTAATATGTTTATGGGAAATAAGCAGCTATATTATTATGCCCAATATTGATTATAAGTAATATGTTTATGGGAAATAAGCAGCTATATTATTATGCCCAATATTGATTATAAGTAATATGTTTATGGGAAATAAGCAGCTATATTATTATGCCCAATATTGATTATAAGTAATATGTTTATGGGCAATAAGCAGCTATATTATTATGCCCAATATTGATTATAAGTAATATGTTTATGGGCAATAAGCAGCTATATTATTATGCCCAATATTGATTATAAGTAATATGTTTATGGGAAATAAGCAGCTATATTATTATGCCCAATATTGATTATAAGTAATATGTTTATGGGCAATAAGCAGCTATATTATTATGCCCAATATTGATTATAAGTAATATGTTTATGGGCAATAAGCAGCTATATTATTATGCCCAATATTGATTATAAGTAATATGTTTATGGGAAATAAGCAGCTATATTATTATGCCCAATATTGATTATAAGTAATATGTTTATGGGAAATAAGCAGCTATATTATTATGCCCAATATTGATTATAAGTGATATGTTAATGGGCAATAAGCAGCTATATTATTATGCCCAATATTGATTATAAGTAATATGTTTATGGGAAATAAGCAGCTATATTATTATGCCCAATATTGATTATAAGTAATATGTTTATGGGAAATAAGCAGCTATATTATTATGCCCAATATTGATTATAAGTAATATGTTTATGGGCAATAAGCAGCTATATTATTATGCCCAATATTGATTATAAGTAATATGTTTATGGGCAATAAGCAGCTATATTATTATGCCCAATATTGATTATAAGTAATATGTTTATGGGAAATAAGCAGCTATATTATTATGCCCAATATTGACTATAAGTAATATGTTTATGTTGATAGTGTATGTATAGTATGTAGAAAGAATAAATTCCCCCGAATTGTCAGTGCTATAAAGCCGCTGGGAGACGCGAGCTTCTCGAATCTACAGACCCATACAGCCCACCAACCGTGCGTGTAAAGGTTTAGAACTAGGAATCGTGTAGGTATATCTGCCTTGGAAGTGTGTGTCAGTGAAGGGCGTAGAACTTGTAGATTGGAGTTTGGGATAAATGGTTTTGCTAATCCGCCGCTTGGATCCGGGAGTGCGCTACTGATGTCACGACTTGGAAGCAGACCTCGTTATCCGATCTGGAAGGATAATCCGCCCCAAGTTCCCGTAGGAACAGGCTGTTGGAGTTGGTAGTTACTATCCACTAGGAGCTAATGGAGCAGAAACTCCTAGGGCGTATGTTCGAACTGCTAATTCCACGGGTATCAACAGAATATCTGTAGTAAAGCACTTTACTCAAGTTAGGGGTCGTATTCCTCCAGCACGGCATAGTTATTAAAGGGTGACGCTCGCTTGTATACTCAAAATCCAAGTCATTTTATACAATCTTTCAAAAACAATACATTTTTGTTTTTGTTTTACGGCGCATCAACTTTTTGGCTATTAGCGCCGGGCTATCTACAGGTTGCCACCCTTCTCTAATGCCAACAGCACGTGGTCGGTCACCCATTCAGGTACTGACCACGCCCGACGTTGCTTAACTTCGGTGATCTACGGGAACCGGTGTATTCAACGTGGCTATGGCCGTTGACAAAAACAATAAATAAAACATTTTGAATTCTAGGTATATGTCAAATCTTATATAAGATGTTAAAGTATCAACAAAAAAATAGCAGCTCTGTGTCAGACGAACGGAAACTCATTCTTCACGGGCAATAGCAGCTCTGTGTCAGACGAACGGAAACTCATTCTTCACGGGCAATAGCAGCTCTGTGTCAGACGAACGGAAACTCATTCTTCACGGGCAATAGCAGCTCTGTGTCAGACGAACGGAAACTCATTCTTCACGGGCAATAGCAGCTCTGTGTCAGACGAACGGAAACTCATTCTTCACGGGCAATAGCAGCTCTGTGTCAGACGAACGGAAACTCATTCTTCACGGGCAATAGCAGCTCTGTGTCTGACGAACGGAAACTCATTCTTCACGGGCAATAGCAGCTCTGTGTCAGACGAACGGAAACTCATTCTTCACGGGCAATAGTCTGCAAGCAGCAATTTTTAATCTAGAACAAAAAATTAAAATTATTTTGAAAAAAGAAGGGAAAATTTAGTAAAGTACATAGGATTTTTAAGAAATACTAGCCGTACTAAACAGAAGGTGTCGTAGCCTTACGGTTTCTTGTTTATGCATGTTACAGTGCTCAATGCCACTAGCTACGTTCTTCAATTTTGATACTCGGATCGTGTTATGAAGGTGTTTTACTATTATAATATAAATGTCTATCACACTTAACTTAATAACTTTTTTTCTAGCTAGGTTTTAAAAATATCACAGTGTGCGCTATCTGGATGATGCCATCCGGAAGTGCCGAAAATTTCATGTTTCATAATGCAAGGATGAGGAAAATAACAATGGTACAAATCTTGTGCGTATATATATATATATATATATATATATATATATATATATATATATATATATATATAGAAAGAGAGAGAGAGAGAGAAAAGCAAAAATAAATTAGAAACTGAATAAGTAGGTAATATTAAAGTGTAATAACGCAAGGTTCACAGTTTTGAGCCCGTGACCTCCGAACTGTGTGTCCTAGACTATGTTCAGCCTAAGACATTCCCCGGATCAAGACCTACATGCTAAATTTGATCGAAATCGGTCAAAGGGTGTGGATTTATTAAAAGAACAAACATACAGACAGATAGATGGTAGACATTTGGCCTATGAAACTCCTAGTATCGGGACCTACTTGTGTGCCAACTTTGGTCTAAATCGGACAAAAATTGCGGATTTCTACAAGGAACAAACAGACAAACACGTCATTTTTATATATAGAGATTATTTTTTTTTTTCATTTTCCATTAAAAAAATCCGTCGAAAATTGCTCATAAAATCATGATAATTCAATGAAAAAGAATATAATTAGAAAGCTGCATTTTTTTTCGAATTTGATTGGGTGCAAATTAATGCGCGAGCGTATCGCTTGATCTGAAAAACATACTTGTAGAAAAGCTGCTTTAAATTCAAGTAGTGCTGAATAAACCCAGAGCCTACCTGGAGCTGGAGTGTGGGTGTGTAGTTGGAGAGCTGATATGGTGTGTGTGTTTATAAAACCGACGGAGAGAGAGAGGGAGGAGTATCTCCAACTGTCTCTCCAATCGACCCGAACATCCTACCAATAAACCCAGAGCCTACCTGGAGCTGGAGTGTGGGTGTATAGTTGGAGAGCTGATATGGTGTGTTTATAAAACCGACGGAGAGAGAGAGGGAGGGAGGTGTATCTCCAACTGTCTCTCCAATCGACCCGAACATCCTACCGATACACCCAGAGCCTACCTGGAGCTAGAGTGTCGATGGGTAGTTGGAGAGCTGATATGGTGTGTTTATATAACCGACGGAGAGGGAGAGGGAGGTGTATCTCTAACTGTCTCTCCAATCGACTCGAACATCCTACCAATAAACCCAGAGCCTACCTGGAGCTGGAGTGTCGGTGTGTAGTTGGAGAGCTGATATGGTGTCTTTATAAAACCGACGGAGAGAGAGGGTGGTGTATCTCCAACTGTCTCTCCAATCGACCTGAACATCCTACCGATACACCCAGGGCTTCTGCTATACAAACCATCTTCTCATTGTCACCTCGCATTCGTTTATCGGCTACATGTATGCTGGATTAATATTTTTAGTAATTTTAGAGTTTTAGAGAATTATTATCCTAAATGTTTTAGGAATTATATGTATTTACTTATTTTTATGGATAATATGCTGAACTAAGCGCTAATGGCTGTGATATCGATGCACCGTAAAAACAGAAAAAGGGGGAAAAAAAGCTTTACACCTTTCGAATTGATGACGAAACTCGCCTTTAGGAAATGCCAGTAGCCCCCCTTGTAGAGGTTACAAGGGGGGCTACTTGAGGTACAAAATAATATTATATCTAGAACATAATCGTTATAATATAACGAATATTATGCCATATTATGGCATTGCTGTTTGCCTTTTGCATTAATTTCTTGTAACATTTAGCACTTTCCGAAATAATGGGTACCAATAGAGGTTGTATGCATGAATACGATTTGGAAAATAACCTTCAAATCTTTAACGTTCCACCTAGGACGTAGAATCCGAAAATGGCTACAATTTTTCTTTTTTCGCCTTGAAACTCTGTATATAGTATTCCCGTAACAAACGACAGAAGTTTGTTAACCATAAAATGGTTTGATCTGAGGAGGGGGCGGGAGAGTTTTTCCTGGCAAAAGTTACTGACATGCTCCTCATAATCAACAATTTTGGCAATCTAAAGAAACAGGAATAAGAAACCGGTCCATCATGAATGGGGGTTTACTCTGGAATGAAATTATGAATTCACCCATACTTTCTATTAATTTTATTGTTTTGTTCCTACGAAAAACGGTAGATATCATGTCAAAACGATGAGAGAAATTTGCTGTAAACAAAATAGGAGCAAAATTCAATACGCAGTTCATCGAAATTATAAGATACCGTAATTTTTCTTGGTTACTTTGTGCTTCTTGAAATCCTTGACAAATGCGGGTTACATCATCCATTTTACTGTGGAATACGCTTTGTTATGAAGCTCCTGCGTGACGGACTTTATTTTATATTGGCCTCTTCAACAATGAAATGGTAAATCTCGTCCGGTCCTAAAACACAGGCAGAGTACGAGATGTTCCCGCGACATGAGGACATTTCTACCTTCTCCCGACATGTTGTGGATGTAAACACTCAACATGCATGGAATCGAACCCTCACCCGACATACTGCCTTCCAGACTCCACCCCCGTCCCCTCCTTCATCAGCCTCCCCCCTCCTCCTCGTCAGAGCTAGTATCTAGCAGTACTCACAGCCCAGCCAGGGCATGTCGTACTCCATGAAACAGCTGGACACCTACCACCGCTGCGGTGGGTACAAGGTACATCAACATCGAACCTCCACCCGACATACTCCTCGACATACTGCCTTCGAGACTCCACCCCCATCCCCTCCTACATCAGCCTCCCCCCTCCTCCTCGTCAGAGCTAGTCTCTAGCAGTACTCACAGCCCAGCCAGGGGTCCTACTCCATGGGACAGCTAGACACCTGCCACCGCTGCGGTGGGTACAAGGTACATCAACATCGAACCTCCACCCGACATACTCCTCGACATACTGCCTTCCAGACTCCACCCCCATCCCCTCCTTCATCAGCCTCCCCCCTCCTCTTCGTCAGAGCTAGTCTCTAGCAGTACTCACAGCCCAGCCAGGGGTCCTACTCCATGGGACAGCTAGACACCTGCCACCGCTGCGGTGGGTACAAGGTACATCAACATCGAACCTCCACCCGACATACTCCTCGACATACTGCCTTCCAGACTCCACACCCATCCCCTCCTTCATCAGACTCCCCCCTCCTCCTCGTCAGAGCTAGTCTCTAGCAGTACTCACAGCTCAGCCAGGGCATGTCCTACTCCATGGGACAGCTGGACACCTGCCACCGCTGCGGTGGATACAAGGTACGTCAACATCGAACCTCCACCCGACATACGCCCTGACATACTGCCTTCCAGACTCCACCCCCATCCCCTCCTTCATCAGACTCCCCCCTCCTCCTCGTCAGAGCTAGTCTCTAGCAGTACTCACAGCCCAGCCAGGGGTCCTACTCCATGGGACAGCTGGACACCTGCCACCGCTGCGGTGGATACAAGGTACGTCAACATCGAACCTCCAACCGACATACTCCTCGACATACTGCCTTCCAGACTCCACCCCCATCCCCTCCTTCATCAGACTCCCCCCTCCTCCTCGTCAGAGCTAGTCTCTAGCAGTACTCACAGCCCAGCCAGGGCATGTCCTACACCATGGGACAGCTAGACACCTGCCACCGCTGCGGTGGATACAAGGTACGTCAACAGCTGGTCTTCAAATCAGCGTGTCATCTTGATCAGCCCGCAATCAATTAGACCTGTAAAAAGTGTCAATAAGTGAAGTGAACGACTGTCAAAAAATGTATTTGGTTCGATATGTATTTTGCACCACAATTAGAAGGGTGTGTATCCTATCACTGTTTTCTTATTTATTTATTTTTGTCACCATTGCTTTTTAGTTTGCACATAATTTGTCTCCAACTTTCACTGCTTGAGTATTTTATATCGGTAATTTAAACACGTAGGTAACTTAGGAACACTAAGCCACTTTCAAAAACAAGTCACGTATATTCCAAGGAATTATGTCATTTAGTACAATATATGTATATATATATATATATATATATATATATATATATATATATATATATATATATATATATTTGGGGTAGTAATCCTCGGCTTAAAATATTTTGTATATAATGTTTTAACAACTCTTTGTTTCTGAAACCCTATCAGATGTATATTGGCCCTTTTGTGTTATCTTTTTGGTAATATCTCTACTGTAAATTTGGTTGAAATAGTTGTAGACCAGTAAGAAATTATCTTTTGCTTTGATTAAAAAGTAAAACAGATTTAACCATTTCATTTGGAAAAGCTGTTATTTTTTTTATTTATTAATGTTATACTGTCAATTTACCATGAGTTCCTTAAACGCACATCATATCGATGATACTTCCTTGTGGAAACAATATTCTTCAGAAAATGTTTTTTGAAAATTGATATGTATAAAAATATCACTCCCGACGTTGAGTCTTCGACATGTATCCGATTTTCATTGTAAGATGTAAGATAGATATGGTGATTTGGAAATCCCAGCGAGCATACAATATTGTACTAAGAAGCGTTATTGCAACAATAAGCTTGAGAAGCACGATTGTAACAAATGCTTTTAGAAAAGAAAAATATATAATCGCTTACTATTTGACTTGTACTATTTAAAACAAAAAAGATAAAAAAAAAGAGTAATCCCATTAAGAAAGATAATTCATATAAAGATTGTGCTTTATTTAAAAATAGTGGAAAAAACAGAACACGAAAACTAGTTAATTATAGAATAATATGTAGATTGAAAATATATATTGTAAAATCAATTAATTGTTATATCGTTTACAATATTATTGATAACATGCATTAATTAAAGGCCATAAATAGAAAATAAATTACTGCAAAACAATAAATAACAAATTTGAATAGAAATTAAATAATGAAATATTTATTTATTTTTTATATATATATATACATATATATATATATATATATATATATATATATATATATATATATATATATATATATATAAATCCTTCTATTAAAATGATCAAACAATTATTCGAGGTGTATTTAGAAAATTTGAATTATTATATTGAGGAGGAGGATTTATCTTAGGGCAGTTCTTCTTCTTCTTACTAATGCAAGTTGTAGATTTATTTAATTTAGTAGTAAAATTTGAAACGTTTGTATAGGATTTACCATATTTCTAAGAATCTAATAATTGAGGTTGCACTCATAAAATAATTTTTGAAAAATGTCTTCAAATTCTATTAGGACCCTATTAGAAACCGGAAATGACTCCCGTTAAAATGTACATATATATTTATATTAATCTGTATTAATAAGATAGTGGTTTGAGTTTGTATTTCTTTCTCTCCGAAAGTTCGTGTGTAGCAGGAAGATTGATGGGGTTCCTACCCTGCGGAATGGATAGGGGGGGGGGTTTATCCGGAATCGAATTATTACTTTTCCGTACCGTCCGTCAGATATTAGTGAATTTTCCCCTCCCTATTTTTACATTCTTCCAACAAAACTGGGCAAGTATTATGTCCTAATAATAATGAACAAGTTTTGTTATTCAAAATCTAACACAAGTTGGGGTTTACTCCAGAACAATAATAAGTAATTAAAAAATGAGTAATTGTGTCAGTGATATATTGCGAACATAAAATAACAAATCTAGTTTAATATCAAATTTGCATAACTTTATCAGAAGATTGATAATATTAATTGGAATTCTTCAATATATTATTGAAGTTGTAATAATCCCTGATTGTATCTTAGCTTCTTAATCACATCTTTATCAATGCTGTGACAAACCTTGAGTCTCCTTCAGCAGGTCACATGCAAGTACTGTCATCTATGACTAGGCTTCCCATGTTATTGGTGAGTAAAACCAGGACACGTTAATATAGGCTGCCATACCGAGGGGTTCAGGGGGAGGGTATGGTATAGCCCTCCTTTCGGTAACTTTTTAAAAAAACTACAAGGAAAATGGTGAGTTTTAAGCCTCGCAAGTAACGGGAGTGGGGAGGATGGAATCCTAAATTGTTAGTCTACCCACCTTTTAAAAATAAAAAAAATTAGTTATTGCTCCTCAATTTACTTAAACAAATCCTCCAGCTAAATAGTAAAGGGTCTTGCCACTAGGAGCGCTGTCCAAATAGTCCCAGCGTTTGCTTACAGAATACAGTTAAAATGCTTCTCACTTCTTTGACACTGTGCACGGTAGTCAAAAATGTTGATTTTAGACAAGTAACCGATTCATACAAGATTCTGAAAAACATAAATTCATTACTTTTTATATTCGATTCCGGGACATTGATAAAACCGGATGGGACACCGGGACAAGAGCGAAATACCGGGACTGTCCATATCAAAGCGGGACGTATGGGAATCCTATCTAAATATCCTTCTACCATCACCTTCTGTAGTCTGGGGGTGTAATGCATCTGGCGACTCCACCTCCCCTTCCAGGTTTCCCAGGAGAAGGAGAAATTGGAAGGACAAACCTCCCGAAGTTGAAGAATTCTGATAATTGTACCTCCTGCTTCGAGATTCCCTTTCGCGCCAAAATCCGATATCATTGATAAGAGATAGTCGTTCGTTAGGATTGTGATAAAGGTGTAGAAAGTTCTGGCGTTAGGTGATATGTTGAATAAAACTATATGAGCATATGTATACTTATATGTGTCTATAGTATTTATCATATCCATAACTGTTTACACCCCTGAAGAAGGTATGTAATTCACGCCGGAACGTTGGCAGAAATATTTAGTTATGAGATGTAGTTTTATTCAACATATCACCTAACCCCGCTCATCTACAACTTCCAAATGCAATTATCAAATTTATTCATTTGTTTCGATGAATTTCTTTACTTTTGAATATCTCTAAACACAATCCGACATTTTGGAGTAACATAAAAACAAAAATCTAAAAATTCCAATTTTCTCAAGAACTGTTTTAGATCCAGCCTTGAAAATGGCGTCATTGGATTTCTACATCTAGTGCCAATAACCTTTGCAGTCAGAGCAGCTATTATATACAATATATATAATATATAAAATAGTGAAAATAAGTATAGGTTAGGCAATAGTTTCGGGGGCATTATTTTTTTGAATTTTATTAATTTGTGAGCCCCTAACGAAGGCGATTCGCCCAAGTATAGATATAAAACCTAAGTTCATATTTATCCAGTTACATAATAATTATAAATCCCATTACAGAGTAATACAAATATACAATTTCACATATTATTACAATCATGCAATTGATCGAGTTTGCTAATAAGAAAGTGATAAAAATAAAAATAACTTTGTGAAAACAATACAGTTTTAAAAACATCCAGATACAAATAAAAATAACGTAGAAAAAACAAGGAAATTTAAAATAGGAGGATCCTATGCATAGTGTATGAATACAGTTCCTATGTACAATTTAGGTTCTATGGATTATATAGGAACAATAGCTCCCATGTACACCCAAGGAGGATCCTATGCATAGTGTATGAATACAGTTCCTATGTACAATTTAGGTTCTATGGATTATATAGGAACAATAGCTCCCATGTACACCCAAGGAGGATCCTATGCATAGTGTATGAATACAGTTCCTATGTACAATTTAGGTTCTATGGATTATATAGGAACAATAGCTCCCGTGTACAATCACAGTCACCCAAGGAGGATCCTAGGCATAGTGTATGAATACAGTTCCTATGTACAATTTAGGTTCTATGGATTATATAGGAACAATAGCTCCCATGTACACCCAAGGAGGATCCTATGTATAATCATGACACGGTGAATACATCATGAGTGGTTTGCATTTTTTACTATAACCTTTCAAGGATGCTGTTAATGCAGTTTGAAATGCATATGGTTGATGTAGTACATACACACGTAAATTTCTTATTAAAATCATGTTTGGGATTCGCTGTGATTTACCACAAGTCCAATAAGATTTCGAACCTTTCAGGAAATATCTTTGCTTCACTAATATATTATTACTCCCGTCAAGAATTCTTTTAAACATCGGACGTATACATTTTTTATGTTTGGTGAATCTTTCTGTGTTCGGTGGCCAGATCCACAGAGGTGTAAATTAATAGCGTACATGTTGGACATAGTATCGGGTTAAGGACTGCCCAGAAGTGGCTCTAGAGATCTGCCAACGTCCTTTTTCTGCGTCCTTTTGGTCATTTCATCGTCTTTAGCGTTCTGCCGACGTCTGACATGATCAAAAGCACGATCTATGTCTGTGTCCTTTTGGTCATTTCATCGTCTTTAGCGTTCTGCCGACGTCTGACGTGATCAAAAGCGCGATCTATGTCTGCGTCCTTTTGGTCATTTCATCGTCTTTAGCGTTCTGCCGACGTCTGGCGTGAACAAAGGGGCGATCTACGCCTGTGTCCTTTTGGTCATTTCATCGTTTTTAGCGTTCTGCCGACGTCTGACGTGATCAAAAGCACGATCTATGTCTGTGTCCTTTTAGTCATTTCATCGTCTGTAGCGTTCTGCCGACGTCTGACGTGATCAAAGGCACAATCTATGTCTGTGTCCTTTTGGTCATTCCATTGTCTTTAGCGTACTGCCGACGTGTGACGTAATCAAAAGCACGTTCTATGTGTGTGTCCTTTTGGTCATTTCATCGTCTTTAGTGTTCTGCCGACGTCTGACGTGATCAAAGGCACGATCTATGTCTGTGTCCTTTTGGTCCTTCGATCGTCCCTAGAGATCTGCTGACGTCTGACGTAAACAAACACACTATCTGTGTCTGATTCCTTTTGGTCATTCCATCGTCCCTAGATATCTGCCGACGTCTGACCTAAACAATGCCACGACCAATGACGGCCTGACCGTTGCCTAATCGTCCATGAAAACCCTAACGGGACCGACTTTTTTATTTAAGTTATTCTATTTGTTTTGGGCCTATTATGGTTGGCCTCTAACTGCTTTCAGTAGCCCCATTAAACGAAAGGTTGGCGCGTGGAAACCCCTGCGGCTTGCTTCTATAAAAACCTCCAATTGCTGGGGATTGCTTGCTTTGATTGACACCTCATTAAGAAGAAAATGGCTGTCAGGTTCTCCTTTCCTGGGCTTCGGTTTCTTGTTTTTCCCCTCCAAGGACCCGCTTTCTCCATGATTGCTCCTATAAACTGTAATCTAGAAGATTTCTTTTGCGGAATGGTAAGTTGATTTTTATTTATTTGAAATATATAAATATTTTTATATAAAATTTCATATGCCGAGACTTATGCCTAGTTACATGAGCTTAATAATTGCCATCAGTTCTTTATTTAAACATTAACGTCCATTATTATTAACTAAGAATTTTAGGACGGGTTATCTACAGGTTACCACCCTTTTTTTAGGATAGGGCCGATGTCTTTTAATTTTTCTAAAGAAAAGCCACCACCCCATTATGGGTATCGAACCTACGACCCTTGGCAGGGAGAGTGTTAATTGCTCACGCCTTAACCCTCCGTCATTAGTTCTTCTCTCTCTCGTCGTTTAGTGGCAAGTGACAAGTACTCGTTCACACGCCGTTCATTACGGTCCGTTTCGTAACTACACTTGTTGTTAACACTATTTTGACTGTTTACTCGATGAGTTACAACTGCTTAGTGGTTTGGTGATGGAGAAAATACTTTACTTGTTAGTAAATACAATCCATTCCTAATCATATGTACTTGCGATCTTTACTATTTCTTGTCATTTGTCCATAAAAAATAACCTTTCTACGCGTAATGCACAATGCTCAAGAAATTGCATATCTGTATGGGTAAAATAATTACTTGGTGCACGAAAACAACCAATAATTATAGTTAAAGTTAAATTGGGCATTGAAAACGCCAACATTTCGTAGAGCGCGTCAAACCAACAAGGACCTCTATCCGTAATATCGACACACATAACCTCTAAGTAAAAACCAACAAGGACCTCTATCCGTAATATCGACACACATAACCTGTAAGTAAAAACCAACAAGGACCTCTATCCGTAATATCGACACACATAACCTGTAAGTAAAAACCAACAAGGACCTCTATCCGTAATATCGACACACATAACCTGTAAGTAGAAACCAACAAGGACCTCTATCCGTAATATCGACACACATAACCTGTAAGTAAAAACCAACAAGGACCTCTATCCGTAATATCGACACGCATAACCTGTAAGTAAAAACCAACAAGGACCTCTATCCGTAATATCGACACACATAACCTGTAAGTAAAAACCAACAAGGACCTCTATCCGTAATATCGACACACATAACCTGTAAGAAAAAATAATTGGCGGTATTTAATTTTAAACCTAATGGTACAATATTGAGTTTCGGTCCCTTCTGAAGGTTCTAACAAGACGAGATGAAGGTGAGGCGCGCGTTATCTTGTATATCGTGCCTTCAGGGGACAGAGAGGCACCAAGTTCCTTGCAAGATGCCGCACTATCATGCCTAGTTGGGGATTTCTTTCAACTTTCCGTGCGCCCCTTATAATCAACCATCGACAATTTGAGAACCTCTGAAGCTAAACAGCGAATTTACTTATTTCTATAATATGCTTTTATGATTAGATTCCTGTGTTTCATAGCGAGTTTCGTTACAATAAGACAAAAAGGGGTCTCCGCCTTGGTCTACTGGCAAACGCCTCAGATTCTTATGTAGGAGCTAGTGGGTTCGAGTCTCGCCGGGAGCTGGTTGAGTTTCTTCATATGAGAGCCCGTTAAAGTAATTCCATGCCTATAGATAGCCCCGCTTTAACCGCGTAGATCTCCTTTTGAATTATATATATATATATATATATATATATATATATATATATATATATATATATAATATATCCGCCGTTGAGTTAAAATAAAACTCAACGGCTGAAGAGTTCCCAGGACGATAAGTAGCCAATAAAGAATCAAACTTACAATTCTTTACATATTATAAATTAAACAAGAAAAAACTCAAAAAAAAAATATTCAGATAAAACTATAGATTAAGAGAAACGGAACGGATAGAAGTGAACATGATATTACAATAAAAGAAAAATTCCTATTAGCACCGTTTTAAATTAGAAAAAATAGAAGCTAGAAAATATTTATATGTATATATATATATATATATATATATATATATATATATATATATTTATATATATATATATATATATATATATATATATATAAAGATATTTATAAATGTCATCGTGATTCATTTCATCATGTAGATTAAATTTCTAAAGAGTTTAAAAATAAATCCTACCTTAAAATAGTGTCACCTTCCTCACTTTGCCCTATTTCTTCCTTTTTTAATATTTTGTGATGAAGATGTAACAAGTAAGGACACTGCCTTTTAGCTAAGTAACTATATATGATTTTGTGATGAAGATGTAACAAGGATACTATCTTTTAGCTAAGTAACTATATATGATTTTGAAATTTTTCATAAAATATTTTTAATTAATTTGGAATGTTTGGTTATACTTCTGTCTATTTTTCGAATCCTCTCTCTATTGCCTCGTGTACACAAGTAAAAAGTCCGACTCGCAGGAACTGCGTCATCTTAGCGCGGTTCCAGTTCTTTTTTTTTTTTTTTTTTTTTTTTCTTTTTTTACGGCGCACACATCTAGGTCATTAACGCAGACATCCAGGGTGTAGCGAGGAATTTTACCAGCGAGCCGTGGGATGATAAAATTCCTGCCGGAGGTTGGGAATCGAACCCACCATCTCCCGCTTATGAATCCAAGGCGCTAGCCATTAGACCACATTCCATTCTCATTTGAAAAGCATAGAATAGAAACAGATAATATTTTCCTCAGCCATTGTTCAAAGGGTTTTATGGCTATACCTGGGGTCGGGTCCGCAAGACCCTAGAAACCTCTTCTACCGATACTTCATTTCATACGTTTCAATGAATTGGAAAATATCAAAAATGTTCACATATTCCTGTGTTCTTTTACTATAGTAATAATTCTACAGATAAAATCAATTAAAAAATAAAATAAAAAAACCAACAGCATAAAGGCAATTGAAAATATTCAAAAGTCGTCTTCGAATCTCTTTCTCTTGGCAAGCTATATTTCTAACAATGAATTGTTTTTATTATTTTGCCTAATCTGTTTTATTGTAAAATACATTATCCAACTATAAGCAATTAAAAAATAACAAGGAATAAAAACAGACAAAAAGGACAGTTCGAATAAGCAAAATCAATTACTTTAATGTTTTAAGCACTTATTTCTCCGATTGACATCGCCTAATCAAAACTTTATTCAGAACCTTTTTTGTAGAGCATTTAGTAAGCTTTCTAATGGTATTCTTTCGTTTACCAAGATTCTCAACCTTTTTCGAGATATTAAGGAAAATATACAAAGTTACCAAAACATTTTATGTCTGTTAATAAAATATTTTATTCTAACCCTTCCTTAACTCCAAACGTAACCAAAATTTCAACATATTAGTTTTGATGATAGTAAAACATGCAGAAAATGTTTCAACTGAATCCCATGATTCTAAGTACCCAAACCAAAAACGGTATTCAAAAACGATTTTTCCAATTTTCTCAGAAACGGTTAAAGCTATCGCCTTGAAAATGGTTTCATTCGTTTTCCTAGCCAAAGAAGCCTATAAAACGAGCACTTACAAGCTTATGAACTCAAAAACGTAAGCGTTACGATTTTTTTGCGCGAATTTCGCCCCAAACGCCATCTTCCAGTGGGCGGATTTTGCTGGTTAACGAACTTGACCTTTCAAATCGGGCGACAGATTTTTGTACCAAATTTCATCCAAATGGGACCATTACTCTCTGAGCTAATATATATATATATATATATATATATATATATATATATCATAATAGGAAAACCAACAAACTCCAAGGTCTCCACCACAAATGATTTATTTTATTCACTCAAAACAAGCTTTCGGAGTCTACAGCTCCATCCTCAGTGCTTCCAGTTCTTCACTGCAGGTGGTTCGGTGAGTCTACGGGTGAACCGCCTGCAGTGAAGAACTGGAAGCACTGAGGATGGAGCTGTAGACTCCGAAAGCTTGTTTTGAGTGAATAAAATAAATCATTTGTGGTGGAGACCTTGGAGTTTGTTGGTTTTCCTATTATGATGCAGTACCACCACCGTCCAGCCAAATCAATGTCAAGATATATATATATATATATATATATATATATATATGTGTGTGTGTGTGTGTGTGTATGTGTGTGTATACAAATTTGAACCACCGTTATTTTCGGTCTCTAGGGGTTCTGAAACGCGAAATTTTCTAGTCGGCACTTCCGGATTGTTTCATGAGATCAACCTTATATGCGGGGTTCCTCCCTATGGAGGGAGGGAGGAACCGCGGTAAAATGATATCTTGTATAGCCTCCATATCCATGTGGGTGTGATATCAGGCGTGGGTGATTTTATCAGTAGGATAGTACTCACAACAGCTCTAGGCTCTTTCCTGTAGTTTTTACAAGCTTCTTTATGTAACACAACAACTTTATGGAACTTGGGTTTGTCTGTTCCTTTTAGTGCTGGAGAATAGTTTGTATTTGTGAAAACTTGAGGTATGTTTATATTGTTATTTATTTATATATATATATATATATATATATATATATATATATATATACATATAAATATTTTCTAGCTTCTATTTTTTCTAATTTAAAACGGTGCTAATAGGAATTTTGCTTTTATTGTAATATCATGTTCACTTCTATCCGTTCCGTTTCTCTTAATCTATAGTTTTATCTGAATATTTTTTTTGAGTTTTTTCTTGTCTAATTTATAATATGTAAAGAGTTGTAAGTTTGATTCTTTATTGGCTACTTATCGTCCTGGGAACTCTTCAGCCGTTGAGTTTTATTTTAACGTCCAAAGAAGGGAATTAAATACAAACAGCCAGGAATAATTTAAAATTCAAATCCGACGCTTTACATTTCAGACTCCCGATGTGAATTGGACTGTAATTATCCAGCGACTGGATACCGAAGACATCTTTATTGGGTAGTTTGCACTTATCTTGCACTCGTGGTTTGCATGGGATTCCCAAGAACGGGGTTGTATTTCTGCATCTGCTGAGGGTATTAAGATCTCTCTCTGTAGGATATTTGAAGCTATTAATGTCTTCATAATTCCCTCGTTAGATTTCATTTCCATATGTAGATTGTATCATTAAGTGGTCTGTAATTAACTCCGGGAAGTGCTGATGTTTTAAGGACCATTCCGACTTGGAGAAGGCAGACATTCACTATATCAAGAGCATTTTTGATGTCATAGTCTTCCTTTCAAAGAACACCTTGGTCTAAGAAAAGTCCGACTTGCAGGAACTGCATCATCTTAGCGCGGTTCCGTTCATATCTCCTGTGTCATTAGTAAAGGAATAGAAATAGTTATTGGTAGGGTTTGATCTTTCCTGAAAAATATATAAAATAAATTCTCAAAGAAGATGTCTATTTTGCAAAAAAGTAATTTGACTACAGATTCATTTCTTGCAAAATAAACATATTTGTCCTTGAAATGACATTATTTTGCGCCGATATGGTGAAACAGACCTCAGATTCGAATTCAGCGACCTGACCTGGGGTGAAACAGACCTCAGATTCGAATTCAGCGACCTGACCTGGGCTGAAACAGACCTCATATTCGAATTCAGCGACCTGACCTGGGCTGAAACAGACCTCCGATTCGAATTCAGCGACCTGACCTGGGGTGAAACAGACCTCCGATTCGAATTCAGCGACCCTCAAAACCATGGAAGCTCTAGTTATTTCTTCTTTAGCGACTTCATACGAAATTTGACTTTCAAATGCTCTTTTAAATTGACGTGATGGAGTAAAACGGACTCCGGATTGGGATTCATCGTGTAAAAATACGTAAGAATATATGGATGTTGTCTTTGGAAAATGCTACATTTTTTATATTGTGTGCCTGTGTAATTATTCTCGTACGATCGCAACCTTAATAGAATTAATGCTACGTCGACAAGTTTGATTTTCTTTTTACCCAGAATTGTTTCATTCTTTCTGAATAACATGTTTTATGTTAACCTGAAGGCTGTTGTCACCTTTTGGCAACGAGTTTCCCTTAAGAATTTTTGATAGTGTTTATTTTATTGGATAACTTAGGTAATTAATATGAATGTGGCATGAAAATATTCCGAAAACCTTTGTTCTCAAGCATATTGAATCGTTATTCCCAGCTTGACCTTGGAAAAATCCTGCTTCCATATCCCCCATGATCGGAAACCCCAGATCCACCGTGTGTATATCCAAGACTACCAGAAGATTCCCATCATTGCTGCGGTTCTCTGGATGCACCCCATCATCGTCCGACCCATTTCTTCCGAGCACCTTCCAGATCAGTAGACACGATCCGCACGAGTAGGTCGTGATCTGGGATGCTTCCGGAATCGATAGGGAAAGGAAAAGTACGGAAAGAATCCAGAGGTTTCATTCTTACAAAATCATGACTTGCCTTGTTACTCGTTTCGGGGGAAGAGAAATGACCGCGGCAGAAAGAAAAGCAAGAAATTCTTCCATCTATTCCATCATATCACATGTTTGGCAATTGGTTTGATCATTTCCCATGTTTGGGCAGTTGGTTTGACCATGCCCCATGTTTGGGCTGTCGGTTTGACCATGTGCCATGTTTGGGCAGTTGGTTCGACCATGTGCCATGTTTGGGCAGTTGGTTTGACCATGCCCCATGTTTGGGCAGTTGGTTCGACCATGTGCCATGTTTGGGCAGTTGGTTTGACCATGCCCCATGTTTGGGCTGTTGATTCCCAGCTAGTTAATAATTGAGTCCAATTATCCGCCTTCAAAGGGTTTAATTCTTTCGCCCTTTAGTACAAGGTTATTTAAAGCATATTCTTGAGGAATGTGGTACAGTGTAACTAATTTGGTGACAAATGTGTCTAGTTGCAGCCCCTGCGTAAGGGATGTTTCACAATTAACTACCAATCGCCCGCTGGAGTGAACGACCTGGTCCTACCATTCCTATCGGTCTGTAGCCAGTTCCCAAATCCTGGCGTTTGTATATCACCTTACAGATGATTTAGCCTTTTTAGTCTGGGTCTTCCTCTCCTTCTAGACCCTCGTGGCGAACCCAATAATATATTTTTCGTTAATCTATCTGCTTTAATCCTATCTACATAATCCAACCGTAACAGTATAATAAGTAATTCAAAAGAAAATTGTCCGTCACGCAAGGCAGTGTGTGACCCAAGCACATTCCTATATATTTATATAACGCAGAAGGTAAAATTCGAACAAAAACACTCACTTTCTGCATGTTTCGTGTTCCTATCTCGCCTCTTCAAGATCTATTAAAGTAATATACTATTACAGCCTACACTACCGGGAATCTTCCGCAGGTAGGGCCACGTGATAAGATCAATCATGTCTACTGCGCATCACCTGTTTAAAATCTATAATTTTAGGGTAAACGTTGATTTTGCAAAATAAGTCTTTGTCATTTAATAAATCCATATTAAGTTATCTTGTTTATTAAATTAAAAAATATTTTATCCAGGTATTTGATTTTTTTTTTTTTTTTTTTTTTTTTTTTTTTTTTTTTTTTTATTTTATTAACTGTCTTAATAATGTGTATATTTTTCGTTTGATAGGAGTCAAAATTAATAGTGTGGCTAATTTAACCACGTCCCTTACAAAACTTTTTGTAATTCATTGGTACCGCTAACATATACTTGTCAGTGATTGATTACAATACAGCATATACTGCAGTCCTCGATGCATCCTCGCAACAATACTACTGCTCCCACTAGCTAAGTATAGATAATAAAATGCAGAACAAGGTTATGCTATAGAATCGTACTGTAGTTTGCCTACGTGTACATCTGCAGATCTCTGCTGACGTAGCGTTCAGTTCTTCCGACGCTATGCTTCTGCCAGTTAGTGTTCCTGGTTCGTCTGCGGGGGGCCTACATAGGGGAGGTGTTGCTACGGTTCTTCTAGTCATGGTGAGCAGGTTTTGTGTGTTAATCTATTAGCATTTTGCTGAGGGATGTAGATTTTAAGGTTGTACTCATGAAAGAATTGTTGAAATTTTCTTCAAATTTCTATCGTTCCTTCCTTCCGTAGGTACAGGAAATGAACCCAGTTAAAATTTATACACATGCGTCTGTAGACAGGATAGCGGCCATTTTTTTCCCTTTCACGCGATATTTGATATATATAATTTCGAAAGGAAATAGTTGATCTAGTTCGTTATCCAGTTACATACTAAGTAATATATTTGTGAGTGTGAGTATATATATATATATATATATATATATATATATATATATATATATATGTGTGTGTGTGTATAAGTGAAAGGGTGCTATCATTAATAGGACATTGGTATATCCTTTGTCACCCTAGTCAGTTAAATTTATTCTGTCGTGCCTTGGTATCCAGAAGACCTAAGAGAGCCGCCACATTTTTGGAAATACTGTGGCAATATTCAACTTACATGAAACATGTAGGTCGGAACGAAATTCCACGTAGTCCTATGTCGCGTTGGGAATTTGACGGACATAATACGGTAAATTAATCCACCATTAGCGATATTAATTATAGGAGCTTATGTATCCCTAGCCTCGGATTATCTTGGATTACTAACAACTAATTATGATGAAAATACCTAATTAAATGGATGTTAGTACATGGCAGGGTATGGTTCTGGGGGAGAGAGGTGTACCTGTGTAAGGCTGGAGTATACGGATGTTCGTACATGGCAGGGTATGGTGTTGTGGGAGGCGGGTGTACCTGTGTAAGGATGGAGTATATGGATGTTCGTACATGGCAGGGCATGGTTCTGGGGGAGGGGGGGTGTACGTCTGTAAGGATGGAGTATATGGATGTTAGTACATGGCAGGGTATGGTTCTGGGGGAGGGGGGTGTACCTGTGTAAGGATGGAGTATATGGATGTTAGTACATGGCAGGGTATGGTGTTGTGGGAGGGGGGTGTACCTGTGTAAGGATGGAGTATACGGATGTTCGTACATGGCAGGGTATGGTGTTGTGGGAGGGGGGTGTACCCAACCGTTTTCGAGATATTAGGGAAAGTATACAAAGTTACCAAAACTTTTCATGTCTGATAATAAAATATTTTATCTAACCCTTCCTTAACTCCAAACGTAACCAATATTTCAACATATTAGTTTTGATGAAATTCGAACATGCAGAAAATGTTTCAACTGAATACCATGATTCTAAGTACCCAAACCAAAAACTTTCAACAACATCGGACCATTATTCGCTGACGTATGCCGAGAACAGACATATATATATATATATATATATATATATATATATATATATACATATACACAAATTTGAACCACCGTTATTTTCGGTCTCTAGGGGTTCTGAAACGCACAACATTTTCTAGTTGGCACTTCCGGATTACGTCATGAGATCAACCTTGTAAGCGGGGTTCCTCCCTATGGAGGGAGGGAGGAACCGCGCTAAAAGTAATGAATTTACTTGAGGACTTTTACCGCATCCTGGTTACTTCGCGGACATTAGTCCATGAGCTTTTCATTTATTTCGTGTAAAACATCTTGTAAGGAAAAATACTTTAATTCTAAACACGTAGTAAACGAACTGTCAAATTCGTTTGTAACAAAACCAGAGTGTTTCTAATTCAATGAAATTTGAAATCTACCCATAAGACGGCGAGAAATAGACAGTTTAGATTAATATAGCTTTGATATAAATATTGAATTTTATTACATATTCAACTCTATTTAAATAAAAAATTTCCAAATCATGCGCAAGAATGTTTGGATCGACCTAATACGTACATATTAGGTAGTAAAGACAATACGTGTATAATCGTTTAAGAAATAAAATTTTGAATATATGTATGTGTATATATTCTATATATATATATATATATATATATATATATATATATATATATATATATATATATATATATATATATAAAGTATGTTAAGGATCTAACTGTCCTGTTTGATGATGGTATCCATATCTTTGAGTATCCAGTTGCTAGTTGATGCATTGATATCCCCGTGAGAAAGAAGTCTCCAATCCACCGCTATCTACTCGTCAGTCAAGATATCTCAGAGCAGTGGTTTCTAGCGACTAGTTTCTCTCATCCCTTCTTTATCCCTGGGCTTCGTCAAATCTACAAAGTCGGGATCTTAAGGGAATTCTAATGAGTATTTGGATGAAAATGTGTTTGAGTATTTAGCACCTTGAATATTGAATGAGTGAGATGTAGAATTATATAGGACTCACTGTTGAGATACTTACAAAGGAAACAACTCGAACAGAAACACGCAGTGATTGTATGTGACACATACGCAATGTAATGGTTAGTGATGTTTAGGCGTGTTTCCTCGCACTCTCGATTGAGAAGAAACCCGTTTATGACGTCATCCGATAACTCAATCTGAAAATACCGACGAGCAAAGTACACGTATTATGCCCCGTAGATCTCGAAAATTGGTTCAAATTTGTGTATATTTGTATTCCGTTTTAAAGGTTTTTTTCACTGTGGAGTAATATTGTTCGTTATTAATCCGACAATCTCCATTGGTTGAATTTCTAATGTTATCTTTGCAGCCTGCGTGTTTATCGAGCAAATCGCCTAGTTGCGGGCTCTGAAATGCAATAAATAAACAATGTTATATTTCCCAGGAATTACATCCTGCTTCATCAGGCTGTTGACCATTTTTTTAAACTTAAAAGTTATAATTTTTAAAAACGTTAATCAGAATCCTGTGAAATATCAACCGCTGAAGATTGCCTTACACACACGCACACACACACTCTTATATATATTTTTCAGTTCGTGATCTAGCACTCTCATAAATAATCCGATTTTCATGAAATTTTGTACATTTTCTTTTTGATGTAATTTGAGTATATCTTTACAAGTGTGAGGAAATATGAAAATAAATCTCTCATTGATCCTACGGATAAGAACTGAACCTAGGGAAATACATCTCTCATTGATCCTACGGATAAGAACTGAACCTAGGGAAATACATCTCTCATTGATCCTACGGATAAGAACTGAACCTAGGGAAATACATCTCTCATTGATCCTACGGATAAGAACTGAACCTAGGGAAATAACTCAACACCAATAAGATAATGCAGCTTTCTCTTATTGGATGTTTTTTAATATATATATTTGCTTTTTGTCATCGAATTTAAATTGAAATCTGCTTGCAGCTTCTGCCTGATGGTCTTTTCACATAGTTGCGTTGTTTGGTAGTAGGAAGCAAATCTAGCCGTTAGGGAATTCTTACACGCAGATGAAGCGATTGCTTCGTGATATTCCAAGGAAACTTCTGATCCTTGTAGTGGTCGTGTTTGAACTTTTCATGACTTTCCTTGCTAATTATCTGTGGTTTGATTCTCTCCGTGTCGGACTTGGTGGGATCTCCGAGGGACTATTTCCGATTTGTGCAGGATGGACTTAGCTTTCTAGTCGTGACTTGACGGATGGTAGGGAGAACGACAAGGGGCTATATTACTCGTCAAGATCCTTGAATGAATTGTAAAATTCCTTGTTAACAAAACTATAAGTGAGTCTACTGAAAATGTAAGAAGAAAGGAACACAATCACACGATTCGTGCATGACCTTTGAACGAGAGGTCTAATACATATGATGATTTCCTGTAACGCTTCATGTTTCCGTTACACTGGATGCGTGTTTCACCGATCTATCGTACAGTCGTGTAAGGACGATAGCGATTAAAGAGTAACACATATATTGAAAACAATTTGCTTTGGCGACGCACAATGGAGCCAAAAGTCATTTCGTGTTTCAAAATAGACTACAGCCTCTAAATCCAAACCGATCTCTATGCATTATTTTTTAAATGAAAGCTAATCGAATTTAGAACAACTTTCTCTAGCCAGATTGTTGTTTTTTCTTTCCCCTGTTCATTAAATTACGTGTAAATAATTCACTAACTTTTACAATTGAACATAAAATAATATTTTATTTTTCATCTAACTTAATATCAGCACTGGTATCCTTGAAATTAAACATTAAGATAAATTTGCGTTTTGAAGATGTTTGATTTTTTAAAAGTCTAATCATGATTTAAATATTTAATTTTAACGATATCAGTGCTGATATCAAGTTTGATGAAAAATATTATTAAATGTTCAATTTCAAAAGTTCCTGAACCATTCACACTTAATTTAATGACCAGGGGAAACAAAAATTTGGCTAGAGAAAATTGTTCTAAGTTTTATTAGCTTTCATTTAGAAGAAAATGCATTAAAATCGTTAAGATTTGGAGGCTGTACCCTTTTTAGAATCACGAAAGAGGATAACGAATCGTATATTTTTTTCGTTTTTTTTCCCTGTCATTGTAAATATTATTTAAAAACAACAGCCATGGAATTAATTTCTCTTTGAATAAGGCAATTGTAATTTCTCTTGAATTGGAATGGAAACCTCTGTAGGTCATAAGATAGTAATATGAGAATTAGGATTTATTCATTAAATAGGCAACAATGACCCGCCTGCTTGAATTGGAATGGAAACCTCTGTAGGTCATAAGATAGTAATATGAGAATTAGGATTTATTCATTAAATAGGCAACAATGACCCGTCTGCTTGAATTGGAATGGAAACCTCTGTAGGTCATAAGATAGTAATATCAGAATTAGGATTTATTCATTAAATAGGCAACAATGACCCGTCTGCTTGAATTGGAATGGAAACCTCTGTAGGTCATAAGATAGTAATATCAGAATTAGGATTTATTCATTAAATAGGCAACAATGACCCGTCTGCTTGAATTGGAATGGAAACCTCTGTAGGTCATAAGATAGTAATATGAGAATTAGGATTTATTCATTAAATAGGCAACAATGACCCGTCTGCTTGAATTGGAATGGAAACCTCTGTAGGTCATAAGATAGTAATATGAGAATTAGGATTTATTCATTAAATAGGCAACAATGACCCGTCTGCTTGAATTGGAATGGAAACCTCTGTAGGTCATAAGATAGTAATATGAGAATTAGGATTTATTCATTAAATAGGCAACAATGACCCGTCTGCTTGAATTGGAATGGAAACCTCTGTAGGTCATAAGATAGTAATATGAGAATTAGGATTTATTCATTAAATAGGCAACAATGACCCGTCTGCTTGAATTGGAATGGAAACCTCTGTAGGTCATAAGATAGTAATATGAGAATTAGGATTTATTCATTAAATAGGCAACAATGACCCGTCTGCTTGAATTGGAATGGAAACCTCTGTAGGTCATAAGATAGTAATATGAGAATTAGGATTTATTCATTAAATAGGCAACAATGACCCGCCTGCTTGAATTGGAATGGAAACCTCTGTAGGTCATAAGATAGTAATATGAGAATTAGGATTTATTCATTAAATAGGCAACAATGACCCGCCTGCTTGAATTGGAATGGAAACCTCTGTAGGTCATAAGATAGTAATATCAGAATTAGGATTTATTCATTAAATAGGCAACAATGACCCGTCTGCTTGAATTGGAATGGAAACCTCTGTAGGTCATAAGATAGTAATATGAGAATTAGGATTTATTCATTAAATAGGCAACAATGACCCGCCTGCTTGAATTGGAATGGAAACCTCTGTAGGTCATAAGATAGTAATATCAGAATTAGGATTTATTCATTAAATAGGCAACAATGACCCGTCTGCTTGAATTGGAATGGAAACCTCTGTAGGTCATAAGATAGTAATATGAGAATTAGGATTTATTCATTAAATAGGCAACAATGACCCGTCTGCTTGAATTGGAATGGAAACCTCTGTAGGTCATAAGATAGTAATATCAGAATTAGGATTTATTCATTAAATAGGCAACAATGACCCGTCTGCTTGAATTGGAATGGAAACCTCTGTAGGTCATAAGATAGTAATATGAGAATTAGGATTTATTCATTAAATAGGCAACAATGACCCGTCTGCTTGAATTGGAATGGAAACCTCTGTAGGTCATAAGATAGTAATATGAGAATTAGGATTTATTCATTAAATAGGCAACAATGACCCGCCTGCTTGAATTGGAATGGAAACCTCTGTAGGTCATAAGATAGTAATATCAGAATTAGGATTTATTCATTAAATAGGCAACAATGACCCGTCTGCTTGAATTGGAATGGAAACCTCTGTAGGTCATAAGATAGTAATATGAGAATTAGGATTTATTCATTAAATAGGCAACAATGACCCGCCTGCTTGAATTGGAATGGAAACCTCTGTAGGTCATAAGATAGTAATATCAGAATTAGGATTTATTCATTAAATAGGCAACAATGACCCGTCTGCTTGAATTGGAATGGAAACCTCTGTAGGTCATAAGATAGTAATATCAGAATTAGGATTTATTCATTAAATAGGCAACAATGACCCGTCTGCTTGAATTGGAATGGAAACCTCTGTAGGTCATAAGATAGTAATATGAGAATTAGGATTTATTCATTAAATAGGCAACAATGACCCGTCTGCTTGAATTGGAATGGAAACCTCTGTAGGTCATAAGATAGTAATATCAGAATTAGGATTTATTCATTAAATAGGCAACAATGACCCGCCTGCTTGAATTGCCTTTAAAAACTAAATAAAAAAAAAATATTCATACGTGGTTTAATTCCAACTAGTGGATATGAAGAACATTTTTCAAGAAGCTTTCCTTAGGAGCTGCTTATCCTGATAATTCTGTGAAAACCTACTGCCAAATGCGACTTCCTGCCCCCCCCCCCATGTTGGATCCTCATCCCATAATAAATTCTATCGGTTGCGAAAATCATTTGATGCTCTTTCCTACTTCTAGGAGATTTTCTGTTTTTTGAGAACAATTTGTTAAAAATACATTCTGAACCTCCGTGACTTGGGATCTCACACATTGCAAGCTTTCTTGCTTCTTGGTTTCTATTTCTCTTGACTATATTTCAAAAAATCTTCTAAAGGAAGGAATTATTCATTTCCCTACATGAAAGAATAGTTGTTCTAAATCCTAATTATCCTAGGAGATGTATTTACGAGCACCGCTTAGAAAGCTGGAAGTGTAAGTGGTCGTATATTAGATCCACTACAGTAGAAATAGGTTCCTGCTGGAAACCATTAGGGAGAATTTAGTGCTTCTCAAGACAGATTAGGAAAATCAACATTGCTTGCTAATACACCATATATATATATATATGCAAATTCTTACATGCTCACTCTTATATCTCAGGCTTTTTAAGTTTATTTTTCATTTTAACTCATTCTTTATGAATAGTCATTTAATCCTTACAACTTTCTATTAGTCAAATATAATCTTGTTTTTTTTTGTTTTTTTTTTTTGTTTTTTTTTGTTTCCTGCGGCTTTCAGCGGTGTTATTAAATAGAGGCATGCAAATATTGCTGTATATATAACTGTCATATTCTAATGGTATAACCATGGAATGTATTAACGGCCGTCCCTCCGATTCTTGCATGCAACAGGAGCAGAAAAAGGCGCGAGTATTTGTATTATGCCGAGTTCCCGCCATAAATCAGCTGTTTCTGACTTAAAGCTACTATTTATCATGTTTCTTATTAATCTTTTTACAGTTGTCGTTTCGCACCTTTTTCGCTTTCGTTCTACCAAATACGGCCGGCGCATTTATTTAACGTTTTCTAAGTCACGCGACTCTTTCTTTTAGCTGCCGACTTCTGCTGAGCTTAGTAACTCCATCGGTGAGTTTCAATTCAAATATGCTGTACTCTTCAAAAGAGATTGTAAGGTGTTAACCCACCCTATAATCTTTGCCCAGAAGTTACCCAAACCCCCTTGGTTTGTGCCGATATACGCCTAGAAGAGTCCGGATAAAACCTTGCTGAAGCAAGACTCCGTATCTCTAGAAGCTTTCTCTAGTCTTGCTGAGTGATGGGGGGAGGGGGCTGAATGGATTCTTGCTTCTTGCTTTTACTCTCCGTCAAGGAATGGATCCTTCCTTCGTAACAACCTACAGCCTTCGCAACATTCTTCAGAGGTTTGGATCAGCGCCACGCTGTCTACGCTTTCATTTCTCCTTTTATCCTTTCTATTTCTCTACTCAATGTACCTATTTCTTAACGAGTAAGATACGTAGTACCTATTCAAATAGCAAAACTTCGCGGAGTATATATATATATATATATATATATATATATATATATATATATATATATATATATAAATATATATATATATATACCTTCATAGTTAGGATGTTTTTTTCTACGGCTCACCGACAGCTGCGCCATTAGCGGCAGCATCCATAGTGCAGAGCCCTGGGTTATCCTAACAGGCTATGAAATGAGAAAAATCTTAGCTCCCGGTGGGAATCGAATCCACCATCTTCCGCATAAAAATCCAAGGCGTTAGCCACTAGACCACGGGGAGACCCGGTTAGGATGTAAAGAAAAGATTACGACGAAGAAAATAAATGCATTTATGTAAAGCATATTCCCTATTTCCGTAAAAATGATAATATCCAAACCTTGTAGGAAAGCATCGGTCTTGAGTTCGGTGCCAGAGGTTTCCAGCCTTCATTTATCCAAAACGTTTTTAAATATGGAATATAAGATACGACTACGAATCACTCGCTCCTTCTATCCTGAAGGACTGGATGAGTATTGTGAATCACCACCTGTTCGCCTAAAGAAAAGATAAGATACGCATGTGAAAGAAAAGTAGAAAAATCAGAATTTAATCGAAAAAATAAAGAAATCTGATGAAACCATTTGATGGCTTGTACTTAGGTCGGGAGCTTATTATTATCCCAAGGAGAATAAATCTGATGAAACCAATTGATGGCTTGTACTTAGGTCGGGAGCTTATTATCACCCAAGGAGAATAAATCTGATGAAACCAATTGATGGCTTTTACTTAGGTCGGGAGCTTATTATCATCCCAAGGAGAATAAATCTGATGAAACCAATTGATGGCTTGTACTTAGGTCGGGACCTTATTATCATCCCCAGGAGAATAAATCTGATGAAACCATTTGATGGCTTTTACTTAGGTCGGGAGCTTATTATTATCCCAAGGAGAATAAATCTGATGAAACCATTTGATGGCTTGTACTAAGGTCGGGAGCTTATTATCATCCCAAGGAGAATAAATCTGATGAAACCATTTGATGGCTTGTACACCCAAGGAGAATAAATTGCCTGCAAAAAATAAAATAATCCTTGAATGATCTGAATGCTGTCGACGAATATCGTCATCCATTAGGCCGCTCGTCCACTGGATCCGAAAAGCTGCGAACTGCGAAGGAACGAATTCGGATGAACGGCGTTCGTCACGTCCATTGCCTCAGTATTCGTCCGAATTCGCAGTAGACTTGATGGCTCGTACTCACAGTCCATTTTCATCCATGACTATTCGCACCTTTTCGCAACTATAAATCCCAGGAGGATGGGATCGGTTCGCACTTCGGACCAGTTCGGACGAACGATACGGGCCCAATGGACGCGGTCCATGATTGAGCCTCGTGTTTGGATTGTTCGTGCGTATTCGGACGAATTCGGACGAATTCATTTCGCAGCTTTTCGGTTCCAGTGGACGAGCGGCCTTAGTTGGACATGACTGTTTTCCGTTTAATTAATTGAATTACTATTTATGTGTAACACTTCGCTCTAGTATTTCTAAAATCACACAACTAAAAAGAAAACTCAACTGAAAGTGTTGTCTATGTAAAGGGAATAGCATCAATACAGGAAGGGTGACACAAGTGCCCTCTGGTGTACTAGCTCTGAATGTATTTCATAGTCATAACAGAAAAACACTGATTTTTGAATTGTATCACTTTATAAATGCTAGTGTGATATGTTTATAAGTAATTCCTTGTATCCTGATATCGAACAAATAAAAAAATAAGGAATTATTCTGTTTTTAGGTAAGTGGAAAATGTATTGGACTCCTTCTATGACCGAAAGAAAGAACTCTAATGTAAGTTTATTTTTACTGTTTGTATTCTATTTCTACACATTTTACAATTAGATAAAAAAATATTTAAATATAGCTAGATATGTGTTTACTAATTTGTTCACTAAGATTGAACGTGGTCAGTATTCAAGCTAGAACAACTCGGCCTCTGCACCTACACTGGACCTGCGATCCGATCCGATAGCCACCGACTGTCGGAAGAAAATCAAACACATGCATCCCAATGGAGGTGTCTACATTGGTCCCGACCCGATCCAATCCAACGGCCACCGATTCGTGGCCATTCAAACTTGTTTGTTTCTAGACCGATTTCGGACCGAAAACGCAAAATGGCGCCAACCCAAATTTCTTGCTTCAAAAAGGTCTACAAGTTGTAAATCTTAACCGATTTCAATGCCTTTTTTTAAAAAATCAAAGGAAATAACATTTAGAACAACTTTGTCAATTCACATTTTTGTTTTTTGTTTTCCTTGTTTATTAAATTGCGTGGAAAGATGTTTATAACCATCCAAGGTCTATAACCTTCCAATGTTTATAACCTTCTAATGTTTATAACCTTCCAATGCTTATAACCTTCTAGTTACCTTTCTTATAAATAATTTTAAAATATGAATACCAATACTTCTCTTACCTCCAACATTCAACCTAATCGAAGGTTTCTATGCTTATTAGGTGGTATTTCATAACTTAATCACTCATTTTCACTTCACTACGAGGTCATTACTGACGAGCTCTGACTAGATCGAATCGGATCGGGTCGAGACCAATGTAGGCACTCATGTAGGCCGTTGTCGATCAAACGATATCGGATCGGATGGGGCAAAATACGGGTCCAATGTAGGTGCAGCCTAATACGTTCTTTCATGAATATCAAACCTCTGGAGCAATTTTCACCTGAACCAATCGTTTCGAGATCTATACGTCCAGAAATGTGAGATTTTCTAATAGGAACTTTCCGATTGTGTCATGAGGTCAATATTAACTTTTTTTTTTAATAATAGCTATTATTTAAAAGACATTTTTCTTGCTTACTAGGTTTCTGAGAGGCTAAGGCGCAGAAATCGTTCTTGCTTACTAGGTTTCTGAGAGTCTAAGCCGCAGAAATCGTTCTTGCTTACTAGGTTTCTGAGAGTCTAAGCCGCAGAAATCGTTCTTGCTTACTAGGTTTCTGTGAGTCTAAGCCGCAGAAATCGTTCTTGCTTACTAGGTTTCTGTGAGTCTAAGCCGCAGAAATCGTTCTTGCTTACTAGGTTTCTGAGAGGCTAAGGCGCAGAAATCGTTCTTGCTTACTAGGTTTCTGAGAGTCTAAGCCGCAGAAATCGTTCTTGCTTACTAGGTTTCTGTGAGTCTAAGCCGCAGAAATCGTTCTTGCTTACTAGGTTTCTGAGAGGCTAAGGCGCAGAAATCGTTCTTGCTTACTAGGTTTCTGAGAGGCTAAGGCGCAGAAATCGTTCTTGCTTACTAGGTTTCTGAGAGGCTAAGGCGCAGAAATCGTTCTTGCTTACTAGGTTTCTGGGAGGCTAAGGCGCAGAAATCGTTCTTGCTTACTAGGTTTCTGAGAGGCTAAGGCGCAGAAATCGTTCTTGCTTACTAGGTTTCTGAGAGGCTAAGGCGCAGAAATCGTTCTTGCTTACTAGGTTTCTGAGAGGCTAAGGCGCAGAAATCGTTCTTGCTTACTAGGTTTCTGGGAGGCTAAGGCGCAGAAATCGTTCTTGCTTACTAGGTTTCTGAGAGGCTAAGGCGCAGAAATCGTTCTTGCTTACTAGGTTTCTGAGAGGCTAAGGCGCAGAAATCGTTCTTGCTTACTAGGTTTCTGAGAGGCTAAGGCGCAGAAATCGTTCTTGCTTACTAGGTTTCTGAGAGGCTAAGGCGCAGAAATCGTTCTTGCTTACTAGGTTTCTGAGAGGCTAAGGCGCAGAAATCGTTCTTGCTTACTAGGTTTCTGAGAGGCTAAGCCGCAGAAATCGTTCTTGCTTACTAGGTTTCTGAGAGGCTAAGGCACAGAAATCGTTCTTGCTTACTAGGTTTCTGAGAGGCTAAGGCGCAGAAATCGTTCTTGCTTACTAGGTTTCTGAGAGGCTAAGGCGCAGAAATCGTTCTTGCTTACTAGGCTTCTGGGAGGCTAAGGCGCAGAAATCGTTCTTGCTTACTAGGTTTCTGAGAGGCTAAGGCGCAGAAATCGTTCTTGCTTACTAGGTTTCTGAGAGGCTAAGGCGCAGAAATCGTTCTTGCTTACTAGGTTTCCGAGAGGCTAAGGCGCAGAAATCGTTCTTGCTTACTAGGTTTCTGAGAGGCTAAGGCGCAGAAATCGTTCTTGCTTACTAGGTTTCTGAGAGGCTAAGCCGCAGAAATCGTTCTTGCTTACTAGGTTTCTGAGAGGCTAAGGCGCAGAAATCGTTCTTGCTTACTAGGTTTCTGAGAGGCTAAGGCACAGAAATCGTTCTTGCTTACTAGGTTTCTGAGAGGCTAAGCCGCAGAAATCGTTCTTGCTTACTAGGTTTCTGAGAGGCTAAGGCACAGAAATCGTTCTTGCTTACTAGGTTTCTGAGAGGCTAAGGCGCAGAAATCGTTCTTGCTTACTAGGTTTCTGAGAGGCTAAGGCACAGAAATCGTTCTTGCTTACTAGGTTTCTGAGAGGCTAAGCCGCAGAAATCGTTCTTGCTTACTAGGTTTCTGAGAGGCTAAGGCACAGAAATCGTTCTTGCTTACTAGGTTTCTGAGAGGCTAAGCCGCAGAAATCGTTCTTGCTTACTAGGTTTCTGAGAGGCTAAGGCACAGAAATCGTTCTAGTTCAAATATAACATTGTCTAAATTCTTGCCAGGTTATTCATTGATATAAACATTACCCTTCGACAATACAGCAATTCTTACAAAATGGTATTTCACACCAGCCTATATTCCTAACATACCTCTTCCCTTTCTTGGATAAGCCCTTCTAAATCCTCCCTTCCTCCAGATAATCCCATGAAACACCCCCGTTATCCTTTCACTCCACATCTTGTCTCATCTTGTCCCTACTTCATCAAATCCCCCCCCCCAACAAACGCCACCCTATCCTCTGCTGTCTTTGGTCTATGACAAATCCTCCCTTCCTCCACATAATCCCATGACAACACCCCCGTTATCCTTTCACTCCACATCTTGTCTCATGTTGTCCCTACTTCATCAAATCCCCCCCCCCCAACAAACGCCACCCTATCCTCTGCTGTCTTTGGTCTATGACAAATCCTCCCTTCCTCCACATAATCCCATGAAACACCCCCGTTATCCTTTCACTCCACATCTTGTCCCTACTTCATCAAATCCCCCCCCCCCAACAAACGCCACCCTATCCTCTGCTGTCTTTGGTCTATGACAAATCCTCCCTTCCTCCACATAATCCCATGAAACACCCCCGTTATCCTTTCACTCCACATCTTGTCCCTACTTCATCAAATCCCCCCCCCCCGACAAACGCCACCCTATCCTCAGCTGTCTTTGGTCTATGACAAATGTAAATATATCGTTTTTAAGCAATTAAATTATGATATATTAGGTTTATTACCGACAATTTCCCGTGTCCATTGTCTCATAAGACGTAGCATATTTCCAGGCAGTAACTTGGCCTATACGTATATTAGCCTATTTCCAGGAAGTATCTTCGCCTATATGTATAACAGCCTATTTGTCCTAAAGGCTGTTAGCCCATCCTATTGGAATCGGCGGCCTATAAATCATCAAGATTGGACGCCCATTATGCAAACATATTTCGTGACTCCATAATCTCTCCGACGGACCTCATTATATTTACAAATTACAGATTTATGTCAAGAAATTATTCATTTACAGTAATAGCCTGTTAAAGAACCTATTTTTTGGTTCCTGTTTACTCAAACTTTTATGGTAAAATAGTAAACAAGCTAATAATACCTATTTAGTTAATAGTGAACGTGATAAGGGAGGATCTGCAGCTCCTATATATATATATATATATGTATATATATATATATATATATATATATATATATATATATATATATATATATATATATATATACATGTATATATAAGAAATCGCAAATAAAGTTGGACGAAAGATTTCGTTTCCGAAAACAGAATATCAATATTAAAATAAAGAATATTAAAATTCGACTCCACTCACGCTCCGACTTGCTATCCAACTTGCGATCCAACTTTAGTCCTAGTCTGTTTTCACGACTGTGTAAGTCGATCTCGCTCCGACTTGCTATCCAACTAGCGATCCAACTTTAGTCCTAGTCTGTTTTCACGACTGTGTAAGTCAATCACGCTCCGACTTGCTATCCAACTAGCGATCCAACTTTAGTCCTAGTCTGTTTTCACGACTGTGTAAGTCGATCTCGCTCCGACTTGCTATCCAACTAGCGATCCAACTTTAGTCCTAGTCTGTTTTCACGACTGTGTAAGTCGATCACGCTCCGACTTGCTATCCAACTAGCCATCCAACTTTAGTCCTAGTCGGTTTTCACGACTGTATACGTCGATCACGCTCCGACTTGCTATCCAACTAGCGATCCAACTTTAGTCCTATCAAACCTCTGGAGCAATTTTCACCTGAACCAATCGTTTCGAGATCTATACGTCCAGAAATGTGAGATTTTCTAATAGGAACTTTCCGATTGTGTCATGAGGTCAATATTAACTTTTTTTTTTAATAATAGCTATTATTTAAAAGACATTTTTCTTGCTTACTAGGTTTCTGAGAGGCTAAGGCGCAGAAATCGTTCTTGCTTACTAGGTTTCTGAGAGTCTAAGCCGCAGAAATCGTTCTTGCTTACTAGGTTTCTGAGAGTCTAAGCCGCAGAAATCGTTCTTGCTTACTAGGTTTCTGTGAGTCTAAGCCGCAGAAATCGTTCTTGCTTACTAGGTTTCTGTGAGTCTAAGCCGCAGAAATCGTTCTTGCTTACTAGGTTTCTGAGAGGCTAAGGCGCAGAAATCGTTCTTGCTTACTAGGTTTCTGAGAGTCTAAGCCGCAGAAATCGTTCTTGCTTACTAGGTTTCTGTGAGTCTAAGCCGCAGAAATCGTTCTTGCTTACTAGGTTTCTGAGAGGCTAAGGCGCAGAAATCGTTCTTGCTTACTAGGTTTCTGAGAGGCTAAGGCGCAGAAATCGTTCTTGCTTACTAGGTTTCTGAGAGGCTAAGGCGCAGAAATCGTTCTTGCTTACTAGGTTTCTGGGAGGCTAAGGCGCAGAAATCGTTCTTGCTTACTAGGTTTCTGAGAGGCTAAGGCGCAGAAATCGTTCTTGCTTACTAGGTTTCTGAGAGGCTAAGGCGCAGAAATCGTTCTTGCTTACTAGGTTTCTGAGAGGCTAAGGCGCAGAAATCGTTCTTGCTTACTAGGTTTCTGGGAGGCTAAGGCGCAGAAATCGTTCTTGCTTACTAGGTTTCTGAGAGGCTAAGGCGCAGAAATCGTTCTTGCTTACTAGGTTTCTGAGAGGCTAAGGCGCAGAAATCGTTCTTGCTTACTAGGTTTCTGAGAGGCTAAGGCGCAGAAATCGTTCTTGCTTACTAGGTTTCTGAGAGGCTAAGGCGCAGAAATCGTTCTTGCTTACTAGGTTTCTGAGAGGCTAAGGCGCAGAAATCGTTCTTGCTTACTAGGTTTCTGAGAGGCTAAGCCGCAGAAATCGTTCTTGCTTACTAGGTTTCTGAGAGGCTAAGGCACAGAAATCGTTCTTGCTTACTAGGTTTCTGAGAGGCTAAGGCGCAGAAATCGTTCTTGCTTACTAGGTTTCTGAGAGGCTAAGGCGCAGAAATCGTTCTTGCTTACTAGGCTTCTGGGAGGCTAAGGCGCAGAAATCGTTCTTGCTTACTAGGTTTCTGAGAGGCTAAGGCGCAGAAATCGTTCTTGCTTACTAGGTTTCTGAGAGGCTAAGGCGCAGAAATCGTTCTTGCTTACTAGGTTTCCGAGAGGCTAAGGCGCAGAAATCGTTCTTGCTTACTAGGTTTCTGAGAGGCTAAGGCGCAGAAATCGTTCTTGCTTACTAGGTTTCTGAGAGGCTAAGCCGCAGAAATCGTTCTTGCTTACTAGGTTTCTGAGAGGCTAAGGCGCAGAAATCGTTCTTGCTTACTAGGTTTCTGAGAGGCTAAGGCACAGAAATCGTTCTTGCTTACTAGGTTTCTGAGAGGCTAAGCCGCAGAAATCGTTCTTGCTTACTAGGTTTCTGAGAGGCTAAGGCACAGAAATCGTTCTTGCTTACTAGGTTTCTGAGAGGCTAAGGCGCAGAAATCGTTCTTGCTTACTAGGTTTCTGAGAGGCTAAGGCACAGAAATCGTTCTTGCTTACTAGGTTTCTGAGAGGCTAAGCCGCAGAAATCGTTCTTGCTTACTAGGTTTCTGAGAGGCTAAGGCACAGAAATCGTTCTTGCTTACTAGGTTTCTGAGAGGCTAAGCCGCAGAAATCGTTCTTGCTTACTAGGTTTCTGAGAGGCTAAGGCACAGAAATCGTTCTAGTTCAAATATAACATTGTCTAAATTCTTGCCAGGTTATTCATTGATATAAACATTACCCTTCGACAATACAGCAATTCTTACAAAATGGTATTTCACACCAGCCTATATTCCTAACATACCTCTTCCCTTTCTTGGATAAGCCCTTCTAAATCCTCCCTTCCTCCAGATAATCCCATGAAACACCCCCGTTATCCTTTCACTCCACATCTTGTCTCATCTTGTCCCTACTTCATCAAATCCCCCCCCCCAACAAACGCCACCCTATCCTCTGCTGTCTTTGGTCTATGACAAATCCTCCCTTCCTCCACATAATCCCATGACAACACCCCCGTTATCCTTTCACTCCACATCTTGTCTCATGTTGTCCCTACTTCATCAAATCCCCCCCCCCCAACAAACGCCACCCTATCCTCTGCTGTCTTTGGTCTATGACAAATCCTCCCTTCCTCCACATAATCCCATGAAACACCCCCGTTATCCTTTCACTCCACATCTTGTCCCTACTTCATCAAATCCCCCCCCCCCAACAAACGCCACCCTATCCTCTGCTGTCTTTGGTCTATGACAAATCCTCCCTTCCTCCACATAATCCCATGAAACACCCCCGTTATCCTTTCACTCCACATCTTGTCCCTACTTCATCAAATCCCCCCCCCCCCGACAAACGCCACCCTATCCTCAGCTGTCTTTGGTCTATGACAAATGTAAATATATCGTTTTTAAGCAATTAAATTATGATATATTAGGTTTATTACCGACAATTTCCCGTGTCCATTGTCTCATAAGACGTAGCATATTTCCAGGCAGTAACTTGGCCTATACGTATATTAGCCTATTTCCAGGAAGTATCTTCGCCTATATGTATAACAGCCTATTTGTCCTAAAGGCTGTTAGCCCATCCTATTGGAATCGGCGGCCTATAAATCATCAAGATTGGACGCCCATTATGCAAACATATTTCGTGACTCCATAATCTCTCCGACGGACCTCATTATATTTACAAATTACAGATTTATGTCAAGAAATTATTCATTTACAGTAATAGCCTGTTAAAGAACCTATTTTTTGGTTCCTGTTTACTCAAACTTTTATGGTAAAATAGTAAACAAGCTAATAATACCTATTTAGTTAATAGTGAACGTGATAAGGGAGGATCTGCAGCTCCTATATATATATATATATATGTATATATATATATCTATATATATATATATATATATATATATATATATATATATATATATATACATGTATATATAAGAAATCGCAAATAAAGTTGGACGAAAGATTTCGTTTCCGAAAACAGAATATCAATATTAAAATAAAGAATATTAAAATTCGACTCCACTCACGCTCCGACTTGCTATCCAACTTGCGATCCAACTTTAGTCCTAGTCTGTTTTCACGACTGTGTAAGTCGATCTCGCTCCGACTTGCTATCCAACTAGCGATCCAACTTTAGTCCTAGTCTGTTTTCACGACTGTGTAAGTCAATCACGCTCCGACTTGCTATCCAACTAGCGATCCAACTTTAGTCCTAGTCTGTTTTCACGACTGTGTAAGTCGATCTCGCTCCGACTTGCTATCCAACTAGCGATCCAACTTTAGTCCTAGTCTGTTTTCACGACTGTGTAAGTCGATCACGCTCCGACTTGCTATCCAACTAGCCATCCAACTTTAGTCCTAGTCGGTTTTCACGACTGTATACGTCGATCACGCTCCGACTTGCTATCCAACTAGCGATCCAACTTTAGTCCTATCAAACCTCTGGAGCAATTTTCACCTGAACCAATCGTTTCGAGATCTATACGTCCAGAAATGTGAGATTTTCTAATAGGAACTTTCCGATTGTGTCATGAGGTCAATATTAACTTTTTTTTTTAATAATAGCTATTATTTAAAAGACATTTTTCTTGCTTACTAGGTTTCTGAGAGGCTAAGGCGCAGAAATCGTTCTTGCTTACTAGGTTTCTGAGAGTCTAAGCCGCAGAAATCGTTCTTGCTTACTAGGTTTCTGAGAGTCTAAGCCGCAGAAATCGTTCTTGCTTACTAGGTTTCTGTGAGTCTAAGCCGCAGAAATCGTTCTTGCTTACTAGGTTTCTGTGAGTCTAAGCCGCAGAAATCGTTCTTGCTTACTAGGTTTCTGAGAGGCTAAGGCGCAGAAATCGTTCTTGCTTACTAGGTTTCTGAGAGTCTAAGCCGCAGAAATCGTTCTTGCTTACTAGGTTTCTGTGAGTCTAAGCCGCAGAAATCGTTCTTGCTTACTAGGTTTCTGAGAGGCTAAGGCGCAGAAATCGTTCTTGCTTACTAGGTTTCTGAGAGGCTAAGGCGCAGAAATCGTTCTTGCTTACTAGGTTTCTGAGAGGCTAAGGCGCAGAAATCGTTCTTGCTTACTAGGTTTCTGGGAGGCTAAGGCGCAGAAATCGTTCTTGCTTACTAGGTTTCTGAGAGGCTAAGGCGCAGAAATCGTTCTTGCTTACTAGGTTTCTGAGAGGCTAAGGCGCAGAAATCGTTCTTGCTTACTAGGTTTCTGAGAGGCTAAGGCGCAGAAATCGTTCTTGCTTACTAGGTTTCTGGGAGGCTAAGGCGCAGAAATCGTTCTTGCTTACTAGGTTTCTGAGAGGCTAAGGCGCAGAAATCGTTCTTGCTTACTAGGTTTCTGAGAGGCTAAGGCGCAGAAATCGTTCTTGCTTACTAGGTTTCTGAGAGGCTAAGGCGCAGAAATCGTTCTTGCTTACTAGGTTTCTGAGAGGCTAAGGCGCAGAAATCGTTCTTGCTTACTAGGTTTCTGAGAGGCTAAGGCGCAGAAATCGTTCTTGCTTACTAGGTTTCTGAGAGGCTAAGCCGCAGAAATCGTTCTTGCTTACTAGGTTTCTGAGAGGCTAAGGCACAGAAATCGTTCTTGCTTACTAGGTTTCTGAGAGGCTAAGGCGCAGAAATCGTTCTTGCTTACTAGGTTTCTGAGAGGCTAAGGCGCAGAAATCGTTCTTGCTTACTAGGCTTCTGGGAGGCTAAGGCGCAGAAATCGTTCTTGCTTACTAGGTTTCTGAGAGGCTAAGGCGCAGAAATCGTTCTTGCTTACTAGGTTTCTGAGAGGCTAAGGCGCAGAAATCGTTCTTGCTTACTAGGTTTCCGAGAGGCTAAGGCGCAGAAATCGTTCTTGCTTACTAGGTTTCTGAGAGGCTAAGGCGCAGAAATCGTTCTTGCTTACTAGGTTTCTGAGAGGCTAAGCCGCAGAAATCGTTCTTGCTTACTAGGTTTCTGAGAGGCTAAGGCGCAGAAATCGTTCTTGCTTACTAGGTTTCTGAGAGGCTAAGGCACAGAAATCGTTCTTGCTTACTAGGTTTCTGAGAGGCTAAGCCGCAGAAATCGTTCTTGCTTACTAGGTTTCTGAGAGGCTAAGGCACAGAAATCGTTCTTGCTTACTAGGTTTCTGAGAGGCTAAGGCGCAGAAATCGTTCTTGCTTACTAGGTTTCTGAGAGGCTAAGGCACAGAAATCGTTCTTGCTTACTAGGTTTCTGAGAGGCTAAGCCGCAGAAATCGTTCTTGCTTACTAGGTTTCTGAGAGGCTAAGGCACAGAAATCGTTCTTGCTTACTAGGTTTCTGAGAGGCTAAGCCGCAGAAATCGTTCTTGCTTACTAGGTTTCTGAGAGGCTAAGGCACAGAAATCGTTCTAGTTCAAATATAACATTGTCTAAATTCTTGCCAGGTTATTCATTGATATAAACATTACCCTTCGACAATACAGCAATTCTTACAAAATGGTATTTCACACCAGCCTATATTCCTAACATACCTCTTCCCTTTCTTGGATAAGCCCTTCTAAATCCTCCCTTCCTCCAGATAATCCCATGAAACACCCCCGTTATCCTTTCACTCCACATCTTGTCTCATCTTGTCCCTACTTCATCAAATCCCCCCCCCCAACAAACGCCACCCTATCCTCTGCTGTCTTTGGTCTATGACAAATCCTCCCTTCCTCCACATAATCCCATGACAACACCCCCGTTATCCTTTCACTCCACATCTTGTCTCATGTTGTCCCTACTTCATCAAATCCCCCCCCCCCCAACAAACGCCACCCTATCCTCTGCTGTCTTTGGTCTATGACAAATCCTCCCTTCCTCCACATAATCCCATGAAACACCCCCGTTATCCTTTCACTCCACATCTTGTCCCTACTTCATCAAATCCCCCCCCCCCCAACAAACGCCACCCTATCCTCTGCTGTCTTTGGTCTATGACAAATCCTCCCTTCCTCCACATAATCCCATGAAACACCCCCGTTATCCTTTCACTCCACATCTTGTCCCTACTTCATCAAATCCCCCCCCCCCCCCGACAAACGCCACCCTATCCTCAGCTGTCTTTGGTCTATGACAAATGTAAATATATCGTTTTTAAGCAATTAAATTATGATATATTAGGTTTATTACCGACAATTTCCCGTGTCCATTGTCTCATAAGACGTAGCATATTTCCAGGCAGTAACTTGGCCTATACGTATATTAGCCTATTTCCAGGAAGTATCTTCGCCTATATGTATAACAGCCTATTTGTCCTAAAGGCTGTTAGCCCATCCTATTGGAATCGGCGGCCTATAAATCATCAAGATTGGACGCCCATTATGCAAACATATTTCGTGACTCCATAATCTCTCCGACGGACCTCATTATATTTACAAATTACAGATTTATGTCAAGAAATTATTCATTTACAGTAATAGCCTGTTAAAGAACCTATTTTTTGGTTCCTGTTTACTCAAACTTTTATGGTAAAATAGTAAACAAGCTAATAATACCTATTTAGTTAATAGTGAACGTGATAAGGGAGGATCTGCAGCTCCTATATATATATATATATATGTATATATATATATATATATATATATATATATATATATATATATATATATATATATATATATATATATATACATGTATATATAAGAAATCGCAAATAAAGTTGGACGAAAGATTTCGTTTCCGAAAACAGAATATCAATATTAAAATAAAGAATATTAAAATTCGACTCCACTCACGCTCCGACTTGCTATCCAACTTGCGATCCAACTTTAGTCCTAGTCTGTTTTCACGACTGTGTAAGTCGATCTCGCTCCGACTTGCTATCCAACTAGCGATCCAACTTTAGTCCTAGTCTGTTTTCACGACTGTGTAAGTCAATCACGCTCCGACTTGCTATCCAACTAGCGATCCAACTTTAGTCCTAGTCTGTTTTCACGACTGTGTAAGTCGATCTCGCTCCGACTTGCTATCCAACTAGCGATCCAACTTTAGTCCTAGTCTGTTTTCACGACTGTGTAAGTCGATCACGCTCCGACTTGCTATCCAACTAGCCATCCAACTTTAGTCCTAGTCGGTTTTCACGACTGTATACGTCGATCACGCTCCGACTTGCTATCCAACTAGCGATCCAACTTTAGTCCTAGTCTGTTTTCACGACTGTGTAAGTCGATCACGCTCCGACTTGACATCCAACTAGCGATCCAACTTTAGTCCTAGTCTGTTTTCACGACTGTGTAAGTCGATCACGCTCCGACTTGCTATCCCACTAGCGATCCAACTTTAGTCCTAGTCTGTTTCCAGGACTGTGTAAGTCGATCACGCTCCGACTTGCTGTCCAACTAGCAATCCAACTTTAGTCCTAGTCTGTTTTCACGACTGTGTAAGTCGATCACGCTCCGACTTGCTGTCCAACTAGCAATCCAACTTTAGTCCTAGTCTGTTTTCACGACTGTGTAAGTCGATCACGCTCCGACTTGCTATCCAACTTGCGATCCAACTTTAGTCCTAGTCTGTTTTCACGACTGTGTAAGTCGATCTCGCTCCGACTTGCTGTCCAACTAGCAATCCAACTTTAGTCCTAGTCTGTTTTCACGACTGTGTAAGTCGATCACGCTCCGACTTGCTATCCAACTTGCGATCCAACTTTAGTCCTAGTCTGTTTTCACGACTGTGTAAGTCGATCTCGCTCCGAGTTGCTATCCAACTAGCGATCCAACTTTAGTCCTAGTCTGTTTTCACGACTGTGTAAGTCGATCACGCTCCGACTTGCTGTCCAACTAGCAATCCAACTTTAGTCCTAGTCTGTTTTCACGACTGTGTAAGTCGATCACGCTCCGACTTGCTGTCCAACTAGCAATCCAACTTTAGTCCTAGTCTGTTTTCACGACTGTGTAAGTCGATCACGCTCCGACTTGCTATCCAACTTGCGATCCAACTTTAGTCCTAGTCTGTTTTCACGACTGTGTAAGTCGATCTCGCTCCGAGTTGCTATCCAACTAGCGATCCAACTTTAGTCCTAGTCTGTTTTCACGATTGTGTAAGTCGATCACGCTCCGACTTGCTGTCCAACTAGCAATCCAACTTTAGTCCTAGTCTGTTTTCACGACTGTGTAAGTCGATCACGCTCCGACTTGCTGTCCAACTAGCAATCCAACTTTAGTCCTAGTCTGTTTTCACGACTGTGTAAGTCGATCACGCTCCGACTTGCTATCCAACTTGCGATCCAACTTTAGTCCTAGTCTGTTTTCACGACTGTGTAAGTCGATCACGCTCCGACTTGGTATCCAACTAGCGATCCAACTTTAGTCCTAGTCTGTTTTCACGACTGTGTAAGTCGATCACGCTCCGACTTGCTATCCAACTAGCGATCCAACTTTAGTCCTTGTCTGTTTTCACGACTGTGTAAGTCGATCACGCTCCGACTTGCTATCCAACTAGCGATCCAACTTTAGTCCTAGTCTGTTTTCACGACTGTGTAAGTCGATCACGCTCCGACTTGACATCCAACTAGCGATCCAACTTTAGTCCTAGTCTGTTTTCACGACTGTGTAAGTCGATCACGCTCCGACTTGACATCCAACTAGCGATCCAACTTTAGTCCTAGTCTGTTTTCACGACTGTGTAAGTCGATCACGCTCCGACTTGCTATCCCACTAGCGATCCAACTTTAGTCCTAGTCTGTTTTCACGACTGTGTAAGTCGATCACGCTCCGACTTGCTGTCCAACTAGCAATCCAACTTTAGTCCTAGTCTGTTTTCACGACTGTGTAAGTCGATCACGCTCCGACTTGCTGTCCAACTAGCAATCCAACTTTAGTCCTAGTCTGTTTTCACGACTGTGTAAGTCGATCACGCTCCGACTTGCTATCCAACTTGCGATCCAACTTTAGTCCTAGTCTGTTTTCACGACTGTGTAAGTCGATCACGCTCCGACTTGCTATCCAACTTGCGATCCAACTTTAGTCCTAGTCTGTTTTCACGACTGTGTAAGTCGATCTCGCTCCGACTTGCTATCCAACTAGCGATCCAACTTTAGTCCTAGTCTGTTTTCACGACTGTGTAAGTCGATCACGCTCCGACTAGCTGTCCAACTAGCAATCCAACTTTAGTCCTAGTCTGTTTTCACGACTGTGTAAGTCGATCACGCTCCGACTTGCTGTCCAACTAGCAATCCAACTTTAGTCCTAGTCTGTTTTCACGACTGTGTAAGTCGATCACGCTCCGACTTGCTATCCAACTTGCGATCCAACTTTAGTCCTAGTCTGTTTTCACGACTGTGTAAGTCGATCTCGCTCCGAGTTGCTATCCAACTAGCGATCCAACTTTAGGCCTAGTCTGTTTTCACGACTGTGTAAGTCGATCACGCTCCGACTTGCTGTCCAACTAGCAATCCAACTTTAGTCCTAGTCTGTTTTCACGACTGTGTAAGTCGATCACGCTCCGACTTGCTGTCCAACTAGCAATCCAACTTTAGTCCTAGTCTGTTTTCACGACTGTGTAAGTCGATCACGCTCCGACTTGCTATCCAACTTGCGATCCAACTTTAGTCCTAGTCTGTTTTCACGACTGTGTAAGTCGATCACGCTCCGACTTGGTATCCAACTAGCGATCTAACTTTAGTCCTAGTCTGTTTTCACGACTGTGTAAGTCGATCACGCTCCGACTTGCTATCCAACTTGCGATCCAACTTTAGTCCTAGTCTGTTTTCACGACTGTGTAAGTCGATCACGCTCCGACTTGGTATCCAACTAGCGATCCAACTTTAGTCCTAGTCTGTTTTCACGACTGTGTAAGTCGATCACGCTCCGACTTGCTATCCAACTAGCTATCCAACTTTAGTCCTAGTCTGTTTTCACGACATGGCCATTTCGGAGGCGCGAACGCCAGTGGACACTTTTTTTGTAACGTTTCTTTTTCAGTTTAGTTACCGCTAATGCATATTTATTCTAAGAAAAGAAATGAAACATTAGGGACACAAAATGTTAGGAGCAATTAGTGAAGTTACTTAGCTTGGTTTCTATGTGGTGGAGCATTCCTTCCTATGTTTTAGAGAATCCTAGTTCAAATTCTAGTCCAAGTCGGACGCACGCTAAAAATGTTTCCTTGTAGAATGGTTCTTTGGCGGAAAAGACGAAAATCAGGCGGCTGTAACATAATATTGACCACATTCGCCCCGTAGAGTGCCATATTCCCAGATACCTATCCAGTATCAGCCCCTTGACCTCCTGTCTTGTAGCGTAGGCCCCTTGGGAGTACAGGAGTGAAGTGTAAGCCAAGTAACGTAGCCCCGAGGCATAGGCGTAAATAGGAAGGGGGGGCGGAGAGAGCAGCAGCCCCCCCCCACGCCCCGTGAAATTTTGATTTGATCGGTAAAAGTGTTATAAAACCCTTAAAAATAAATTAAATAAGATCATTTAGTTCATAAAAAAATATTCTATTATGGGTGTAATAACGTTTTAGTTGGCTAAAACTCGTCCAAGATCTAAATTGTTAGTATTCCATACACCGGAAATAGTCGCAGCCCCCCCTCGACATTTTCCCAGCCCTCCCCGAAATTATGCCATGTCCCTAGGGATGTGTTGTACATTAAAGTTGGTGCCTCTAACCTTATAATGAAGTCCCATGGAGTTTCTTTACGGTTCCGGGAAGTTCCTTCATAATAATTATTTCCTAATGCCCATGTCCCTAGGGATGTGTTGTACATTAAAGTTGGTGCCTCTAGCCTTATAATGAAGTCCCATGGAGTTTCTTTACGGTTCCGGGAAGTTCCTTCATAATAATTATTTCCTAATGCCCATGTCCCTAGGGATGTGTTGTACATTAAAGTTGGTGCCTCTAGCCTTATAATGAAGTCCCATGGAGTTTCTTTACGGTTCCGGTAAGTTGGTGCCCCTAGCCTTATAATGAAGTCCCATGGAGTTTCTTTACGGTTCCGGGAAGTTCCTTTATAATAATTTCTTGAATCATTTATGACTACACAATATGTTCTTATAAATTATTTTTCGGGTTAAATATCTCTAGAAAAAAAATCATAGGATAAAGAATATACATTATATATCTCTCCCTCCAAATGTTTTCATCTTTAAAAATTCCCGTAATTCCTCTTTATTCCCAACTTCTATTTCATACACTCTCTCCATTTATATTAAGTCTGTTCCTTTCAGGTAATGTCATTTCCTCTTCTCATGTCTCCCGTTTCGCTTTAATCCAAAATTCTCTTGAATATATTCATTCTCTGTCCCTAATTGTTTCTATAATCCTCCTTCAACCATCCGTGGCATTCCGTACTATCCCGAACCATCCCGAACCACCTCGTTAATCTATCCCGTACCGTCCCGTAGCATTCCGTACCATCCGGAACCATCCTGTAGCATTCCCAACCTTCCCGCAGCATTCCGTGCCATCCCGAACCACCCCCTTTTTCGATCCCTTACTGTCCCGTAGCATTCCGTTCCATCCAGAACCATCCCGTAGCACTCCCTACCATCCTGAACGATCCCGTAGAATTCCGTAACATCCCGTAGAATTCCGTACCATCACAAACCATCCCCTTCATACATCCCGTAGCATTTCGTACTATCCCGAACCCTCACCATCCATCCCGTACTATTCCGTAGCATTCCCAACCATCCCGTAGCATTCCGTACCATCTCGAGCCACCCTTTATCCATCCCGTACTGTCCCGTAGCATTCCGCACCATACCGAACCATCCCCTTCATACATCCCGTACCATTCCCAACCATCCGGAACCATCCCGTAGCATTCCGTGCCATTCCGAACCATCCCGTAGCATTCCGTGCCATCCCGAACCATCCCGTAGCATTTAATACCATACCGAACCATCGCGTAGCATTCCTTACCTTCCCGTTCCATTCCGTAGCATTCCCAACCATCCCGAACCAACCACTTATCCATGCCAAAACATCCCCAACCATCACGTAGAATTCCGTACCACCCCGAACCATCCCGTACCAACCTGAACCATCCCTTAGCATTCCATACCATCTCGTACCATCCGGAGCCATCCCGTAGCATTCCGTACCATCTCCTGACATTCCGAGGCATTCCCAACCATCCCGAACCACCCCCTTTTCCATCACATAACATTTCCAACCCTCCCGTAGAATTCCGTACCACACCAACCATCCCTTGGCATTCTGTACCATCGCGAACCATCCCTTAGCACGCCCAACCATCCCGTGGCATTCCGTACCAGCCCCAACCACCCCCTTATCCAACCCGTACTGTCCCGTAGCATTCCGTACTATCCAGCACTATCCCGTAGCATTCCCAACCATCCCGGAGCATTCCGTACCATCCCGAACCACCCTTTATCCATCCCGTATCGTCCCGTAGCATTCCTTACCATACCGAACCAGCCCCTTTATACATCCCGTACTGTTCCTACCTATCCCGTACTAACCTGAACCGTCCGTTTCATCCATTCCGTACCAACCCGAACCATCCCGTAGCATTGTGATTCATCCCGAACCATTCCGTGAAATTCCGAACCATCCCGTGGCATTCCGTAGCATTCCCAATCATCCCGAGCCTCCCCCTTATCCATCCCATAACATTCCCAACCCTCCCGTAGAATTCCTTACAACCCCCAACCATCCCGTAGCATTCCCAACTATCCCGAACCACCCCTTATCCATCCCATAACATAACCTAACCATCCCGTCGAATTCCTTGCCACCCCCAACCATCCCGTACCATTCTGTACCATCCCTACCCATCCCGTAGCATTCCCAACCATCCCGTAGCATTCCGTACCATCTCGAACCACACTTTATCCATCCCGTACTGTCCCGTAACATTCCTCACCATACCAAACCATCCCCTTCATACATCCCGTACCATCCCCAACCATGCCGTACTATCCCGTAACATTCCGTACCATCTAGAACTATCCCGTAGCATTCCCAACCATCCCGTAACATTCCGTACTATCCTGATCCATCCCATTTATCCATCCCGTACCAAACCGAACCATACCGTAGCATTCCGTTTCATCCCGAACCATTCCGTGAAATTCCGTGCCATCCCGAACCATCCCGTAGCATTCCGTTTCATCCCGAACCATCCACTTCATACATCCCGAACTATCCCGTAGCATTAAATACCATACCGAACCATCGCGTAGATTTCCGTACCTTTCCGTAGCATTCCCAACCATCCCGAACCAACCCCTTATCCATGCCAAAACATCCCCAACCATCCCGTCGAATTCTGTACCACCCCCAACCATTCCGTACCAACCTGAACCTTCCCGTAGCATTCCGTTTCATCCCTAACCATCCCCTTTTTGTATCCCGAACCATCCCGTAGCATTCCATACCATCCCGAACCATCCCCTGGCATTCCGAGGCATTCCCAACCATCCCGAACCACCCCCTTTTCCATCACATAACATTTCCAGCCATCCCGTAGAATGCCGTACCACCCCGCACCATCCCGTGGCATTCTGTACCACCGTGAACCATCCCGTAGCAAGCCCAACCATCCCGTAGCATTTCGTACCATCCAGAACTATCCCGTAGCATTCCCAACCATCCCGTACTATCCCGAACCGTCCTGTAGAATTCCGTGCCATCCCGAACCATCCCGTAGCATTCCGTACTATCCCGAACCATCCGTTTCATCCATATCGTACCAACCCGAACCATCCCGTAGCATTCTGTTTCATCCCGAACCATTCCGTGAAATTACGTACCATCCGGAATCATCCCGTGGCATTCCGTAGCATTCCCAATCATCCCGAGCCACCCGTTATCAATCCCATAACATTCCCAACCCTCCCGTAGGATTCCATACGACCCCCAACCATCCCGTACCATCCCGAACCACCCTTTATCCATACCCAACTGTCCTGTAGCATTCCGTACCATACCGAACCATCCCCTTCATACATCCCGTACCATCCAGAACTATCCCGTAGCATTCCATACCATCCCCAACTATCCCGTAGCATTCCTTACCATCCCGAACCATCCCGTAGCATTCCTTACTATACCAGAAACATCACGTACAGTCCCGTAGCATTGCGTACCATCCCGTGGCATTCCGTAGCATTCCCAACCATCCCGAACCACCCCCTTATCCATCCCATAACATTCCTAACCATCCCGTAGAATTCCATACCATCCCGAACCACCCCCATATCGATCCTGAATCGTCCCGTAGCATTCCATACCATACCGATCCATCCCCTTCGTCCATCCCGAACCATCCTGTAGCATTCCGTACTATCCCGAACCATCCTCTTCATCTATCCCGTACCATCCCGTAGCATTCCGTACCATCCCGAACCGTCCCGTAGCATTTCGTAACCTCCTGTACCATCCTCTTTACCCATCCCGTAGCATTCCCAACCATCCCGTACCATTCCGAACCATCCCATAGCATTCCATGCCATCCCGAACCATTCCGTGAAATTCTGTACCATCCCGAACCATCCCGTAGCATTTCATACTATCCCGAACCATTCTCTTCTTCTATTCCGTACCATTCCGTACCATCCCGAACCATCCCGTATCATCCCGAGCCATCCCCTTCAACCATCCAGTAGCATCCCGAACCATCCTCTTCAACCATCCCTAGCACCCCGAACCATCCTCCTTCAACCATCCAGTATCATCCCGATCTATCCTCCTTCAACCATCCAGTAGCATCCCGATCCATCCCCTTTAACCATCCCTAGCACCCCGAACCATCATCCTTCAACCATCCAGTAGCATCCCGAACCATCCCTCTCAACCATCCCTAGCACCCCGAACCATCCTCCTCAACTATCCAGTAGCATCCCGAACCATCCTCTATTAGCCGCCCATTACCATCCTCTAGTCTCGCAGTCTCTCTCTTCCGCCAGCCTTCCGTTCCAGTCACCATACACCTTCTCTATTCCTACAACCCTTCAACATCCCTACTTCTATACCCTTCTTCAAGGTGTCTCCTATACCCGGAGGTCGTCTCCTGTTCCTTTATCCCCGATCCTATCTTTAGCTACTAGATTTGCATGGACACGGCGAGCTGATCCCTAGATAGTAACTACGTGCTCGACACTCCTTCGCCTTCAATGGCTTTGCATGTCAATCAGGCAACCGTCGTCCTCTTCAAGTATAAAATATATCTCATTACTAAGTGGTTTCTTTATTTTTTTTACTACTAATTCAGAGCATCCACAACCAAGGTGATTGGAAATATACATAATCACCAGTTATACAATTAATATACATAATCACCAGTTATACAATTAATATACATAATCACCAGTTATACAATTAATATACATAATCACCAGTTATACAATTAATATACATAATCACCAGTTATACAATTAATTACATGTACATCCAATTATTATAAAATTAAGCAAATATATTATCCAATTCTTCAAAGTAATATTTTCACAACAATTTAGAAGAGCAGATTCTAAATTGTAGCGCGTTTCCTCCCTCCCTCTTTAAGGAGGAAACCCACGTGTGGTGTTGACCACATGACACAATCCGGAAGTGCCGACAAGAAAATTTGATGCTTCAGAACCCATGGATCAAGAATATAACCGTGGTTCAAATTTGTATGCATATATATATATATATATATATATATATATATATATATATATATATATATATATATTTGTCTGTTCGCTCTCCCATCGTCTCAAAAATGGTCCGATTTTGATGAAATTTTGTAGAAAAATCTTTCGTCTAATTTGAATGGTCAAGTTCGTTAACTAACAAAATCCGTCCATGGTTTTTGGCGCGAAATTCGTGCAAAAAATTTCCAATCGCTACTAAAATTTAAATATCTTCGTTAGATGAATTTCAATGATTTAGAAAATATTTCAACTGAATCCTACGATTTTAAGTGCCCCCCCAAAAAAACTATTTTAGCGCGAATTTCGTCCGTAAAACCGTGTTCCTGTGGGCGGATTCTTCTGATTAACGAATTTGACATTTGTAATAATTAAAATTATTACGAAGTCAGGCTAAGGTTGGGATTCGGCTTGAGAAGAAAAAAAAACGTCAGATCGTCAGACAGCAATCTATATTGCACGTTTTGGCTGCACTTTGGCAGCCTTCTTCAGCCAAAAAAAAAATTCTTTAGTTCTGAAGAACGGCTGCCTTCTTCAGAACTAAAGAATTTTTTTTTTGGCTGAAGAAGGCTGCCAAAGTGCAGCCAAAACGTGCAATATAGATTTCTGCCTGAAGATCTGACGTTGTTTTCTCCTAGCCGAATCCCAACTATCCCTTGACTCGGTATCACCACAACGGCTAACTATCTCCATAACACCTTTCTAATAATTCGTTTAATTATCAAACAAGTTTTTTTTTTTGTACCAAATGTAATCAAAATCGGTCATATCAAATATATTCATTGATGTTTATGTGTAGCCACAGAGTAAGTGGATGTCCGTCGGTCTGATCATATAGCAGACATGACTTGTGGTGATTGTGTTCAAAATCCTTAAAGTTTGTGAAGTTCATTAGTGGAGTTGGAAGTGATATTTCTGTTGGTGTCGTTAGTTTTAGTATGCTGGTGTTGTGTAGACTTAGAGTCACCAGGTACTCAGTGTTATAGATTAAAACGCGGATCACCGTGAATGCTACCACTAATGCTGGTGTTGTGTAGACTTAGAGTCACCATGTATTCAGTGTTATAGGTTAAAACGCGGATCACCGTGAATGCTACCACTAATGCTGGTGTTGTGTAGACTTAGAGTCACCATGTATTCAGTGTTATAGGTTAAAACGCGGATCACCGTGAATGCTACCACTAATTGTGCCTAGTTACTTTGAATTCCCGTTGGTGGGCTTGATAAATGATAAGATGCTTGTTGATTCCCTAATCATGTGCTTGGCTATCGTACAAAAGATCGTGTTAGTTGTCACACATCGTCATCTTTGGCTTCAAATCCGAATTAATTACATCGAGTAGCTTCCATCAATTCCTTCTTGGCGGAAACGAAATGTCAAATGGATGCAAAATTTGTGGTCAGCACTATGCTCCGGCCGCCTGATTTTTCCCTTTGCTGCTTCGACTCCTAGGGTCATTAGCAGCAAGGTACCTATTAATAAATTAATTAATGGCTGGGTTGGCCTAGGGACGGTCAGGGAGGCCGAATCCAACCCATGAGCGAAGACACTAGAAGATAGAAATCTTTAGTACTATGCTGGGAAGGTGCTATTTCTCTACAGCACCACCATCCCCCCATCAGAGGGATTTGAGCTCAGGTCCTCCAGCTTATTAGTCCAGTGCTCTACCACTGAGCTAACCTTGCACCCATATAAATATTAACCTCCACTAATTCATAAAAACGAATTTTGGAACTGACTATCTATAGGTTACCACACTTCTCTAGCCAGGACAGAGCCGATTTATTTTCTTCTTGCAAAATAAATTCTTCTCTATGTTGGTCCTTTGCCAGAGAACGCGGGAAAGTGTTGAAATATGGACAGTCGGAAGAAATATAAGTAAAAAGCCAAAATTTACTGTTTGCACTTTAGCGTCTGTATCTCCTTCCCTCCTATTTAGATGATATATTTGATAAATATATTTTAAATGGAATGTTGCTAGTTTATTTAACCAATCAGCGTCTAAAATATCCTCCTTATTAGCGTCCATCTTCCCACCCTATATAGGGAGGAATCGCAGGCATGAGGTCGGCCTTATTGACCAATCAGGTTTGACATTCATCCAGGATATGATATTTATGTTCTGGTTACGTTTGAAGCGGTAGGAAAATATATTTTATTAACAAGCATAAGAAAATTTGGGGTTTTCTTAAATTTCTCGAAAAAGGTTGGAAGATCGTGGTAAGTGGAAATTGACCATTCCGAGGTTTAATAAATTTTCTACAAAAACGTATCTCTTGAGTGGATGTCTCAGTCTGAGAGAGTGCCTAAAACTTTTGAAGTGTTGGCTTAACTGGTTTTGTGAGGTTTCCTTCGTTTTTATTATTTATGTACTGTTTTTTTTTCTAATAGAACTTTACGAGCGAGTAATATCTGAAACTTTAATTGGTAAGTGTATTTAGAAAGTGTTAAAAACTAAAAAACCTCTATGTTTATTAGTTCTCTATTAACGACATTGAGTAAACATTCCGTCAACGTCCTTGGTTGTAAATTACCTGCTCCGCTCTTCCTCAGATGAATGAATCAAATACCAACTCAGCTGATTCATGAGATGATTCATAACTTAATGTCATCAGTTGATGAATCGAATTGCCTGTTGATGGATACGAGGAACCTCGCTGAATCATATTATTCACTTAATATTTCTTTACTCAATATTATCAAATAAGATTTATTTTTAGAAATATCTACTTATGCATATCTATGCATTTGTGTGTGTGTGCATATATATATATATATATATATATATATATATATATATATATATATATATGTATACATGTTTTCCCGAATGTATATTTGCACGTCCTGAGGTCTTTTGAGCCTAAAAGATCGATCTTTTACATCGATCTGAGCTAGACGATCTGTGGATCGATCTTTTCATTTCGATTCGAATCTATTCATATTAGAGAATGGCCCATCACTATTACTACCTTAGGAATTCCCTTCAATTTCAACCCTTATTTTGTTAGTTAAATAAAAAATTATTAATATTCTCCCTGAATTGACGCTGCTGGTTCGTTATCCTTTTAGAAATATTCTATCAACAAGAACACCAAATCAATCAAGCTTATCTTGCTAAATATCTTGGGTTTCCATTAAAATTCCCCAATGCTGGAGTTGATTGAGGTAGGATGTGGTCCAATCAACGGGTACAAGCCGTTAGATTAGGATCTTGCATGCAGAGTTGCATTTAATACTTATGCATCGAAGTTTTATTGCAAAGATTAGATTATTTAGTGTTCCTGATGAGGTCATCAGTAGAACAGTACGAAAACTCTGATTTAATGGTTGTCAAACCCAAGCGGCAAGAACTCCCAAAGCAATAATAGACCTTGGTGCATCCGTTTTTATTTCGATAATGAGGGGAGGTAAGCTAATGTTTGCAGGAATATTTTCAGAAGACCTTATCTAACAATAATTGAAGGGGTCGGGGCAAAATAGTTCCAAGCAACATTTTTAACAACTAGCACCTACTAAAATATGACTACAAGCTCTGTATGCTACTTAATCTTGTTGCTCCTAACAATTTCAACTGATAGTCCCACATAATACCCAACAAATAGCAGCTACAGTTAATTTAAAAATTTGCTTGGAACTATTTTGCCCTAACCCCTTCCTTCGAATGTATGTTTGTTATAGTTCTAAAGCTTCTCAGGAAACAAAGCGAGTATTCGTAGATAAACTATCTGGTTAGGAACTACACCCCGGACCTAGGACCTTGTGGTTGTAGACAGCTTTATAGGGAGCAGTTTAAGGGGGGGGAGGGGGTGGCGCAGGGGGGGGGGGGCGCAGGGGGGGGGGGGCGCAGGGGGGGGGGGGTGGCGCAGGGGGGGGGGCAATTTAGATATAATTGTCTAATTGCAGGAATTAGAGCTGTTAGTAGACGAGACAGGATTATTAGGACAGGATTATTAGAGTCGACGGTCCTCTCTAATACCTTCTTATTTTATCTACCATTACCTCATCTGCTTCTCTTCTCTCTCTCTCTCTCTCTCTCTCTCTCTCTCTCTCTCTCTATATATATATATATATATATATATATATATATATATATATATATACGAATCGTCTGATTTTGATGAAATTTGGTACAAGAAAAAAAGGTCAAGTTCGTTAACCAGCTGAATCCGTCCACCGGAACATGGTTTTTGGAGCGAAATTCGCGCGAAAAAAATCGTTGCGCTTACTTCATATGCTTGTAAGTACCCGCTTTATAGCTTTATTGGCCTAGAAAAACGAATGAAACCATTTTTAAGGTGATAGCTTAAACCGTTTTCGAGAAAATTGGAAACATAGTTGTCGAAAAACGTTTTTAGTTAGGGTACTTAGGATCATGGGATTCAGTTGCAACATTTTCTGCATGTTTTAAATTCATATAAACCAAGATTTTTAAATGTTGGTTACGTTTGGAGTTAAGGATAGTTTAGAATAAAATATTTTATTAACAGACATGAAAAGTTTTGGGAATTTCGTATATTTTCTTAATGTCTCGAAAACGGTTAGGGAATCGTTAAAGTTTTGATTAGGCGAAGTCAATCGGAGAAATAGGGGCTTAAAACTTTGAAGTAATTGATTTCGTAAATTCGAACGGTTCTTTTTGTCTGTTTTTATTTCTTGTTATTTTTTAATTGCTTGTAGTAGGAGAATGTATTTGGAAATAAACAGCATAAGTAAATTAAGAAAAAATATTTAGCGTTAGAAATATAGCTTCCCAAGAGAATTTTTTTTTTAATTGCCTTTATTTATAGAATTAGTACTATGGTAGAAAAATACAAGAAATGTGAATATGACATTTTTAAAGGTATTGAACTCTCAAATAAGTATCTCTAGAAGTGGATTGTGGGGCTGACCGATCCATCCAGGAAAGGCCATAAATAGAAAGGTCGAACCAAAATAATAACTGTTTGTATTTTAATCTTTTCAAATGATAATGGAGATATGAACGGAACCGCGCTAAGATGATGCAGTTCCTGCGAGTCGGACTATTTAACTTTCTAAACGAAACCAAGAATAATACCGGAAATGAGTTGAGTTTACGCAGTTCCTGAGAGTCATCTCTTGGGCATTCCTCCAAAAAGAGCGGTCTATAAAACCCGATGAAATATTGAAATGTTTCCATGATGTTGGCCTTGGAGAATTCCAGCTGATTGTGGCAAGAAGAGCCACCCCCGTGGCGCATGCTTCACATTTCTCCCTTCAGTCCACCCCCAGAGCTCGTGGAAGCCACCCCTTCTCCAGCAGATCCTTGCTTCCAGCGTCTTATCCAGCCCGATCCTCCAGCTGTATGTACACCTATCGCTATCAATATATTATTAACAACTCTTAGCAATTTCGGATGATACTATTTTTAGCCTATTGTTTACAGTGTTTATATTATCTGCAGCTGTTATGTTGCTAAACTTTACCGATAGAGAATTACGAACAAAGTTTATTACAAAATTTATCACGCTCAGATAATATTTCTTTATAAAAAAGACACAATCCCTATTTAAACTTAATTACAACAGCTAAAAAAATATTAATAATAAAAAATAAACAATCAAATAGATCTCTCTCTTGACATTATTTACAAACACTCTGTATAAAACAATACTTGTATCTAAAACGGATCAGATGTGATTATGTGACCTAAATATTGGTTTATTAAACAGTTTCCCTTAATTACAGTTCATCTAATTTTGAACAATTATTTATAGTTTTGAAGTTAAACGCTTTTTCTGGAGTTAATATTTACCTCGTTATTAGACGAGTTACATTAAGTTCCATAATTTCTACTTTTACAAGTGTCTTATACCCTTAAAAGGTTTGGCTAAAATTATCTGAGAAAATGTTTTTGTTATTTTTTTTTCATAAATACTCAGAAAATAACTTCTTTATTTAGTGTTTGATATTTCGCTCTGTGTATACATAATTATATTAACATGGAAACCCTTTTTGTATCTCGATTTTATTCATTCAATTATTTAATAACTGCTTAAATTCATTGTTTATGATTTTGGGAGATGTTAATGCAGTTTTTATGGTATGGGAGTGGCTAATAGAGTGATTATGGCTTTAGGAGGGACTAATGTAATTACTATCTTTTCGGTTATAATAATGCACGTTTGATGATTTTGCGCGCGAGTCTATTCTGGTTTATTAGAAGAAGTAATGGAATTATTACTGCTTTGAAAAAGGTTGATGTGATGAAAAGAAACGTTTTTGGATATTGGTGTCTGGTCTCGTTAAATTAGATCTCGAAATTTCCGCTTTTCAGGATCAATCGCCTCCAGGAGTATCTTAGACAGAGCTTGAAACCTTTTGATGGAAGAATGGTTTTGATCATGAGCAAGAGGAACGGCAGTGTTGGAAACCCGACGAGGTGGGTTGATCTCTTCAACCATATGCTCAACGAATGAAACCCAGCCAGCAGAGAAGCATGGCCGTTCAGAAAGGATAGTTACCTGTAAATACCCCGTATTGAATACGATTCACTTTAATCATTACACTCCGGATAGAGCTGCCAAAAGCACCAATAAAAATGAACCCTGATAGCCAGCTGGAACAATGGCTCACTGGAATTACACCCTAAACCAGATTTATGAATGATTCCGTAATAATGAATGGGTTTTACTCGAATCCATAATGACTTATCTCCAGCACAAAGCACCGATTACATTCAGCCATTTGAAAGAACTTTCAGACAAACGGACATTTTTCATCCAATTCGAAACTAAAATATTCATTTTACCTGTGAGGGAAAACACTTTGTACGGTTATGTATATTATTTTTTTTTTTTTGCAGGGGGATTTTTGGATGATGCCCTACATCTAAGGCAAAGATCATTTAATTCATTTTTTTATCGGTTATATTTACATCGGTTTGTACAGTGGGGCTAAACGACATTTCGTGTTGCAATAAATGCTACAGACTCTAAATCTAAACCGATTTCAATCCATTGATTTTTTAAATGAAAGCTAATAAAATTTAAACCAACTTTGCCTAGTCAGATTTTAGTTTTCCTCTTGTTTATTAAATTACCTGTAAATAATTCACGAACGTTTACAATTGAACGTAAAATAATCTTTTATTTTTCATCTAACTTAATATCAACACTGGTATCGTCGAAACATTGTGTCTCGTTTAGTTATTACGGTTTTAGAAGGGCTACTGAAATTATTATCTTTTTAGGAGATGTCAATGCACTTTTTATGACTTGGGGAGCGAGTCTATTATGGTTTATTAGAAAAAGTAATATAATTATTACTGTATCGAGAAGGGGTTGCGATGATTATGTTTTTTTTATTAAGTATATGAAATACGAAACGTTTTGAAATGTACATTTGGGTATGTCGGTCTTCATAGCCTCGCAAGGGAAATTTATTAACTTCCTGCCCGATGATGTCCAGTGTGTAATAGTGATTTTTACAGATCTTAATTTATTACTCACGGTATTTAACCGCAATAACTGCAGTTGAATATTTGTGAACCCCGTACGAATCGTTTTAAAAGTGCAAAGGCTGATGACCATTAACTGTACTTCTTGACATGTTGTAAGTCAGTTACTTTGGCCAGTCGAGTTTGAAGTCCTTGACTCCTCCGCATGCGAGGTGCAAAGGCTGATGACCATTAACAGTACTGCTTGACATGTTGTAAATCAGGTACTTTGGCCAGTCGAGTTTTACGTCCTTGACTCCTCCGCATGCGAGGTGCAAAGGCTGATGACCATTAACAGTACTGCTTGACATGTTGTAATTCAGGTACTTTGGCCAGTCGAGTTTTAAGTCCTTGACTCCTCCGCATGCGAGGTGCAAAGGCTGATGACCATTAACAGTACTGCTTGACATGTTGTAATTCAGGTACTTTGGCCAGTCGAGTTTTAAGTCCTTGACTCCTCCGCATGCGAGGTGCAAAGGCTGATGACCATTAACAGTACTGCTTGACATGTTGTAATTCAGGTACTTTGGCCAGTCGAGTTTTAAGTCCTTGACTCCTCCGCATGCGAGGTGCAAAGGCGTTTAAAAATTCATTGTATAAGATGGGTATCGATGCTCGGAATTTGCATGTCGTCAGAATTACTAAATATTGCAGACAGCATCAATAATGCCTGAACTCCCTTGGCCTTTCGCCCACGGAAGGTTGGGAATTGATTAGATAAGAGAATGTTTCGCTTTCACGAGGAATCGTAAACAAACTCATCAATAACTGACGACGTAAATACTAATTATCGAGTAATTGGGCTGAGAAGCTCCTTCTGTGAAGAACTCACGGGTTCTCCATCCCCAGGGATGTGCCGTTAGCTCTGGTTCTATTGTGCATTGTCTACGGGTTGTGGAGTAGTCTGTGTAACTCATATGTATTATGTAGGGGCATTGTTACGGTCCGCATTAATAATATTACATGAACATGTTACTCCTGAGTTCTAATACCGTATTGAGTTTCCTACGCATACTGTAGGTTAGGAGAATACATTATTGGGTGTCTTAATTCAGAAATATATTAAAATGAAATTTCTTAAACCAAGTGTAAGCTGGATTAATTACTAATTGTATATATATATATATATATATATATATATATATAAGGTTATACTTTACGGAATTCGGACGCTTGGTCACTCATTAAAGGACTTTAACAAAAAAGAAACATAGATATAACCCAACATCACATGCGCTTATAAAAAGGAGAGGACTGAGGCTGCAGCCCCCCCCCCCAAATTTTGATGTAATTGAAAAAAAAGGTGCCATAAAAACCTTAAAAATAAATTATATAAGATCACTTACTTCAGAAAAATAATTGTTATGCATGTGATAGCGTTTTAATTAGCTAACTATTCTATAAGGTGTAGATTGTTAAGTATTACATACCCCAAAATACTTCCAGGCCCTCCCCCCGAAAAGATTTTCTATAACAGCCCGTGCAACATCAATTCATGTGGAGTATTCTAAAACTAAGAAAAAAAAAAAAAAAAGACCAGATTAAAATTACTCTTATGCAACGTGAGTGTGGGATAGTTGATGGAGAGTGTTCGGGAACAAAGTGGGTGGGAAAAGTTATTATTGGATATAATGTTGGAATAGCCAAAATATTCCGGAAATCTCCTGTTATTTAATGCATTTTATTATTGACTAGCTGTCACCCGGCGTGCTATGCTTTACCTACATTCTGCATCTAGACAATCAAAAATAAATTAGAAACCAAATAGTTAATATTAAAATCTAATAACGCAAATCTGTAACTGTTCGGGCTGAGAGTTTCGACCCCGTGACCTCCGAACTGTGAGTCCTAGACGACTTTGACCTAGCCTATAACACTCCCCGTATCAAGACATACCTGTGTGCCATGTTTTTTTCAAACGGTGTAATTTTGTACAAGAAACAAACAGGTGATTTTTATATATCGTCCCTGCCTTGTCAAACTATCGAATATGAAAAATCTCGTTTTTCAGATTCGATAGTTTGGTCTTGGATTGTGGACGATACAGCTTGTAAATTGTCTTAACTCTAACCCCTTTAGAATAGCCTTTAATGCCTTTAATAAAGTATCGAATAAGACTATTTATCAATATATTTCTTGGTCAATGTATAGAATATGTTGGTTCTGTAATTTGCTCAGATTTGCATATTCGATAGTTTGTCATGGTAGGGACGATATATAGATATAATCTTCTTTATTTTTTATATTCATATATAGATATAACCTTATTTAATTTTTATTGCATTTTCAATGAAATTATTTAGATTGCAATGCTCCTTATTTATGGGGGAGTCTATTTTGATAACTTTTAATAGTGTTAAACAATTGTTAGATGTTTACAACTAACCCCAATAAATTGCTTCAAACAATCCTGAACATAATCTAAATGAAATACCTGGATCCTATTAAGTAGACCAGCGGGAGAGCTAAATTCCCGGGACAGCTAAGAGAGGGAATAGGTAATTTCCATAAGAGCTAAGGAGATCTGAAGGAATTAAGCGATAAATGGTTAATCGAGCGAACGGAATTACAAGCTTCTGGAATTCCTTTGACGGGGCTATTAACAGCTTTATGGAGTTTGGTAATTAACAGTAAATATCAAATAAGCTTTCATTCTAAGGGTAATTTAACGTTTAATTATGTTTTTGTGAGGATGTATTTAACGTAAGAGGCAAGTTATTTCTATTTACAGGACATATTTTCTAAATTCTTGCATGCTTCCATTAAATATTACACACACACACACACACACACACACACATATATATATATATATATATATATATATATATATATATATATATATATATATATAGGCAATGCCCGATATTAGCTGATAAGCCGTTTGGCGTCGATCGTCCTAATAACGACCAGGTATGGAAAGCGGTCCATTCACCACACATGGTGTTGTGGTCCCCATTCATAATACCATCGCGACAAACCGGGGCTGTTTCGTCTTCTGCTGAGTCAAAGCGATGTAGGTGCTCCAAGAGATAGTCGTGGCCAGTGGCTAGTCGAATATCGGCCATGGTGGTTTGTTCTGTCGGTGGTTGACGGCAACGTTTTAGATATATTATAGAAAATATACGAAAATCCTAAAACTTTTCATGTCTGTTAATGAAATACTTTGTTTCTCGTACTTCATTAACTCCTAACGGAACCAAAATTAACCTATCATAGATTAGATGAATTTTAAACGTCTGGACCAAGTTCCAACTGAATTAATTATTTCTGAATACCCAAATTGAAAATTAATTTGGAAAGGTAGGTGTTTCAATTTTTCTCGAAAACGGTTAAAGATGTTGCTTTAAAAATGGTTTGTACGTTATGAAACCTATAAAACGAGTACCCGCAAGGATATGAAATCGAAAACGTAAGCGTTACGATAATAATGGCCATGGTGGTTTGCTCTGTCGGTGGTTGACGTCAGGAGCCGACGTTGTAAAGTGCGGCCCACCTCTAGCTTGATTGTGTGCTTGCATAATGTGAAGTTTCACGGCAGTATTAAACAGGTGTTTGGCAGAGGCAAGACTCCCATCATATACACAAATTCCAACCTCCATTACTTTTGAGATAGTCGGCACTTCCGGATTGCATCATGAGGTCAACCTCACAAGATGGTTTCCTCCCTATGGAGGGAGGGAGGAACCGTACTAAAATGAGCGTGGGATACATATAATGTAGCTTTAAAAATTATCTATATGAAATAAAAAAATATTTAAAAAACATTCTTGAAGTAATTAGTAGGAGTTGTTCCCCAGAATTGTTTAAAAAAGTTTAAAAATTGTTTAAAACTCCTGACAGTTGCTTCAAGAATCCATTCATCCTTCCGCACCCTCAACGTCAATTTACATTTTAAAAAATATGAGCAAATAATAAAATATAAGTGATTTTAAAACGATGTTTTATATTTGGTTGATATAAAAACAATTAAAAATACTTGTGCACTTCGCTTATAAAAAGATGTGCAGGAATAAGCGAAATAAAACGCAAGTAGTTAAGTTATTAGTTAGGAATAGGAGGAATTTCAGGGCCCCTAGGTCGCCAGCCGTATATAGGGGAAAATGGGCGACTAGTGGATAGTACTGACCACACTATCTCCCTAGTGTACCGTCCAGTCGAAAATAATATACTTGTACATTACCTGAACTTCGGGGCTTCCTTTTGTCTACTTTACTGCTGATACCACAGGAACTTTACGTAACCCCACCCTTGGTCGAAGTGTAGAAGCTCTTAGCTTTGTTTTTGGAAACCTTTATTCCAGCCGACACCATACCACTCCTTCTTCAAGATCCTTTACTCGAATAATGGACTAGCCCATCGAAGCATCCCAACACCCCTGGATATAGAGTGAATTCAAGCATCCCCCTCGGAGGTCGTTGTTCTGATAAGGGTACGCATAGGGATGTTTCCCACCCCCACTTCAACAGCACCACCACATCCTAACACCCCACCACCAGAATACAGACCCTGACACCCCTTCATGCAAATACAGATCTATTCCAGCAGAATTCCCTCTTCCTCGTGTTAGGGAATGTTCGGCCACAAGCGGGAAAAAGTGTTCTCTTAGAAGGAAAACCTCCGAATTCTGTCGTTTCATTATGCGAAGCGTTTCGTTTATTCGAGGGGAGCCGGCGGAAAAATAAAAGTCTGTTTCGGGTGGTCCGGGAAATTCTTCAGTAACACAACAAGGAAAACAAATACATTTTTCTTTTTGTTTCATTTTATATGTTTTAACGAACGCTTATTATTATTTTTTGTAAAAGAACCAATGGAATACGCTGGAGTATTTAAACTTCATTAGAATTATTTATAAAAATCTAGGAGACACTGCGACTTTGTATGATAAGACGTGATTACCCAAGCGCCTAGGGTCTTGGTTTCGATTCTCACTAGGAGTGATGGCTTTTCTCTCGATAAAAGAAAATTCAAGTTTAGTGGTAGAACATTCGAGACGTCTATTGAAGGACCGGAGTTCGAAACTCAGACAACCACTTATCATGTTATCTTTGGGTGTCGACGTTTGAAGATCGAAGAAGTCAATCCCAGCAAAGGGGAAATTCAAACGGCCGTAGCATAGTACTGACTGGATTATCTCCCTAGTGTGCCATTTGTGTGTGTGTGTGTATGTGTAAATATATATATATATATATATATATATATATATATATATATATGTATATATATATATATATAGATATACGTATACATATATTTATATTTTCATCTCATTAACATATGGTAGGAAAAAGAAACCCTACTTCTTTCGCTGATTACCTAACTAGTCATTTCTTTACACATTGATATGTTACTTAGAGAATATCCCTGCAGTCTTGCTGTGTTGGGGTTGTGTAGGCCATGTGCAGTCTTTAAGAACAATGTGTCCGGGTAGACGAGGGTTGCATTCGAAATGAACACTCAGGATGCATCGAAATGAACGCTCCGTTTGTTTTATTTGTATTGAAGTCTTTAACATTACAAAATGCATTTCAGTTTCTCTTTTCGATCTGCACGTATAGGTTTTGGTCATCAAGAGCTTTCCTTTGCATTGCAAGGAGGTTTTCGATCTGCACGTATAGGTTTTGGTCATCAAGAGCTTTCCTTTGCATTGCAAGGAGGTTTTCGATCTGCACGTATAGGTTTTGGTCATCAAGAGCTTTCCTTTGCATTGCAAGGAGGTTTTCGATCTGCACGTATAGGTTTTGGTCATCAAGAGCTTTCCTTTGCATTGCAAGGAGGTTTTCGATCTGCACGTATAGGTTTTGGTCATCAAGAGCTTTCCTTTGCATTGCAAGGAGGTTTTCGATCTGCACGTATAGGTTTTGGTCATCAAGAGCTTTCCTTTGCATTGCAAGGAGGTTTTCGATCTGCACGTATAGGTTTTGGTCATCAAGAGCTTTCCTTTGCATTGCAAGGAGGTTTTCGATCTGCACGTATAGGTTTTAGTCATCAAGAGCTTTCCTTTGCATTGCAAGGAGGTTTTCGATCTGCACGTATAGGTTTTGGTCATCAAGAGCTTTCCTTTGCATTGCAAGGAGGTTTTCGATCTGCACGTATAGGTTTTGGTCATCAAGAGCTTTCCTTTGCATTGCAAGGAGGTTTTCGATCTGCACGTATAGGTTTTGGTCATCAAGAGCTTTCCTTTGCATTGCAAGGAGGTTTTCGATCTGCACGTATAGGTTTTGGTCATCAAGAGCTTTCCTTTGCATTGCAAGGAGGTTTTCGATCTGCACGTATAGGTTTTGGTCATCAAGAGCTTTCCTTTGCATTGCAAGGAGGTTTTCGATCTGCACGTATAGGTTTTGGTCATCAAGAGCTTTCCTTTGCATTGCAAGGAGGTTTTCGATCTGCACGTATAGGTTTTGGTCATCAAGAGCTTTCCTTTGCATTGCAAGGAGGTTTTCGATCTGCACGTATAGGTTTTGGTCATCAAGAGCTTTCCTTTGCATTGCAAGGAGGTTTTCGATCTGCACGTATAGGTTTTGGTCATCAAGAGCTTTCCTTTGCATTGCAAGGAGGTTTTCGATCTGCACGTATAGGTTTTGGTCATCAAGAGCTTTCCTTTGCATTGCAAGGAGGTTTTCGATCTGCACGTATAGGTTTTGGTCATCAAGAGCTTTCCTTTGCATTGCAAGGAGGTTTTCGATCTGCACGTATAGGTTTTGGTCATCAAGAGCTTTCCTTTGCATTGCAAGGAGGTTTTCGTCTGTAAAACAGGATACGTAAAATGAGAACCAATTTTCTGTTGTTTGAAATAGATGGGTTAGAAAAATATGGGTACCCTTGCATAAATTCCTAGCAAGCTAAGAATTTGCATGGAGGCTAGGGACACCATTATAATGGAATTGTGAAAAGCCTTTATCCAACAACAAATTTCGCAAAAAAGGTTTTTAGGATTTTTCAGCGAATAGTTTAGATTTATGATAAATATATTTCGGACAACAATTGTAGAACATGCAATTATGTACAAAACTTGTCCTCACACTTTTTTTCATTAGATTTACCATTTCTAAGAAAAGGCGATTGAAGAAGTTACTTTAGTTCAGAGATGGGCATAATTTTATTTATAAATAAAAATACGGATTTATTCATACTTCATATATTTGTGAATAAGAATATAAATAAATTCGTATTCATAAGTGAGAATACGAATTTATTTTTATTCACATATATTAAATATAAAAATACAAATAAAATTTTATTCGCAAATTTTTCTGCGAATAAAAATAAATTCACAGAAAAAATTGTAAATAATCACAAAAAATGTGAATATTTACAAAAAATTAAGTGATTACTAAAAAAATCACATTAAAATATACGAATAAATTTTTTTTTTTATGGAGGTACAGATGCCAAACTGTGTCCCTGGTGATCCCGCGGCGGACTCGGGGTAAACAAAAATCTAGGCGCTAATAACCTACACGTTAAACGCCTTTAAAAAAAAAAAAAAAAAAAAAAATCGCCTTCAATAACTTTCGTAATATCATCTTAATACGAATAAATTCATAATTTATTTGCGAATTTTATTGTGAATAAATTTTTATTCACAAATTATAATGTGAATAAATTTTTATTCGTATATTTTAATGTGATTTTTTTTGTAATCACTTGATTTTTTGTAAATATTCACATTTATTGTGATTATTTACAATTTTTTCTGTGAATTTATTTTTATTCGCAGAAAAATTTGCGAATAAAATTTTATTTGTATTTTTATATTTAATATATGTGAATAAAAATAAATTCGTATTCACACTTATGAATACGAATTTATTTATATTCGTATTCACAAATATATGAAGTACGAATTTATTTATATTCGTATTCACAAATATATGAAGTATGAATAAATTCGTATTTTTATTTATGAATAAAATTATGCCCATCTCTGCTTTAGTTGTATTCTCCATAATATTCATTATAGTCCGTCGGCCCGTGTACATTTTATGCAACGATTTTTAAGATTCTTCATTTTTTCACTATTGATTGTACAAGTCTTAACTAGTACAGTGCCACTTGTCAGCTGGCTAGGTAGCGGTGGGTTTGGCTGCGGGGGCGTTGCAAACTTCGGACAAATATGAAAATGTGAAACAATTTTAAGATTCATGAAATTTTTTGGAAAAACACCTTTCATTATACAATAATCATTGGCACTTGTCAGCTGGCCGGCCAGCGTTGGACTGCTTGTCAGCTGGGGGTCTAAACTTGGCAAAAATACGAAATTCTGAAACGATTTTAAGATTACTGAAATTTTGGTGGTTACTAGTACTTGTAGTGAGATTAACGAAAAATATTGTCAGCTGCTCATATCTTGGTGGAAAACTTGTCAGCTGGGGGGGTATAAGCGCTGAGCGTATGGCGCGCGCTCCGCTTTATACCGCCACCTGACAACTTTTCCACCCACATATAAGCAGCTGACAATTTGTTTCGTCAATTTTATTACGAAAACTACCTACTAACAAAATTTCAGGAATCTTAATAGAGTTTTTGACTATTTAATAGCGAAAGCATGCTTATATTGATTACAACTTCTGAATATATTGATTGTAAATAAATATTTTTATTAACAACGTTAAAATATATTATGTATTTGCATTAAGGTATGATGAAAAAATATGTCATTTATTTGTATAAAATACTATATTGGTAATAAAAAAGTATTATACAATTAATCATAATAATAATAGTATCATAATAATAATAGGGGTTCTCCCTTGGTCTAGTGGCTAGCGCGCTAGATTCATAAGCGGGAGATGGTGGGTTCGATCCCCACCGGCGCCAGAAATAGTTCTCATCTCAGGGCTCGCTGAGAAAATTCTTGGCTGCACCCTGGATGTTGGCGCTAATAGCCAAGATTTGTTGATGCGCCGTAGAAAAAAAAAAAAAATAGTATACTAATAACACTTTGTAATAAAAAGAAAGTCAATCGTTTTCTGATTCTGACTCTGCACCTTCAGAATCATCAACCCCCCCCCCGCAGTAATTGCGCGGTCATCCTCTTCTTGGTGTCTTTCAGCTGAAAATACTAATTATTGTTATTGATAAAATGATTAAACATTAATAAAGCATAGAAAATAAATAATTTTAATATCTTCAGTGAATTGCTGATCTCGAACAATCATATCAACTACTCGACGGAATTGTTCGCCGTCAAACCATTTACAGGTTTATATATTATCTTTAATATCCCATCCGTAATCCAGAGGAGTTAAACTTGAAGGTTCTTGTTTCTTTATTCTAGTTTTTTAAACATCGTCGTATAGGTATTTTTTTTACATAGGTATCTACATTACAGTAGATTTATACCTACTCGATATTAGGCGTATAGCCATCGGGGATCAACCATACACGCTGCTAGGATTGCTAAAACGTGACGAAGCTCTACACCTCATAAGGATTGTTTAACTGTAGTGTGTATAGAGTGTCTGACACAGCAGACATACAGACAAACATACAACAATTCTATAAATCATTGTTTTGGGTACAATTGCGTTGATAAAGGCCCCCCATAGTATTTTTACTCATATATCTTGCATGTACAAACAGCGATCCGTTAGAATTTTATTATATGTGAAGATAGATTACGGCTAGTAGTGGTAAGTTGGTAAATCGGGTCCAGAATAAACCCCCCTCCTAATAAACCCATTTACTTTATTTTTACAACATATTTTTCTATTAATATTTCCACAAACGAATATCGAGTTTCGTCCGAGCGACTTTGGTTCCAGAGTAAACCCCTCCTCCAGATGAACCAATTTTTCTGGTTAAGGAACTCGTTAAATCATTTGCTAAGAGAATACTATGTACAAAGTTTCGTGACAAAAAAATCCTCTGGTGTATATCGAATTAACGATAGTTCATGAAATGTTGGACGTGATTCTTTACATTGGCATAACTTTTATAGCTTTTTCATTTATGTGCCGATTCGCATGAAACAAACACTAAATGTTAAGTGAAACGTACCACAATATATTAGTGAATATTGCAACTAAATCGGATTAGCCGTTTCTGAGATTAGCGCGCACGGATAAACAGACAAACAGGCAAAAATTTTAAAAATCATTGTTTTGGGTACTATTGCATTGATAAAGGTCCCCAATAGTATTTTTCCCCATCTTCCAGATACAGACAACGATCCCTTAGAATTGTATTATTTGTATAGATTTGTATAAAGGTATGATGAAAAAATATATTATTTATTTGTATAAAATACTGTAAAAATTATTATATAATTTATTTATAATAGTAATAGTTACCTAATAAAACTTTTTAATAAAAAGAAAGTCTGACTCTTCACCTTCAGAATCATTACTTTCGATATTTGTAGTGTTTGTGAGGTCATCCTGCTGTCTCTCATGTGAAAATACTAATTATTGGTATTGAAAAAATGATGAAACATTAATAAAGCAAAGAAAATGAATAATTTTAATATCTTGAGTGAATTACTGATCTCGAACAATCATTTCAACTACTGGAGGTAATTGTTCGCCATCAAACCATTTACATGTGTACATTTTATTCATATTATTATTAGATGTTAAAATTTGGATGAATATGGGAACGTGAACAAACCAAACTATTTAGATAATAATAAGTTATTTTTAACACAAGGCGAAACACTGTGCCAAGCGTTGCCTGATTTTCACGCATTCACAGGCGAAAATTTTTTATGTGCTATGTATTTTATACAAATAAATGATATATTTTTTCATCTTACCTTAATGCAAATACATAATATATTTTAACGTTGATAATAATAATATTTATCTACAATCAATATATTCAGAAGTTGTAATCAATATAAGCATGCTTTCGCTATTAAATAGTCAAAAACTATATTAAGATTCCTGAAATTTTGTTAGTAGGTAGTATTTGTAATAAGATTGACGAAACAAATTGTCAGCTGCTAATATGTGGGTGGAAAAGTAGTCAGCTGGCGGTATAAAGCGGAGCGCGCGCCATACGCTCAGCGCTTATACCCCCCCCCCCCCAGCTGACAAGTTTTCCACCAAGATATGAGCAGCTGACAATGTTTTTCGTTAATCTCACTACAAGTACTAGTAACCACCAAAATTTCAGCAATCTTAAAATCGTTTCAGAATTTCGTATTTTTGCCAAGTTTAGACCCCCAGCTGACAAGCAGTCCACCGCTGGCCGGCCAGCTGACAAGTGCCAATGATTATTGTATAATGAAAGGTGTTTCTCCAAAAAATTTCATGAATCTTAAAATCGTTTCACATTTTCATATTTTTCCGAAGTTTGCAACGCCCCCCGCAGCCAAACCCACCGCTACCTAGCCAGCTGACAAGTGGCACTGTACTAGTTAAGACTTGTACAATCAATAGTGAAAAAATGAAGAATCTTAAAAATCGTTGCATAAAATGTACACGGGCCGACGGACTATTATGTTGTCTAGGTTAATGTGTCCCTGTTCTACCTGCTCTTCTTGCTAAGGACCCAAGCAAAACTACCGGCACATCCATAAAGCTGGAGATGTTGGGGCATCCACCATTTCTAAGATGGCTGCTCTCACATTTTATAATACTAAACTTGTGTAATTCCAACTTCTGTATAAGTTAGCTACTGTCGGTTTCCTGTGCATTGACGACTCAGTAACGCTTTCATTCCAGATTTTCGGATGTGTGTCCACAATTTTCACGAAATACCAACAATAAAAATGTTTATTTCTAGTCAAAGCTTTCCAAATGACACTAGGGATAAGAATGGAACCGCGTTAAGATGACGCAGTTCCTGTGAGTCGGACTTTTTTATTTTAAGCCAGTAATAAAGTTGTTATAAAAAGCCTCAATGCTTTAATTACTGCAAATTGAGTTTTTTCTTCGGATGAACGTAAGGAACAAAGAATTAAAAACTTGTTACGACAATATCTTTTTTGCGCTCCTAAAAACTGGAAGTTAGAGTGCATTCGTATTATGCGCTCCTAAAAACTGGAAGTTAGAGTGCATTCGTATTATGCGCTCCTAAAAACTGGAAGTTAGACTGCATTCGTATTATGCGCCCCTATAAGACTGGAAGTAGACTGCATTCGTATTATGCGCCCCTATAAGACTGGAAGTAGACTGCATTCGTATTATGCGCCCCTATAAGACTGGAAGTAGACTGCATTCGTATTATGCGCCCCTATAAGACTGGAAGTAGACTGCATTCGTATTATGCGCCCCTATAAGACTGGAAGTAGACTGCATTCGTATTATGCGCCCCTATAAGACTGGAAGTAGACTGCATTCGTATTATGCGCCCCTATAAGACTGGAAGTTAGACTGCATTCGTATTATGCGCCCCTATAAGACTGGAAGTAGACTGCATTCGTATTATGCGCCCCTATAAGACTGGAAGTAGACTGCATTCGTATTATGCGCCCCTATAAGACTGGAAGTAGACTGCATTCGTATTATGCGCCCCTATTAGACTGGAAGTTAGACTGCATTCGTATTATGCGCCCCTATAAGACTGGAAGTAGACTGCATTCGTATTATGCGCCCCTATAAGACTGGAAGTAGACTGCATTCGTATTATGCGCCCCTATAAGACTGGAAGTAGACTGCATTCGTATTATGCACCCCTATAAGACTGGAAGTAGACTGCATTCGTATTATGCGCCCCTATAAGACTGGAAGTAGAGTGCATTCGTATTATGCGACAATTTTGGGATGGAATTACGATTTTCGCACATTTTAGAACAATTTCGCCTCAAAGAATTGCGTATTTGATGGTAGTTTGGCTCCAACTGATATTCAAGTAGGTTGAACCATAGAATTCGTAACATTACAGCAAAAAGTATTTTCGTCAAACGGTGAGATTTTCTGTTCTTAGCTCTGGATAACGATATCGTAGAAAAGTACTAAGATGACACTTTTCCTGAGACCTCGCGATTTTTAAATATGCTTAGGACCAAAGTTTAAAATCTGTATTAACCTAAAGAATTAAGATTATGTTGAATTAAACCACTTTAAGGAATTCTGAGGTTATGATATCCTCATGAAATCTTCGCTAAGCAGCTAAGCCTCATCTGGATTTATGAAAGGCTAATATTGGGGCTTTGCAGGGACCTGGAGCAGTACTTAGCGCGGGATAATGGAGGATTTGGCGGGAATAGAGTGCTGGAAGGGATGTAAACTCGGATCAGCTGTTGGGTCTAGGTCATACCGTCTCCTTAATATTCGGGTTATTAGATGAACAATGAACTTTTAAATTTAAATGTATATATATATATATATATATATATATATATATATATATGGGAAACGACTCTATATAGAGACGATATATGGGAAGTAAGATGCCCAGGAATATGTAGTCGATATAGCCCTGAAATTCTAGGGCTAAACCCATTCCCTCTAGGTATACCGAAGCCATTCCCTCTAGGGCTGTAATTACAGCTGCTCTGGGAATTGTCCTTCCGCCATTATTATCTTCCTGAATTCCCTGTGAATTCTCCCATATTGGGGTTTTCATCCAATACTTGCTGCTTCTTTTAATGAATGTTATCTCATATTGGAGCTACTTTCCGAAACGAGTTACGCCAGGATTGATTCAGTTACTGTCCTAGGATATACTCCTTTAACACGTCGACTGTCAGGCCCAACGCATAGTCGGAGTAAGGATTGTCTCGCCGTGTGTTGGGTCCGACTATGCGTCGACTGTCAGGCCAAACGCATAGTCGGAGTAAGGATTGCCTCGCCGTGTGTTGGGTCCGACTATGCGTCGACTGTCAGGCCCAACGCATAGTCGGAGTAAGGATTGCCTCGCCGTGTGTTGGGTCCGACTATGCGTCGACTGTCAGGCCCAACGCATAGTCGGAGTAAGGATTGCCTCGCCGTGTGTTGGGTCCGACTATGCGTCGACTGTCTCCTACCTTTCACTTCGGTACCCCAGGAGAAGCTTACAAACAACTAGGATCAGTCAGGCTTGCAGTATTTCAAGTCCCACGTTGGTTCGGAAAGATTCGACTTCCTTCAATTTTATTTTTTGAATTTTTTTTTGGACTTGAATCAAAAGCGGCTCTGGTGAGCTATTTTTATTCGTTTATATATTCAGTTTTAAGGTTTTTTTTTGGGAAACACTAAAATGGACATTGGGCTGCATTTAGTAATTTGGGTGCCAGCGAGGATTGATTGGAGGACGCATAGTTTTTCGCACGTTGCTTCCATTGGGATAAAGTCATACGGCTGATGGTCTCCAAATATTCCGTCACGGGTCGCACGGAAATTCATTTTGGAAAGAAAATCATTTTTAAAAGTTGGGTATATTTCACATGAAGACCGCACATTCAGGAGCACATATCGTCGATACAAATGCAAAGTAACGAATGTGAAAAAATGCATCTTCTTGAATCTTAGATCACTCTATTGAAGGGAAAGTATTCCACTATCAAAAGGTCACCCAATTCTTGCTTCTAATTCCCTTCAAGAACACCTGTACCTACTTCAACCTTGGCTAACTAAATGGAGAATCAAAGTAAATGCAGAAAAATCTAGCCACGCAACATTCACACTTCGTAAGTCAAGCTGCCCACCAATAACCCTCCGAAACATTATAATCCCGCAGAAATCGATAGTAAAATACTTAGGACTGATATTAGACAAAAGTTTAACTTGGACGCCACACATAACTCAGAAAAGACAGGAACTAAACAGACTTTTTAGACTTTTATCACGCTTATTGGACAAACGCTCGAAACTTTCATTGACTAACAAACGACTTATATACAATACCGTACTCCGACCAATATTGACTTATGGACTAGAACTCTGGGGTTCCACTAAACATTGTTAATTTCCAATACCAACAAAATTACTGGAAATATGTTTACATATTGTTGTAATTATCAATAAAGGTTTAAAAAAAAAAAAAAAGAAAAAAAAAAAAAAAAAAAAAGGGTCAAATCTGCCGAATATTTGACTGTCCAAAAAACAGTTATAAATAAATACTTATCCACTCTGAAAAGTGGTATTTAACATTCGATAATTGTAGCGACGATGTCATACTTTTCACATCATAAGCCTTTCCTGACAATTACTGATGCGAAAGAGATAAATAGATAGGTACATGCAAGATAATTAGATAGGTACCTGCAAGATAAATAGATAGGTACATGCAAGATAAATAGATAGGTACATGCAAGATAAATAGATAGGTACATGCAAGATAGGTACATGCAAGATAAATAGATAGGTACATGCAAGATAAATAGATAGGTACATGCAAGATAAATAGATAGGTACATGCAAGATAAATAGATAGGTACATGCAAGATAAATAGATAGGTACATGCAAGATAAATAGATAGGTACATGCAAGATAAATAGATAGGTACATGCAAGATAGGTACATGCAAGATAAATAGATAGGTACATGCAAGATAAATAGATAGGTACATGCAAGATAAATAGATAGGTACATGCAAGATAAATAGATAGGTACATGCAAGATAAATAGATAGGTACATGCAAGATAAATAGATAGGTACATGCAAGATAAATAGATAGGTACCTGCAAGATAAATAGATAGGTACATGCAAGATAAATAGATAGGTACATGCAAGATAAATAGATAGGTACATGCAAGATAGGTACATGCAAGATAAATAGATAGGTACATGCAAGATAAATAGATAGGTACATGCAAGATAGGTACATGCAAGATAAATAGATAGGTACATGCAAGATAGGTACATGCAAGATAAATAGATAGGTACATGCAAGATAAATAGATAGGTACCTGCAAGATAAATAGATAGGTACATGCAAGATAAATAGATAGGTACATGCAAGATAGGTACATGCAAGATAGGTACATGCAAGATAAATAGATAGGTACATGCAAGATAAATAGATAGGTACCTGCAAGATAAATAGATAGGTACATGCAAGATAAATAGATAGGTACATGCAAGATAAATAGATAGGTACATGCAAGATAGGTACATGCAAGATAAATAGAGAGGTACATGCAAGATAAATAGATAGGTACATGCAAGATAAATAGATAGGTACATGCAAGATAAATAGATAGGTACATGCAAGATAAATAGATAGGTACATGCAAGATAAATAGATAGGTACATGCAAGATAAATAGATAGGTACCTGCAAGATAAATAGATAGGTACATGCAAGATAAATAGATAGGTACATGCAAGATAAATAGATAGGTACATGCAAGATAGGTACATGCAAGATAAATAGATAGGTACATGCAAGATAAATAGATAGGTACATGCAAGATAAATAGATAGGTACATGCAAGATAGGTACATGCAAGATAAATAGATAGGTACATGCAAGATAGGTACATGCAAGATAAATAGATAGGTACCTGCAAGATAAATAGATAGGTACCTGCAAGATAAATAGATAGGTACATGCAAGATAAATAGATAGGTACATGCAAGATAAATAGATAGGTACCTGCAAGATAAATAGATAGGTACATGCAAGATAAATAGATAGGTACATGCAAGATAAATAGATAGGTACATGCAAGATAAATAGATAGGTACATGCAAGATAAATAGATAGGTACATGCAAGATAAATAGATAGGTACCTGCAAGATAAATAGATAGGTACATGCAAGATAAATAGATAGGTACATGCAAGATAAATAGATAGGTACATGCAAGATAGGTACATGCAAGATAAATAGATAGGTACATGCAAGATAAATAGATAGGTACATGCAAGATAGGTACATGCAAGATAGGTACATGCAAGATAAATAGATAGGTACATGCAAGATAAATAGATAGGTACATGCAAGATAAATAGATAGGTACATGCAAGATAAATAGATAGGTACCTGCAAGATAAATAGATAGGTACATGCAAGATAAATAGATAGGTACATGCAAGATAAATAGATAGGTACATGCAAGATAAATAGATAGGTACATGCAAGATAGGTACATGCAAGATAAATAGATAGGTACATGCAAGATAGGTACATGCAAGATAAATAGATAGGTACATGCAAGATAAATAGATAGGTACATGCAAGATAAATAGATAGGTACATGCAAGATAAATAGATAGGTACATGCAAGATAAATAGATAGGTACATGCAAGATAAATAGATAGGTACATGCAAGATAAATAGATAGGTACATGCAAGATAAATAGATAGGTACATGCAAGATAGGTACATGCAAGATAAATAGATAGGTACATGCAAGATAGGTAAATGCAAGTAATACGCAATTCATTACAAGAAATTAATACCTGATTTTTATTTACTTTACAAACGATATTTCCACGAACGAAATTATTTCTCTTTAATGGAAGATTAGCCAAAGCTAGTAAATGAGTTTGATGAAGATGTAGTATTTCGTAACACATTCTTGTGACGTTTCTTCTTGGTTTACCGACTCTAATAAAAGCCTGTTTGGCACTAAAATTGAAACAATAAAAATACTTTATTACGCCGTTTCAAAGAAAGACAAACTTTAATGAAGCAATTTATGTGCTGTAACATGTTTCGGTGAATGTGTTTGTCTGCTGCGCTGTTCATCGTTCCAAGGTTTTAGGTTTCTCGTTAATTCTCCTTGTATATCGCTTGTAAAGACCTGAGGTATGATTTTAAGGAGATTCCGATGCGTACATACAGTTTGTAAGGTTATCCAATAAAATTGTATTAGTTTTGGGATTCCCACGAGGGGTGGTGGATTTTCTTTAGAAAAAAGAAAAGGCATCAGCCCTATCCTGGCTAGAAAAGGGTAGTAACCTATAGATAACCCGTCCTAAAATTCGTAGTTAATAATAAATGGACGTTAAAATATAATAATAATAATAGTAATTTTGTAGAAGTTAACTGTTTGTTCTCGAAATGTTAGTTTTTGTTTTGTTGTTTTGTATGGTACTTAGGTATTAGCTTCAACGCAGGTTAAAGAACCTGCTCCCAGAGATCTGGATCATCACGAGGGTAGAGATCTGGATCATCACCAGGGTAGAGATCGGGATCATCACGAGGGTAGAGATCTGGATCATCACCAGGGTAGAGATCTGGATCATCACCAGGGTAGAGATCTGGATCATCACCAGGGTAGAGATCTGGATCATCACCAGGGTAGAGATCTGGATCATCACGAGGGTAGAGATCTGGATCATCACGAGGGTAGAGATCTGGATCATCACCAGGGTAGAGATCTGGATCATCACCAGGGTAGAGATCTGGATCATCACCAGGGTAGAGATCTGGATCATCACCAGGGTAGAGATCTGGATCATCACCAGGGTAGAGATCTGGATCATCACCAGGGTAGAGATCTGGATCATCACCAGGGTAGAGAGCTGGATCAAGGTGTCAGTTTAGTTTTTCCCAATATGGCGAAGGGATTATCAACGATTTGGGTTGACTAGAACTTCAATATAAACTTGATAGAGCGAAAACGCGTAGCACTTGTGTTAATGGCACAATTGCTATGCGTTTCCTCTCGCTCAAGGTTATGTCGAAACTCTAGTCAATCCAACTTCTTGATAATATAGATCACTGGTTTTTAGGTGGATAATGGACCGATGTGCAATTTAACTGTGCTTCCTTGGTTTCGGTAATATAAACAACAAACTAGGAAATCCCGTAACAAGAAACAAAGAAACACCAATCGCGTAAAAAACACCAATGTAAAAATGAATTACGTTCTAAATAGAAAAGGAATATGACGGTTTCAATGGCCAATAGGATTGCTTATAGGAATAGACCAATAGAAATGCCTGCTGATGGGTTGATGCTTATTATCCAGATCTCCGAACGAGACCTACATCTTTAACCTGTGTTGAAGCTAATAGATACGTACCTAAGTACCTTTGTTTTTATAAAACTGTGAGATGTTTTCAATCAGACGCCTTGAACCTACATAAAAGCTCAATTTCCCAACTTGAGGCGACGCGGTAAGCCGATCCGGTGGCCTGGAACCTCCGCAGGTTTCCGGGTTCTGTTCTGAAGAAAGAGTTCCGACTAGACTGTTCCTCCCGCTGGTACTCAACACTAGTTATCTTCCTCCTGGTTGACCAGGGAGTTGATGGTCAACCATCGAAAATCCTCATTCATCATCAATGGGTACTTACGTATTAGCTACACCACACGTTACAGAACTGGCTCACGGTCCGAGGTCTGGATCATCAGCGCAGGCGCAAAATCCAATTGAATTTTTGCTAATATGGCCACGGAAAGACCATATTATCAACGAGTCAATATAAATTTGATCGAGCGGAAACGCGTAGTACCTGCGGTGTAGGTAATACTTTAGTACACTGTAATTTCCCTTGGTGTTCTAGAGTTTCTGCAGCAGATAAATTCTCTCTGCCTACTGTCTCAGGATTGATTCCTGTCATAATACCATTAAATGCGAGGATATTATCCTCGCATTTAATATCCTCGCCATATTATGTCGACTTATCTCCGTTTATTTTTATTTTCCGTACAAAAAATCACTCGACAGAGTTAAATGCGAGATGTCCTTCAAATAAGTCTCATGACTCCTGATGTACTTACCCTTGGTTCCCAAGACTCATCAGTATCTGAGAAAGTCTCATAGAAACGCAACAACAACAAGATATTCTCACTGCCTATTCTCAGGGTAGTCTAGCTTCCTATTTCTCAGACTACTCTTCTTCCTGGTAACTAAAAAAACATTAAGGATATATCTATTTAGCCTCTGAAAAACATTAAGGATATATCTATTTAGCCTCTGAAAAACATTAAGGATATATCTATTTAGCCTCTGAAAAACATTAAGGATATATCTATTTAGCCTCTGAAAAACATTAAGGATATATCTATTTAGCCTCTGAAAAACATTAAGGATATATCTATTTAGCCTCTGAAAAACATTAAGGATATATCTATTTAGCCTCTGAAAAACATTAAGGATATATCTATTTAGCCTCTGAAAAAACATTCAGGATATATCTATTTAGCCTCTGAAAAAACATTAAGGATATATCTATTTAGCCTCTGAAAAAACATTAAGGATATATCTATTTAGCCTCTGAAAAAACATTAAGGATATATCTATTTAGCCTCTGAAAAACATTAAGGATATATCTATTTAGCCTCTGAAAAACATTAAGGATATATCTATTTAGCCTCTGAAAAACATTAAGGATATATCTATTTAGCCTCTGAAAAAACATTAAGGATATATCTATTTAGCCTCTGAAAAACATTAAGGATATATCTATTTAGCCTCTGAAAAAACATTAAGGATATATCTATTTAGCCTCTGAAAAACATTAAGGATATATCTATTTAGCCTCTGAAAAAACATTAAGGATATATCTATTTAGCCTCTGAAAAACATTAAGGATATATCTATTTAGCCTCTGAAAAACATTAAGGATATATCTATTTAGCCTCTGAAAAACATTAAGGATATATCTATTTAGCCTCTGAAAAAACATTAAGGATATATCTATTTAGCCTCTGAAAAACATTAAGGATATATCTATTTAGCCTCTGAAAAACATTAAGGATATATCTATTTAGCCTCTGAAAAACATTAAGGATATATCTATTTAGCCTCTGAAAAACATTAAGGATATATCTATTTAGCCTCTGAAAAACATTAAGGATATATCTATTTAGCCTCTGAAAAACATTAAGGATATATCTATTTAGCCTCTGAAAAACATTAAGGATATATCTATTTAGCCTCTGAAAAACATTAAGGATATATCTATTTAGCCTCTGAAAAACATTAAGGTCGATGTTCTCGACATGGTCCGACTGGTGGAAAGTATTACTCCCCAATTTTGGGCTGAAGGTGTTGTATTTATAACATTTTTCCCTGTTGAAGCATCAATAGGATGCGAAACTTGTTGGGAAATAGATATTGTGAAGAGAAAGATTGAAAGAGAAAATGTGGTATAATGCTCTACATATAGAGTATAGGCGGGATAGAGTACGCAGTCGGGTAAAAGAACGCATTGGAATATAGGACTGTTGGCTGGACTATAGGCGGGATAGTGTACGCAGTCGGGTAAAAGAACGCATTGGAATATAGGACTGTTGATTAGACTATAAGCGGGATAGAGTACGCAGTCGGGTAAAAGAAGGCATTGGAATATAGGACTGTTGATTAGACTATAGGCGGGATAGAGTACGCAGTCGGGTAAAAGAACGCATTGGAATTTAGGACTGTTGATTAGACTATAGGCGGGATAGAGTACGCAGTCGGGTAAAAGAACGCATTGGAATATAGGACTGTTGATTGGACTATAGGCGGGATAGAGTACGCAGTCGGGTAAAAGAACGCATTGGAATATAGGACTGTTGGCTAGACTATAGGTGGGATAGAGTACGCAGTCGGGTAAAAGAACGCATTGGAATATAGGACTGTTGGCTGGACTATAGGCGGGATAGAGTACGCAGTCGGGTAAAAGAAAGCATTGGAATATAGGACTGTTGATTGGACTATAGGCAGGATAGAGTACGCAGTCGGGTAAAAGAACGCATTGGAATATAGGACTGTTGGCTGGACTATAGGCGGGATAGAGTACGCAGTCGGGTAAAAGAAAGCATTGGAATATAGGACTGTTGATTGGACTATAGGCGGGATAGAGTACGCAGTCGGGTAAAAGAACGCATTGGAATATAGGACTGTTGATTGGACTATAGGCAGGATAGAGTACGCAGTCGGGTAAAAGAACGCATTGGAATATAGGACTGTTGATTGGACTATAGGCGGGATAGAGTACGCAGTCGGGTAAAAGAACGCATTGGAATATAGGACTGTTGGCTGGACTATAGGCGGGATAGAGTACGCAGTCGGGTAAAAGAAACCATTGGAATATAGGACTGTTGACTGGACTATAGGCAGGATAGAGTACGCAGTCGGGTAAAAGAACGCATTGGAATATAGGACTGTTGGCTGGACTATAGGCGGGATAGAGTACGCAGTCGGGTAAAAGAACGCATTGGAATATAGGACTGTTGATTGGACTATAGGCGGGATAGAGTACGCAGTCGGGTAAAAGAACGCATTGGAATTTAGGACTGTTGATTGGACTATAGGCGGGATAGAGTACGCAGTCGGGTAAAAGAACGCATTGGAATTTAGGACTGTTGATTGGACTATAGGCGGGATAGAGTACGCAGTCGGGTAAAAGAACGCATTGGAATATAGGACTGTTGATTGGACTATAGGCGGGATAGAGTACGCAGTCGGGTAAAAGAACGCATTGGAATATAGGACTGTTGATTAGACTATAGGCGGGATAGAGTACGCAGTCGGGTAAAAGAACGCATTGGAATATAGGACTGTTGATTGTACTATAGGCAGGATAGAGTACGCAGTCGGGTAAAAGAACGCATTGGAATATAGGACTGTTGGCTGGACTGTAGGCGGGATAGAGTACGCAGTCGGGTAAAAGAACGCATTGGAATATAGGACTGTTGATTGGACTATAGGCGGGATAGAGTACGCAGTCGGGTAAAAGAACGCATTGGAATATAGGACTGTTGGCTGGACTATAGGCGGGATAGAGTACGCAGTCGGGTAAAAGAACGCATTGGAATATAGGACTGTTGATTGGACTATAGGCGGGATAGAGTACGCAGTCGGGTAAAAGAACGCATTGGAATATAGGACTGTTGGCTGGACTATAGGCGGGATAGAGTACGCAGTCGGGTAAAAGAACGCATTGGAATTTAGGACTTTTGATTGGACTATAGGCGGGATAGAGTACGCAGTCGGGTAAAAGAACGCATTGGAATATAGGACTGTTGATTGGACTATAGGCGGGATAGAGTACGCAGTCGGGTAAAAGAACGCATTGGAATATAGGACAGTTGATTGGACTATAAGCGGGATAGAGTACGCAGTCGGGTAAAAGAACGCATTGGAATATAGGACTGTTGGCTGGACTATAGGCGGGATAGAGTACGCAGTCGGGTAAAAGAACGCATTGGAATATAGGACTGTTGATTGGACTATAAGCGGGATAGAGTACGCAGTCGGGTAAAAGAACGCATTGGAATATAGGACTGTTGGCTGGACTATAGGCGGGATAGAGTACGCAGTCGGGTGAAAGAACGCATTGGAATATAGGACTGTTGGCTGGACTATAGGCGGGATAGAGTACGCAGTCGGGTAAAAGAACGCATTGGAATATAGGACTGTTGATTGGACTATAGGCGGGATAGAGTACGCAGTCGGGTAAAAGAACGCATTGGAATATAGGACTGTTGGCTGGACTATAGGCGGGATAGAGTACGCAGTCGGGTAAAAGAACGCATTGGAATTTAGGACTTTTGATTGGACTATAGGCGGGATAGAGTACGCAGTCGGGTAAAAGAACGCATTGGAATTTAGGACTGTTGATTGGACTATAGGCGGGATAGAGTACGCAGTCGGGTAAAAGAACGCATTGGAATTTAGGACTGTTGATTGGACTATAGGCGGGATAGAGTACGCAGTCGGGTAAAAGAACGCATTGGAATATAGGACTGTTGATTGGACTATAGGCGGGATAGAGTACGCAGTCGGGTAAAAGAACGCATTGGAATATAGGACTGTTGATTAGACTATAGGCGGGATAGAGTACGCAGTCGGGTAAAAGAACGCATTGGAATATAGGACTGTTGGCTGGACTATAGGCGGGATAGAGTACGCAGTCGGGTAAAAGAACGCATTGGAATATAGGACTGTTGGCTGGACTATAGGCGGGATAGAGTACGCAGTCGGGTAAAAGAACGCATTGGAATATAGGACTGTTGATTAGACTATAGGCGGGATAGAATACGCAGTCGGGTAAACGAACGCATTGGAATATAGGACTGTTGATTGGACTATAAGCGGGATAGAGTACGCAGTCGGGTAAAAGAACGCATTGGAATATAGGACTGTTGGCTGGACTATAGGCGGGATAGAGTACGCAGTCGGGTAAAAGAACGCATTGGAATATAGGACTGTTGATTAGACTATAGGCGGGATAGAGTACGCAGTCGGGTAAAAGAACGCATTGGAATATAGGACTGTTGATTGGACTATAGGCGGGATAGAGTACGCAGTCGGGTAAAAGAACGCATTGGAATATAGGACTGTTGATTGGACTATAGGCGGGATAGAGTACGCAGTCGGGTAAAAGAACGCATTGGAATATAGACTGTTGATTGGACTATAGGCGGGATAGAGTACGCAGTCAGGTTAAGAACGCATTGGAATATAGGACTGTTGATTGGACTATAGGCGGGATAGAGTACGCAGTCGGGTAAAAGAAAGCATTGGAATATACACTGTTGATTAGACTATAGGCGGGATAGAGTTCGCAGTCAGGTTAAGAACGCATTGGAATATAGGACTGTTGGCTGGACTATAGGCGGGATAGAGTACGCAGTCGGGTAAAAGAACGCATTGGAATATAGGACTGTTGATTGGACTATAGGCAGGATAGAGTACGCAGTCAGGTTAAGAACGCATTGGAATATAGGACTGTTGATTAGACTATAGGCGGGATAGAGTACGCAGTCGGGTAAAAGAACGCATTGGAATATAGGACTGTTGGCTGGAATATAGGCGGGATAGAGTACGCAGTCGGGTAAAAGAACGCATTGGAATTTAGGACTTTTGATTGGACTATAGGCTGGATAGAGTACGCAGTCGGGTAAAAGAACGCATTGGAATATAGGACTGTTGATTGGACTATAGGCGGGATAGAGTACGCAGTCGGGTAAAAGAACGCATTGGAATATAGGACTGTTGATTGGACTATAAGCGGGATAGAGTACGCAGTCGGGTAAAAGAACGCATTGGAATATAGGACTGTTGGCTGCACTATAGGCGGGATAGAGTACGCAGTCGGGTAAAAGAACGCATTGGAATTTAGGACTTTTGATTGGACTATAGGCGGGATAGAGTACGCAGTTGGGTAAAAGAACGCATTGGAATTTAGGACTTTTGATTGGACTATAGGCGGGATAGAGTACGCAGTCGGGTAAAAGAACGCATTGGAATATAGGACTGTTGGCTGGACTATAGGCGGGATAGAGTACGCAGTCGGGTAAAAGAACGCATTGGAATATAGGACTGTTGATTAGACTATAGGCGGGATAGAATACGCAGTCGGGTAAACGAACGCATTGGAATATAGGACTGTTGATTGGACTATAAGCGGGATAGAGTACGCAGTCGGGTAAAAGAACGCATTGGAATATAGGACTGTTGGCTGGACTATAGGCGGGATAGAGTACGCAGTCGGGTAAAAGAACGCATTGGAATATAGGACTGTTGGCTGGACTATAGGCGGGATAGAGTACGCAGTCGGGTAAAAGAACGCATTGGAATATAGGACTGTTGATTAGACTATAGGCGGGATAGAATACGCAGTCGGGTAAACGAACGCATTGGAATATAGGACTGTTGATTGGACTATAAGCGGGATAGAGTACGCAGTCGGGTAAAAGAACGCATTGGAATATAGGACTGTTGGCTGGACTATAGGCGGGATAGAGTACGCAGTCGGGTAAAAGAACGCATTGGAATATAGGACTGTTGATTAGACTATAGGCGGGATAGAGTACGCAGTCGGGTAAAAGAACGCATTGGAATATAGGACTGTTGATTGGACTATAGGCGGGATAGAGTACGCAGTCGGGTAAAAGAACGCATTGGAATATAGGACTGTTGATTGGACTATAGGCGGGATAGAGTACGCAGTCGGGTAAAAGAACGCATTGGAATATAGACTGTTGATTGGACTATAGGCGGGATAGAGTACGCAGTCAGGTTAAGAACGCATTGGAATATAGGACTGTTGATTGGACTATAGGCGGGATAGAGTACGCAGTCGGGTAAAAGAAAGCATTGGAATATAGACTGTTGATTAGACTATAGGCGGGATAGAGTTCGCAGTCAGGTTAAGAACGCATTGGAATATAGGACTGTTGGCTGGACTATAGGCGGGATAGAGTACGCAGTCGGGTAAAAGAACGCATTGGAATATAGGACTGTTGATTGGACTATAGGCAGGATAGAGTACGCAGTCAGGTTAAGAACGCATTGGAATATAGGACTGTTGATTGGACTATAGGCGGGATAGAGTACGCAGTCGGGTAAAAGAACGCATTGGAATATAGGACTGTTGGCTGGAATATAGGCGGGATAGAGTACGCAGTCGGGTAAAAGAACGCATTGGAATTTAGGACTTTTGATTGGACTATAGGCGGGATAGAGTACGCAGTCGGGTAAAAGAACGCATTGGAATATAGGACTGTTGATTGGACTATAGGCGGGATAGAGTACGCAGTCGGGTAAAAGAACGCATTGGAATATAGGACTGTTGGCTGGACTATAGGCGGGATAGAGTACGCAGTCGGGTAAAAGAACGCATTGGAATATAGGACTGTTGATTAGACTATAGACGGGATTGAGTACGCAGTCGGGTAAAAGAACGCATTGGAATATAGGACTGTTGATTGGACTATAAGCGAGATAGAGTACGCAGTCGGGTAAAAGAACGTATTGGAATATAGGACTGTTGGCTTGACTATAGGCGGGATAGAGTACGCAGTCGGGTAAAAGAACGCATTGGAATATAGGACTGTTGATTAGACTATAGGCGGGATAGAGTACGCAGTCGGGTAAAAGAACGCATTGGAATATAGGACTGTTGATTGGACTATAGGCGGGATAGAGTACGCAGTCGGGTAAAAGAACGCATTGGAATATAGGACTGTTGGCTGGACTATAGGCGGGATAGAGTTCGCAGTCGGGTAAAAGAACGCATTGGAATATAGGACTGTTGATTGGACTATAGGCGGGATAGAGTACGCAGTCGGGTAAAAGAACGCATTGGAATATAGGACTGTTGATTGGACTATAGGCGGGATAGAGTACGCAGTCGGGTATAAGAACGCATTGGAATATAGGACTGTTGATTGGACTATAGGCGGGATAGAGTACGCAGTCGGGTAAAAGAACGCATTGGAATATAGGACTGTTGATTAGACTATAGGCGGGATAGAGTACGCAGTCGGGTAAAAGAACGCATTGGAATATAGGACTGTTGATTGGACTATAGGCAGGATAGAGTACGCAGTCGGGTAAAAGAACGCATTGGAATATAGGACTGTTGGCTGGACTATAGGCGGGATAGAGTACGCAGTCGGGTAAAAGAACGCATTGGAATATAGGACTGTTGATTAGACTATAGGCGGGATAGAGTACGCAGTCGGGTAAAAGAACGCATTGGAATATAGGACTGTTGATTGGACTATAGGCGGGATAGAGTACGCAGTCGGGTAAAAGAACGCATTGGAATTTAGGACTGTTGATTGGACTATAGGCGGGATAGTGTACGCAGTCGGGTAAAAGAACGCATTGGAATTTAGGACTGTTGGCTGGACTATAGGCGGGATAGAGTACGCAGTCGGGTAAAAGAACGCATTGGAATATAGGACTGTTGATTAGACTATAGGCGGGATAGAGTACGCAGTCGGGTAAAAGAACGCATTGGAATATAGGACTGTTGATTGGACTATAGGCGGGATAGAGTACGCAGTCGGGTAAAAGAACGCATTGGAATTTAGGACTGTTGATTGGACTATAGGCGGGATAGTGTACGCAGTCGGGTAAAAGAACGCATTGGAATTTAGGACTGTTGGCTTGACTATAGGCGGGATAGAGTACGCAGTCGGGTAAAAGAACGCATTGGAATATAGGACTGTTGATTGGACTATAGGCGGGATAGAGTACGCAGTCGGGTAAAAGAACGCATTGGAATATAGGACTGTTGATTGGACTATAGGCGGGATAGAGTACGCAGTCGGGTAAAAGAACGCATTGGAATTTAGGACTTTTGATTGGACTATAGGCGGGATAGAGTACGCAGTCGGGTAAAAGAACGCATTGGAATTTAGGACTTTTGATTGGACTATAGGCGACATAGAGTACGCAGTCGGGTAAAAGAACGCATTGGAATTTAGGCCTTTTGATTGGACTATAGGCGGGATAGAGTACGCAGTCGGGTAAAAGAACGCATTGGAATTTAGGACTTTTGATTGGACTATAGGCGGGATAGAGTACGCAGTCGGGTAAAAGAACGCATTGGAATTTAGGACTTTTGATTGGACTATAGGCGGGATAGAGTACGCAGTCGGGTAAAAGAACGCATTGGAATTTAGGACTTTTGATTGGACTATAGGCGACATAGAGTACGCAGTCGGGTAAAAGAACGCATTGGAATTTAGGACTTTTGATTGGACTATAGGCGACATAGAGTACGCAGTCGGGTAAAAGAACGCATTGGAATTTAGGCCTTTTGATTGGACTGCATGAAAATTTAGTTTTGGCGTGTTAGGATTACGAATAGCATGTTCGTAGGAACAGATATAGCATTATGCCCACTATTTTTGCGTTTTAGCTAGTCTACCAATATAGAAGAACACGCCACGTCGTCATGGGCTGTTCTCAATTTCTCTAAGTTTTATGAGGTAAAACATTCTTTTAGTACTTTTGTATGTAATATTTATAACTTTGAACGAATAAGCATACCATATTTTCTAATAATTTTCCTTAGTATTAAAAAAAAAAGTGTAGAATAGTAGCTACACACTGCTTATAAAGTTAGTGGGCCATTTGTTAGCTATAACTGCTAGTGCCTCCTCTTAGCCACCCATGTGCGAACTCTTTACCTCAAAGTAGACCAAGAAATGACACTTTTTTCTGATAACATTCTCATTTTTCTGAGTGTTTATAAAGTACAACGAAACCTTATATACTTTTTTCTGTACTTATTAAATAACATTGACTAAAAATTGGAGGTTTGTATCATTTATAAATTCCAAGATATAACCCGTAATCCACTAGGTGCGTACTCTAAACCTCCCTTACCCTACTCTCAAATATATAAATATCCAGCTTTCGCATTTCTGAGAAGGAAGTATCAATTCTGCTAAAGTATAATTAAGAAAACCTAAAACGCCGCTATAGATGTGTGTGGTGTATAATTCCACAGCTATAAATGGAATGTTGCCCATTATCCATGACACCAGCGGAAGCTTTGACACCAGCCGCCGAGACCTGCTGATTGCAGGCTCCCAACCATACATTATCTCTGGGAGAGGATCCGCCGACAGCTGTCCAACGAAGCAATTAGTCGAGATTCTTTGGAATGACGCCAGGACTCTGAAGGTGCTACAGCTGGAAGCTCCTTCTATACAGGGGTTACAGTGTACTTGTAGAATGGAAGGTCAAACACTGACGCCAGGACTCTGAAGGTGCTACAGCTGAAACCTCCTTCTATACAGGGGTTACAGTGTACTTGTAGAATGGAAGGTCAAACACGGTTATAAATCCATCTAGTCTTGATAAGCTTGTCTACCGTGTCAAACTATCGAATATGCAAAATCTCGTTTTCAGCTACGAGACTTTGCTATTGGATTGTGGACGATACGGCTAGTCGTAAATTGTTTCAACTCTAACCCCTTTAGAATAGCCTTTAATAAAGTATCGAATAAGGTAATTTTCAACATATTACTTGGTCAATGGCTAGAATATGTTGGTTCTCTAGTTTTCTCTGCATATTCGATAGTGCGACATGGTAGGGACGATACGGCGCGTTTGGCTCATTATGTTTCTTTGATGCGTGGAAGAGCTTATGGCCTACTCCACGCCAAATGAGCCAAAGTACAATTTTTGAAAGATTCATTTATAATATTTTAACTCTTAGAATCGCCTAACCAAATGCATCAGGAATATAGTTCTAATTTTTTTTAAGAGGGTTTTTTATTGCACGTTTAGCCTCTTTAAATTTGATATATTTTAAATTTATTTATTTTTCTGAATACTATATTTTTTAAACTCCGGTTTTACAAATGTAACCAGCTTCACACGTATGTGTATGTATTTTCATGTGTTTCCCCCGAAATTTGTTGAGCGTTATTCCAGAAAATAGAATTGATTTTGCTGGAAGTGCATGTTATGGAATATAATGGATGGGATTGAAGTGAGCACAAAAAAGTGATATAAATATCTTATTAAAGAATTAGATAAAAAAAAAAAAAAAAAAAAAAACATTAAATAATACTAGATTCTGTTAATAAGGAATTGTGTATGGATGTAGAGGGAGATACAATCTCTGAGAAGTACAAGGGGTATCGAGTACGAATGCACGAGATGGTAGCGGCACGCCATCTAACCATTATCACTTGCCTTACTCAGCACTGATATCTCTTATCAGAGGCTGCTGTTATCACCTGTCACTTGCTTATCATTCTTATCAGTATCTGTTTTCACTCATCACTTGCTTATCCAACCCTTTCCCCGAGGCCAGTAGATAGCTCTATATACTCCTCTCTGATATCCCTTATCATTATTACCAATAGCGGATATCACTTGTTACCTCCTAACTACTGTTATCAGAGGCTGTTATCACCTTCGCCTGCTTATCATTCTTATCAGATGCTGTTTTCACCTCTCACCTGCTTATCATTCATATCACAGGCTGTTATCACCTCTCACCGGCTTATCATTCTTATCAGATGCTGTTATCACCTGTCACCTACTTATCATTCTTATCAGTATCTGTTATCACTCATCACTTGCTTATCCAACCCTTTCGCCGACGAAAGTAGATAGCTTTATATACTGCGCTTCCATCAGTAGTCACCTGCTAATCGTCCCTCATAGTCTGCTTTATTTACTGCTCTATGATATTCCTTATCATTATTATCAGTGGTTGATATCACTTGTCATCTGCTTGCCACTGTTATCAGAGGCTGATATGCCTTATCACTATTATCAAACCATCTAGATATCTCCTCCACTCCATTGCCATCTTCCTACTCCTTCTTTTCGGGACTGACAGTTGGCTGATTTCGTGAAATATTCCCACCTTTAATTTCGGTGTCTACAATCACTGTTATCTTTCACCACCTACTTACTATTATGAAGACATCCACTTAGCTGCTTCATATGCCCACCTTAGCTGCTTCATATGCCCACCTTAGCTGCTTCATATGCCCACCTTAGCTGCTTCATATGCCCACCTTAGCTGCTTCATATGCCCACCTTAGCTGCTTCATATGCCCACCTTAGCTGCTTCATATGCCCACCTTAGCTGCTTCATATGAAACAATATTTTAGATTTTATTAGTAGATCTATGTTGTTTTTGATTCAATTAGCTGTTATTTGTAATCCCCCTCCCATAAATATATGTATATATAAATCATTTAATACAAAATGTGTGTGTATATGTGTTTTTTGCTTGGTACTCCTTTGTTGCTTGGTACTCCTTTGTTGCTTGGTACTCCTTTGTTGCTTGGTACTCCTTTGTTGCTTGGTACTCCTTTGTTGCTTGGTATTCCTTTGTTGCTTGGTACTCCTTTGTTGCTTGGTACTCCTTTGTTGCTTGGTACTCCTTTGTTGCTTGGTACTCCTTTGTTGCTTGGTACTCCTTTGTTGGTTGGTACTCCTTTGTTGCTTGGTACTCCTTTGTTGCTTGGTACTCCTTTGTTGGTTGGTACTCCTTTGTTGCTTGGTACTCCTTTGTTGCTTGGTACTCCTTTGTTGCTTGGTACTCCTTTGTTGCTTGGTACTCCTTTGTTGCTTGGTACTCCTTTGTTGCTTGGTACTCCTTTGTTGCTTGGTACTCCTTTGTTGCTTGGTACTCCTTTGTTGCTTGGTACTCCTTTGTTGGTTGGTACTCCTTTGTTGCTTGGTACTCCTTTGTTGCTTGTTGGCTACACTTACTACACTTAGAGTAACGAACAAACTATATAAAAATATTTAAATGTAAGATATTTCTCCATTGTAGTAAAAATGCTATTGAAAGTTGCCCTGAAAATTGCCTAGAATTCCTTAGCTAAAAATGAGAAGGGCCATGGAGTGTATAGGGGCGTAAGGAAGCAGACAAGCGAGAGTAATGGCGAATTGTGGCCCTTAAATGGGCCGTTAGATTGGATCCTCTCTCCTCATCCATCTTCTACAGCACATACTTCCAGATTTCCTTTATGCTTTATAATATTTATCATATATAATAAGAAGGCCATATTGCTGCTCCTTATATTATGCACATAGAATACATAAGTGACAAGCGATTATTTCCGATACTTCCTTCAGCAATATGTTGGGTGGGTTTTCAAAAATTTAATTTAGGACTTCCCGAAAGAATGGCAGGTATATAGGGAGCACAAGAAATTGTGCTTTTCGTTAAAGAAATTGTCGTATCTTAACCGATCCTACCTTTTATGTGCCGTTATATAATAATGCCAAAGGGGTGAGGTTAGATGAGTGGTAGAGCACTGGACTAATATGCTGGAGGACCTGAGTTCAAATCCCGAGCATAGTACTAAAGATTTTATATTCTAGTGTCTTCGTTCATGGGTTGGATTCGGCCTCCCTGATCGTCCCTAGGCCAGCTTATCCTGTAATTAATTTACTAATGGGTGCCTGCAAAGTGGAAAATCAGGTGCCTGAAGCATAAACTGACCAAACTATTTTCCTAGTGTGCCGGATAGTCAACAATCAGATACCTCTGCAGTATCTGCCTCTTTGGGCCCTCGTGGCCTTTTACGGGACTGATTTGTGTATATATGTGTGTGTGTTTTGTTTTAAGCTGCTTCGTTGGGAATTATATGTGTATGTTGCGATGCGGCGTCTTTATCCAGCGGTCTTGCTCATACTTAGTGCGAAATATTTTCTCTGCTCTCCCAGCTTCTTCTGGCTGTTATTCATTCTTATGAATATAATATATATATATATATATATATATATATATATATTTATATATATATATATATACGGTTTACTGTCAACAAAGAAGTTCGAATAGTGCCCAAAAATTCTTAATCTTGAACCAAAGGACTGGTGTGGATCCCAGTAGAGCCCCCAATAGATCACTGCTTTTTGGGCGAAAAGCAGGGGAACGAAATCTTTAGGAAATGAAAAACTCTTTCGTTTATAACTTACCTATATTGGATTATTATGCCTCGCTCTTTCTGTCCTGATGGAGACTTCTTAAAGAAATATTTCGTATTTTATTGATGGCTTTTTCTTGTTAAGGTCTTCGTAATTAGTTAACCTTTTTCAACGAGTCACTTCCATGAGATTCAATGTGGATTGAACAAGATAATACCCAATCAATGTAATCACTCCTTCAATGTGCATTCTCATTGAACTGATACCGTATATTTCTGCCGGGGACATTGAAAAGAGCAGCTAATGATTTTTAATAATATTTATAGAAATATTTTAAATTATAATCTGGCTGAAGAGGCGCCAAAACCGCGTGAAAAATGGAGAGTGAGGCATACACATTGTGGAGTTAAAGTAATTCCGTTGATTTTTATATTCCGGACAATCCGCCAAATTTAATTAATTTTCATTATGCATTAATATCCCCTAAAAGAAACATACATAACTCATTTGTCTAAGTAGCAGGTCATCTAGTTAATAATTGATCCTACTTTAGATTGGACTACAGTGGAACATGGATAATTCGAAATCGTGGTTAATTCCAATATTTCTCTCGGTACGTAGAATTTAGGGCATAAACAATGTAAAAAAATCGTGGTTAATTCGAATAAAATTTTGGATAATTCGAATTTTTTACGAGTCTTTACCTCCAATGGGAGGTATTCCATCTTAAATATTGTGAAAATATTCCTGCACAAGAAGCGCAGTCTAGTTCTTGGACTCTAGGAGTTCTGCAAAGTGGTGGGTCGGGCTTCCTCCCTTCCAGGGATGTAGGGGTCTCATAGTCTAGTTCTTGGACTCTAGGAGTTCTGCAAAGTGATGGGTCGCGCTTCCTCCCTTCCGAGGGTGGTTATAGTTTCATCCTGTCGTTTTATCCTAGAATTCCCTTTTACCATCCCTCCCATCTTCATTTCTTAATCAGTTCTAAGTCAGTCAACGCCTAGATCTCTTGTATTGTTTGTGCCTTGATTTTCTGGTGTACAGCGCAGTTCAGTGAGTTGTTGATTTACGATTTCGAAGCCTAGAAGTTATAAAACTTTAATGTTGCCAGAGAAAATAGCTGCAATTAAAGAAGTTGAAAATGGAATAAAGAAAAAATCTGAAATTGCCAAGGACTTTGGAATTCCTCCTAACACTTTATCAACTTACCTGAAAAATGAAGAAAAAACCTCTCCCATGAAAATGACTTTTATCAAAATAATAGACTTTTCTTTTTACTTTTTTGATAAATTATTTATTACTTTTGTTCGTAATTATCAATTTATGAAATATTTGTTATTGTGTAAATAAAATGTATGTATTTTTTTAAATTAAAAAATGTGGAAATGTGAAATTCTAGTTTTTACTCCTTTATTTTCAAAAACTTTTGCAATTCGAATTTTGGATAATTCGAACTTTTTTAACGGTCCCTAGGGGTTCGAATTATCCAAGCTCTACTGTATTTATACCAATGCTTGATAAGTGATATCACTAAGGACAGAGCGTTAGAAAGTAAGGTTAAATTTTGTATAGAGGATTGTATCTAGAAGTGATTGTGAGATATCTGTTATTGACAGGTGTGGGCTGCGTGTAGAGAATCGCCGATTTATAATTCCATCGAGGAATCGTGAGCAGGGATTGGAGTGAATTATAGAAATAACAGGATTATCCTTGTAGCTGGAGGTTATCGATATGGAATCCTGGAGGAATAAAGGATACAGGATATGGTGGAAGCACTGCAGTGCAAGCCAAGTTCCGACCTACGCACACTGTTTTTATATTCAGGAAGTATTATAGCCGATATTTACCCTTTCATAACTTAGAGGTAGTTAAAGATAAACTTATACCGCGCTAAGATGATGCAGTTCCTGCGAGACGGACTTTATTTGGTTCGTGTACTTAGAATCATGGGATTCAGTTGAAACGTTTTCTGCGTGTTCAACTTTCATCAAAACTAATATGTTGAAATTTTGGTTACGTTTGGAGTTAAGGAAGGGTTAGAATAACATATTTTAATAACAGACATGAAAAGTTTTGGTAACTTTGTATACTTTCCTTAATATCTCGAAAACGGTTGAGAATCTTGGTAAACGGAAGATTACCATTAGAAAGCTTACTAAATGCTCTACAAAAAAGGTTCTGAAGAAAGTTTTGATTATGAGATGTCAATCAGAGAAATAATTGCTTAAAACATTAAAGTAATTGATTTCGCTTATTCGAACTGTTCTTTTTGTCTGTTTTTATTATTTGTTATTTTTTAATTGCTTATAGTTGGATAATGTATTTGATAATAAAACAGGTTAAGTAAAATAAGAAAAACAATTTAATGTTAGAAATATGGATTTCCAAGATATACCTTTTCAACTGCCCAGCGGGGGACTTTCTGGGGTTGGCCGACCCATCCAGGTAAGATCATAAATCTACACCTTTCTAGAAATGTGGACCCAAAATAATAACTGTTTCTATTTTAATCATTCCGAATGAGACTAGGGATAAGAACGGAACCGCGCTAAGATGATGCAGTTCCTGCGAGTTGGACTTTTTTATTAATAAATATTGCTTGCTGTAATATATTCTGAACTTTTTCATTTATGTTTTACAAGCCTAAAAGTATTTCTTACAAATACGAGTTATCGAAGGGTTAGTTACAAACCATATTATATAAATACGAGTTATCGAAGGGTTAGTTAGAAACCATATTATATAAATATAGCAGTGATTTTAAATACTTAGAAATACGAGTTATCGAAGGGTTAGTTAGAAACCATATTATATAAATATAGCAGTGATTTTAAATACTTAGAAATACGAGTTATCGAAGGGCTAGTTAGAAACCATATTATATAAATACGAGTTATCGAAGGGTTAGTTAGAAACCATATTATATAAATACGAGTTATCGAAGGGTTAGTTAGAAACCATATTATATAAATATAGCAGTGATTTTAAATACTTAGAAATACGAGTTATCGAAGGGCTAGTTAGAAACCATATTATATAAATACGAGTTATCGAAGGGTTAGTTAGAAACCATATTATATAAATATAGCAGTGATTTTAAATACTTAGAAATACGAGTTATCGAAGGGCTAGTTAGAAACCATATTATATAAATACGAGTTATCGAAGGGTTAGTTAGAAACCATATTATATAAATATAGCAGTGATTTTAAATACTTAGAAATACGAGTTATCGAAGGGCTAGTTAGAAACCATATTATATAAATACGAGTTATCGAAGGGTTAGTTAGAAACCATATTATATAAATATAGCAGTGATTTTAAATACTTAGAAATACGAGTTATCGAAGGGTTAGTTAGAAACCATATTATATAAATATAGCAGTGATTTTAAATACTTAGAAATACGAGTTATCGAAGGGCTAGTTAGAAACCATATTATATAAATACGAGTTATCGAAGGGTTAGTTAGAAACCATATTATATAAATACGAGTTATCGAAGGGTTAGTTAGAAACCATATTATATAAATATAGCAGTGATTTTAAATACTTAGAAATACGAGTTATCGAAGGGCTAGTTAGAAACCATATTATATAAATACGAGTTATCGAAGGGTTAGTTAGAAACCATATTATATAAATACGAGTTATCGAAGGGTTAGTTAGAAACCATATTATATAAATATAGCAGTGATTTTAAATACTTAGAAATACGAGTTATCGAAGGGCTAGTTAGAAACCATATTATATAAATACGAGTTATCGAAGGGTTAGTTAGAAACCATATTATATAAATATAGCAGTGATTTTAAATACTTAGAAATACGAGTTATCGAAGGGCTAGTTAGAAACCATATTATATAAATACGAGTTATCGAAGGGTTAGTTAGAAACCATATTATATAAATATAGCAGTGATTTTAAATACTTAGAAATACGAGTTATCGAAGGGTTAGTTAGAAACCATATTATATAAATATAGCAGTGATTTTAAATACTTAGAAATACGAGTTATCGAAGGGTTAGTTAGAAACCATATTATATAAATACGAGTTATCGAAGGGTTAGTTAGAAACCATATTATATAAATATAGCAGTGATTTTAAATACTTAGAAATACGAGTTATCGAAGGGCTAGTTAGAAACCATATTATATAAATACGAGTTATCGAAGGGTTAGTTAGAAACCATATTATATAAATACGAGTTATCGAAGGGTTAGTTAGAAACCATATTATATAAATATAGCAGTGATTTTAAATACTTAGAAATACGAGTTATCGAAGGGCTAGTTAGAAACCATATTATATAAATACGAGTTATCGAAGGGTTAGTTAGAAACCATATTATATAAATATAGCAGTGATTTTAAATACTTAGAAATACGAGTTATCGAAGGGTTAGTTAGAAACCATATTATATAAATATAGCAGTGATTTTAAATACTTAGAAATACGAGTTATCGAAGGGTTAGTTAGAAACCATATTATATAAATACGAGTTATCGAAGGGTTAGTTAGAAACCATATTATATAAATATAGCAGTGATTTTAAATACTTAGAAATACGAGTTATCGAAGGGCTAGTTAGAAACCATATTATATAAATACGAGTTATCGAAGGGTTAGTTAGAAACCATATTATATAAATACGAGTTATCGAAGGGTTAGTTAGAAACCATATTATATAAATATAGCAGTGATTTTAAATACTTAGAAATACGAGTTATCGAAGGGCTAGTTAGAAACCATATTATATAAATACGAGTTATCGAAGGGTTAGTTAGAAACCATATTATATAAATATAGCAGTGATTTTAAATACTTAGAAATACGAGTTATCGAAGGGTTAGTTAGAAACCATATTATATAAATATAGCAGTGATTTTAAATACTTAGAAATACGAGTTATCGAAGGGTTAGTTAGAAACCATATTATATAAATATAGCAGTGATTTTAAATACTTTTCATTACTATATTAACTTTTGATTTCTATATTTATATAATATAGAAATCAAAAGTCGCGTGCTAAACGATATCATACACTCCGAAAACTACCTTTTTCTTTCCCAACCTAATCCTACCTACTGGCCTTCCGACCTAAACAGAATCCCCGATATTGTTGACTTCTTCGTCTCTTCTGGCTTAGGAGGCATTTACTCTTCGGTGAAGACTCTTGATGACCTTTCCTCTGATCACTCTCCTCTCCTTCTTACCCTTAGTTCCTCTCCGATCCCCCTTCCTCCTAAACCTACTCTTACCCCTGGACCTGTGGACTGGCCATTGTTTCAATCAACAGTAGACTGTTTTATTGATCTGAAAGCAGCACTGAAAACACAACAGGACGTGGATAGAGCTGCAGAAATAGTTACACAGGCCATACAATTCAGCATGAAAGTCGCAAGCAAGCAACGTAAACCAACGCCCTCTCCTCAACATTCAAAACTCCCTCCTCAAATCCTTGAACTCTTGTCAGCAAAACGCAGAGCACGAGCCCAATGGCAGAGATCCCGATACCCTTCCGATAAAACCTTATTCAACAACCTGACGAGACGGCTAAAAGACGAACTTAAAAAATTTCGAACTGACAATTACGATACTTACCTTTCCTCCCTCTCCACCAGTGACAACTCCCTATGGCAAGCAACAAAGCACATCTTAAAATTCCAACCGACCTCATCTCCTTTACGCCAAGAGAATGGTTCCTGGGCCCGAAGTGACGAGGAAAAAGCAACATTATTTGCCGACCATCTCCAATCCGTATTCACTCCAAATCCTGAAACTAATCCCACATTCACTACTGAAATCCTGAACTCTCTTGATGAACCTCTTCCTCTTTCGAAACCACCTAAATCCATCAGTCCTGCAGATGTCAAGTATACAATTCACCATCTCCCTCTTAAGAAATCTCCTGGTCCTGATCTAATAACTGCCAATATCCTTCGACACCTGTCACACAAAACCCTGATGTTCCTTACCCTAATATTTAATAGCATCCTTCGTACTACTCGATTTCCCTCATCCTGGAAGCATTCCGAAGTAATCCTTATTCCAAAACCCCTTAAATCTCCAATACTTGCCAGCTCCTATCGCCCTATTAGCCTACTCCCAATAATTTCAAAAGTATTTGAAAAACTCCTGTACAGAAGACTCCTACCCATAGTAAACTCAAACGATAAAATCCCTGATCACCAGTTTGGCTTCCGCACCCAGCATTCCACTACCCAACAAGTCTTTCGTGTAGTTGACACCATTTCATCCACACTTGAGCAAAAAGGTTTTTGTTCCGGGGTCTTCCTTGACGTGGCACAGGCCTTTGATCGAGTGTGGCATCCCGGACTCCTTCACAAACTCAAAACACTCCTTCCTTTCCATTTCTATCTTATCCTACAATCATACCTTGAAAATCGTACATTCCATATCAAATACGGCTCTTCAATTTCCTCTCCTCGAACCATTAAAGCAGGTGTTCCCCAAGGCAGCATTCTAGCTCCTCTCCTTTATTCTATATTTACGTCAGATATCCCAACAACCCCAAATATCGTCACTTGTACATTTGCCGATGACACTGCATTCCTTATATCCTCTCCCGACCCTAAATTGGCATCTGAAAAACTTCAAAACTACCTTAATGACGTCGAGAAATGGGTCAACAAATGGAGGATTCAAATGAACCCAGAGAAATGTACGCATGTAACTTTCGCCCTGCGACGAGCTGAGTGCCCTCCTGTAAAAATCCACAATATCCCAATACCCCAATCTAACGAGGTTCGATATTTAGGATTCCACCTCGACAAGCGACTTACCTGGAAAACACACATAAAACACAAGAGACAAGAACTGAACAAACGCTTCGGACTTCTCCGACGACTAATTGGACTCAAATCAAAACTAGACACAAAAAACAAACTGACAATATACAAGACCATAATAAGACCGATATGGACATACGGCATAGAACTTTGGGGATCAGCTAAGCCATCAAATATAAAAATTATCCAACGTTTCCAATCTAAAGTCCTCCGTAAAATCCTTAACGCTCCTTTCTACGTTTCAAACCTGACCATCCATCGAGACACTGATATACCCTTTGTCCATGAATTAGCCAAATCCCGATTCCTGACCTTTTTCTCAAAACTCCCAGCCCACCCCAATCCTCTTGGTAGATCCCTCTCTTCCAACGTCATCCCAGATAATCCTCCTCGACGCCTTCGCCGCCATTGGCCACGAGACAATTTACTACTGGTTAATTTGCCTGACTCATAAAATAATGTAAATAGTGTAAATATTGTAAATAATGTATATAGTTTAAAAAAGAGACCAATTTTTAATTAAAGAAAGAAATACAATAACTTTCATTGGGAGTGGCAGGAATGTCTGCCTCCTCCCCTCATCTCATTCACTATGTTTTATGTATATTTTGACCAATTTTACTTATTGTACATAACTGTACAGATTGTAAATTACCAATAAAGATCAAAAAAAATTTTCCAACAAAAAAAAAAAAAAAAATATTTATATAATATGGTTTCTAACCTTAAATAACCTGTAAAGAAGTAATAGATAACCTGTAAAGAACCTCTTAGCTAATCCGTTAGTAGCAAAATCACGACAGATACTGCAAATGGCAAAACGACCCTTTTAGCGCGGTTCCTCCCTCCCCCATAGGGAGGAACCCCGCTTATAAGGTTGATACAATGAAACAATCCGGAAGTGCCGACTAGAAAATTTTGCGTTTCAGAACCCCTAGAGACCGAAAATGATGGTGGTTCAAATTTGTATATATATATATATGTATATATTTATATATATATATATATATATATATATATATATATATATATATATATATATTTGTCTGTTCGCTCTCTAGCTCGAAGACGAATGGTCCGATTTTGATGAAATTTGGTACAAAAATCCGTCGTCCAATTTGAAAGGTCAAGTTCGTTAACCAGCGAAATCCGCCTACCGGAAGATGGCGTTTGGGGCGAAATTCGCGCAAAAAAAATCGTAACGCTTACGTTTTTGAGTTCATAAGCTTCTAAGTACTCGTTTTATATGATTCCTGGGCTAGGAAAACGAATGAAACCATTTTCAAGGCGATAGCTTTAACCGTTTTTGAGAAAATTGGAAAAATATTTTTTGAATACCGTTTTTGGTTTGGGTACTTAGAATCATGGGATTCAGTTGAAACTTTATCTGCATGTTCTACTTTCATTAAAACTAATATGTTGAAAGTTTTGTTACGTTTGGAGTTAAGGAAGGGTTAGAATAAAATATTTTATGAACAGACATGAAAAGTTTTGGGAAGTTCGTATACTTTCATTAATATCTCGAACACGGTTGGGAAATCGTGGTAAGTGGATAGAAACTATTTGAATGCTTACTAAATTCTCTACAAAAAAGATTCTAAAACTATTTTTGATTAGGTTATGTCAATCGGAGAAATAAGTGCTTAAAACTTCAAATACGTCTGTTTTGTTCTTATGAACGGGTTTTTGTCGTTCTTGTTGTAATTTTTGTCTCTTTCCCTTCGTTTTTTATTGCTTTTTAGTTTTGTAATTTCTTATGTTGCGAAAATTTTGTGTGTAAAACAGGATATGAAAAATGAGGCCAATTTTCTGTTGCTAGAAATAATATAAATTTTGGGAACTTTCTTTAATATCTCGAAAACTGTTGAGAATTTTGGTAAACGGAAGAATACCATTAGAAAGCTTATTAAATGCTCTACATAAAAGGTTCTAATAAAAGTTTTGATTAGGCGATGTCAATCGGAGAAATAAGAGCTTAAAGCTTTAAAGTAATTGATTTCGCTTATTCAAAGTGTTCTTTTCGCCTGTATTTTATTCCTTGTTATTTTTTAATTGCTTATAGTTGGATAATGTATTCGAAAATAAAACAGGTTAAGTAAAATAACAAAAACAATTTATTGTTAGAAATATAGATTTCCAAGATTCCAAGACCTTGCAACTAGCGGGACGGTTTCTTGTGTTGCCGACCCTTCCAGGTCAGATTGTAAATCCTACCTTTCAAGACTGGTGGAACCAAAATATAACTGTCAGGGTTCGGTCACTGCTACTTAATAAAACTACATTTTATCGTAAAAATGGTTTTATTGTGCCGACGTTTCGGCTTGAACTTCAAGCCTTCATCAGGGCTGTAAATACAAGTAGGACATATTTAACACTAATATATGCACATATCTATGTAAATATATATATATATATATATATATATATACATATATAATATATATATATTTATATATATGCATATACACATACACATATACACGCACACATATGTACATATATATGCCCACATACCTACACATATGGGGTATGTATTATTAAGTAGCAGTGACCTAACCCGGACAATCCCTACCTTGCATCATCAACGGTCAACGATCTCCTCTCAACAAAATAATAACTGCTTCTATTTTAATCTTTCGAAATTAGACTAGGGATAAGAACGGAACCGCGCTAAGATGAGGCAGTTCCTGCGAGTCGGAATTTTTTTCAGTAAATACTTCTAGAGTAGGTAGGGGTGCGTTTTTTATTACTTCTGAATGACACTTGCTGCACATTTCAGCAGGCTTCGTCTTCTAGGTACCCATAGGACCCATACTAGGACCCATAGGACCCATTCTAGGTACCCATAGGACCCATACTAGGACCCATAGGACCCATTCTAGGTACCTATAGGACCCATACTAGGACCCATAGGACCCATTCTAGGTACCCATAGGACACATTCTAGGACCCATAGGACCCATTCTAGGTACCCATAGGAGGCGGAATATACTGACTTCAGCCCAAATATAATATTTACTTTCACAGCTTTGGAAAATCAATGGTTGGCTTCTTTCAAATTGTTTATTGATTTATTTCATTTTACTTTTTTTTGTTATTGTCAATTTGTTCGTAGCATATCTGTATCATCGGACTGTTCGTAGCATATCTGTATCATCAGACTGTTCGTAGCATATCTGTATCATCGGACTGTTCGTAGCATATCTGTATCATCGGACTGTTCGTAGCATATCTGTATCATTGGACTGCTCGAAGCATATCTGTATCATCGGACTGTTCGTAGCATATCTGTATCATCAGACTGTTCGTAGCATATCTGTATCATCAGACTGTTCGTAGCATATCTGTATCATCGGACTGTTCGTAGCATATCTGTATCATCAGACTGTTCGTAGCATATCTGTATCATCAGACTTGATAATTGTACTTTTAATTTGTACAGATTTCAAATTAATAAAAAAAAAAAAAAAAAAATAGGTGGTTACTAAATGATCCTTGTAAGAACTGCAGTCGAGTTCGTGCTGAGATTATGCTAATCTCCGGACTGCAGCAAAAAACCTATGCAGTTTTGCATTTCTATCTAATTGCAGTCATGTTCTCTTAATCAGTTACACCGCCTTAATTACAGTATCTCTATCCTACTTCTTTGGAATCCGTCTCTCTGTCTCTCTCTCTCTCGTATCTCTTTGCAGGTCTGTCTCATTCTCTCATTATCCGTTTCATGACCTTTAAACTCTAGATTTTTAAAGTGGGAGAAACGTTAATGAAATCCTTCGCATACTTAATTGGAAAATAATATGGAACATTAAAATTTAAGAAGACAGGTATAGTTGGGATTCGGCTAGGAGAAAAACGTCAGACTTTCAAAAAGAAATCTGTATTTGGACGTTTCGACTGCACAATGGCAGCCTTCTTCAGCACTAGAGAATGCCTAGGGGGGAGGGAGGAAGACCTCGAGGACAACTTAGGTAACCATGGTTGGAAGTATCAGACTTCCAACCATTCCAATACTATAATTTCTTTTTGAAAGTCTGACGTTTTTCTCCTAGCCGAATCCCAACTATACCTGTCTTCGTATCTCTGCAGCGGCTAACTATCTCCATCTACATTAAAATTTAATATTCGAATTAAAACCTTCATTTTAGGTATTATCATGATCTCCCTTGATTTCCCGTTGGTCCCTTTGATAATGTACAAAACTAAATAAACGTTCTACGAAACAATAAAGTAAATAGAAAAGTCCGACTCGTAGGAACTGCGTCATCTTAGCGCGGTTCCGTTAATATCTCTAGTGCTAATAGTAAAGGAATAGAAGCAGTTAAGATAAGTTAAATACCACAACGGGAAATTGATTTTATCATAAACAGATATTGTTCCATCCTCTTTCTCAACATTCGTTCTTGGAATCACTATAACAATGTTTCTCATTTTATTACCTTATTTTACTAAAATAATAATTCTACTGTTAAATTATTTGTATCACCTAATCTCGTAAACGGTGACAGATATCGTTTTAAAAATGGTTTCACTCGTTCTCCTATGTTAAAAAACCTTTGAAACGAATATCTGCAAGGATATGAACTCGAAAACTTAAGCGTTCCGTTTTTTTTTCGCGCGAATTTCGCTCCAAAAACTATCTTTCGGTACACTGATTCTGCTGGTTAACGAACTTGATCTTCCAAATTAAACGAAAGATTTTTGCACCAAATTTCATCAAAATCGGACCATTTTTGGCACGGCTGGAGAGCGAACAGACAAATATAAAAATTTGTCTGTTCCTATATATACAAATGCTAACCATCGTATTCATGATCTATGGAAACATGAAATTTTCTAATCGGCACTTCCGGATTGCGTATGAGGTCTTCAATATATACCGTTGAGCCTTCATGCATTACATTAAAACTACTATTAATTATTCTACTTATTGCAATATTTTCATTGTTCTCCCTATGAAACTTTGCCTCTTGGTGAACCCATATTTTGGTATTTGGTCCGGGGTCTATAAATGGTCAGATATATCAGTGGATGGTCCCCTGCCATCAACTCGGAAACTGAAATGCTCCGAACTTCGCCGTCCTGTGCTATTGTTCTTCAAGTCTCGGGTCAAACTATCTAAAAACCTTTTTCACATATATAAATTACAATAAAAATATACAAAACACTAATAAATTATAATACTAAACAGGAATTATAGAGTAATATGCCTGCCGACGACACTCGCCAAGCCAGCTATTTAGTAGTTGAATTTATGACTGGTTCGACAGGCTCCCCGTCAACATGGACTTCATGACCAGTCATAAAAGGTCCAGGAATTATACTTATTATATTTTATGGGTTTGTAAATTTACGGAAGTTTACGAAGCCTAAATGGTTAAACATCGGATGTTGAATATATTTTAAGTACGCGATAGGTACACTTTCAATTTATTATTTTTTAAAACTTTGAAATGAAAGAGTTAAAATTATTTATAAATGCACACATTTCTTCGAGATACAGATTTTTATTTCTAGGGGATTGATCAAAATTTTGTATTTCCATAATTTATTTTACTGGAAGCTCTATTCGTGTTATTATATTCGTGATATTTTATCATGTTATATTATTTTTTAAAGCAAAGTTTTTCTCTCTGATATTTTATACGTTACTAAGAAGACAAGACTATATACCGAAATTCCATTACAGACATTATACGGTTACAGGAAAACATGATATACTTCAAGAATATTTCAGCATGACAGAAATATGAATGCCGAAAAGGCAGAATTTTACCGTGTAAACAGCACATATTCTACTACATAATAAATTCAAAGGACATTTATACCGTTTTAACCTGAGAAAAGGATACGATATAATAGTCGAAGGGCTTTTTATAACCTGAGGACTGGGCTTGATCATATCGTCCCTACCATGTCAAAACTATCCAAGCTGAAAAATCTTGTTTTCAGATTGGAGACTTTGCTCTTGGATTGTGGACGATACGGCTTGTTGTATATTGTCGCAACTCTAACCCCTTTAGTGTAAGACTATTTTTCAATATATTACTTCCTCAATGGATAGAATATGTTGGTTCTCTAGTTTGCTGAGATTTGCATATTCGATAGTTAGGCATGGTAAGGACGATATAATCAAAGGGCATTTTATATGGTATTAACTTGAGGACTAGACGTGATCTTACACTCAAAGATCTTTTTTTAAGGTTTCAACCTGAGGACAGGACTACAGAATTTACTTAAAGGACAATTTACGGGTTCTAGGCTGAAGCAAGGTTAATATGATATACTGAAAGGATATTTTAGCTGGATATAATGAAAGGATATTTTAGATGGATATAATGTAAGGATATTTTAGATGGATATAATGAAAAGATATTTTAGATTGATATAATCAGGACCCCTTATTAAGGAGGAAAGCAACTCGACCTGAAATATCTATTAGGATATTTCACTAATATTATCCGTGATGATTGATTCTATCCTTGTCCCCGATGATTTCCCCCGAAGTACCATATCCCCCATGTTCAGACATCCCTTCCAACTAGTGTCTGCTCCTAACCTGTTGATTCTCTGTCTTTCCTTCAGGAATAGTCCAAAACATTGACGGCCGCTTCTAATCCTTCATTTTCCCCCTTTATCAATATCTGTCATCCTTAGAAAATAAATGGTTTCTCCTCTCTATATTTCTTCTCAAGTTTTACACCTCTGTCCTTCTACTTATCGTAACCTAGGATTTTATATTCGGAAATTTCTCCGGTAACATCTGAGTTCTCTTAGGTGAATTTGCTTAGTTGGGGTCACTCTGAAGGACCTTATTTGTGTTTTACCAGTTGTTGTGTACATTCAGATCATGTACTGTAGCTATGTACCAAAGCTGAGATCATGTACTGTAGCTATGTACCAAAGCTGAGATCATGTACTGTAGCTATGTACCAAAGCTTAGATCATGTACTGTAGCTATGTACCAAAGCTGAGATCATGTACTGTAGCTATGTACCAAAGCTGAGATCATGTACTGTAGCTATGTACCAAAGCTGAGATCATGTACTGTAGCTATGTACCAAAGCTGAGATCATGTACTGTAGATATGTACCAAAGCTGAGATCATGTACTGTAGCTATGTACCAAAGCTGAGATATATGACTGCAAATTGACCAAATTGAGATATTATTAAAAAAAAAAAAGAAGAATTTCAAAACTTTTTTTTTTTAAAAAAAAGCCTGCTGTATGTTTTCTTAAGAATAAGAAAATTGCATGGGCATATTTTAAAGAATGAAATAACAAAAGTGTTTTAGAAGGAATGATAAGAGATAAGCGGTGTAGACTTAGGTATTCTAATACCGTCCTGTGGAACCAGGAGAGTGAAACAGGCTCCGCTCCCCGGGCATCTAGAGTACTGCTGGTTGCTGTCTTGTAAGGGTTAGTTGGTATTCTAATACCGTCATGTGGAACCAGGAGAGTGAAACAGACTCCTCTCCCCGGGCATCTAGAGTACTGCTGGTTGCTGTCTTGTAAGGGTTAGTTGGTATTCTAATACCGTCCTGTGGAACCAGGAGAGTGAAACAGGCTCCGCTCCCCGGGCATCTAGAGTACTGCTGGCTGCTGTCTTGTAAGGGTTAGTTGGTATTCTAATACCGTCCTGTGGAACCAGGAGAGTGAAACAGGCTCCGCTCCCCTGGCATCTAGAGTACTGCTGGTTGCTGTCTTGTAAGGGTTAGTTGGTATTCTAATACCGTCCTGTGGAACCAGGAGAGTGAAACAGGCTCCGCTCCCCGGGCATCTAGAGTACTGCTGGTTGCTGTCTTGTAAGGGTTAGTTGGTATTCTAATACCGTCCTGTGGAACCAGGAGAGTGAAACAGGCTCCGCTCCCCTGGCATCTAGAGTACTGCTGGTTGCTGTCTTGTAAGGGTTTGTTGGTATTCTAATACCGTCCTGTGGAACCAGGAGAGTGAAACAGACTCCGCTCCCCTGGCATCTAGAGTACTGCTGGTTGCTATCTTGTAAGGGTTAGTTGGTATTCTAATACTGTCCTGTGGAACCAGGAGAGTGAAACAGGCTCCGCTCCCCTGGCATCTAGAGTACTGCTGGTTGCTGTCTTGTAAGGGTTAGTTGGTATTCTAATACCGTCATGTGGAACCAGGAGAGTGAAACAGACTCCGCTCCCCGGGCATCTAGAGTACTGCTGGTTGCTGTCTTGTAAGGGTTAGTTGGTATTCTAATACCGTCCTGTGGAACCAGGAGAGTGAAACAGACTCCGCTCCCCGGGCATCTAGAGTACTGCTGGTTGCTGTCTTGTAAGGGTTAGTTGGTATTCTAATACCGTCCTGTGGAACCAGGAGAGTGAAACAGGCTCCGCTCCCCGGGCATCTAGAGTACTGCTGGTTGCTGTCTTGTAAGGGTTAGTTGGTATTCTAATACCGTCCTGTGGAACCAGGAGAGTGAAACAGGCTCCGCTCCCCGGGCATCTAGAGTACTGCTGGACGCTGTCTTGTAAGGGTTAGTTGGTATTCTAATACCGTCCTGTGGAACCAGGAGAGTGAAACAGACTCCGCTCCCCGGGCATCTAGAGTACTGCTGGTTGCTGTCTTGTAAGGGTTAGTTGGTATTCTAATACCGTCCTGTGGAACCAGGAGAGTGAAACAGGATCCGCTCCCCGGGCATCTAGAGTACTGCTGGTTGCTGTCTTGTAAGGGTTAGTTGGTATTCTAATACCGTCCTGTGGAACCAGGAGAGTGAAACAGGCTCCGCTCCCCGGGCATCTAGAGTACTGCTGGACGCTGTCTTGTAAGGGTTAGTTGGTATTCTAATACCGTCCTGTGGAACCAGGAGAGTGAAACAGGCTCCGCTCCACGGGCATCTAGAGTACTGCTGGTTGCTGTCTTGTAAGGGTTAGTTGGTATTCTAATACCGTCCTGTGGAACCAGGAGAGTGAAACAGACTCCGCTCCCCGGGCATCTAGAGTACTGCTGGTTGCTGTCTTGTAAGGGTTAGTTGGTATTCTAATACCGTCCTGTGGAACCAGGAGAGTGAAACAGACTCCGCTCCCCGGGCATCTAGAGTACTGCTGGTTGCTGTCTTGTAAGGGTTAGTTGGTATTCTAATACCGTCCTGTGGAACCAGGAGAGTGAAACAGGCTCCGCTCCCCGGGCATCTAGAGTACTGCTGGTTGCTGTCTTGTAAGGGTTAGTTGGTATTCTAATACCGTCATGTGGAACCAGGAGAGTGAAACAGGCTCCGCTCCCCGGGCATCTAGAGTACTGCTGGTTGCTGTCTTGTAAGGGTTAGTTGGTATTCTAATACCGTCATGTGGAACCAGGAGAGTGAAACAGGCTCCGCTCCCCGGGCATCTAGAGTACTGCTGGTTGCTGTCTTGTAAGGGTTAGTTGGTATTCTAATACCGTCCTGTGGAACCAGGAGAGTGAAACAGGCTCCGCTCCCCGGGCATCTAGAGTACTGCTGGTTGCTGTCTTGTAAGGGTTAGTTGGTATTCTAATACCGTCATGTGGAACCAGGAGAGTGAAACAGACTCCTCTCCCCGGGCATCTAGAGTACTGCTGGTTGCTGTCTTGTAAGGGTTAGTTGGTATTCTAATACCGTCCTGTGGAACCAGGAGAGTGAAACAGACTCCTCTCCCCGGGCATCTAGAGTACTGCTGGACGCTGTCTTGTAAGGGTTAGTTGGTATTCTAATACCGTCCTGTGGAACCAGGAGAGTGAAACAGGCTCCGCTCCACGGGCATCTAGAGTACTGCTGGTTGCTGTCTTGTAAGGGTTAGTTGGTATTCTAATACCGTCCTGTGGAACCAGGAGAGTGAAACAGACTCCGCTCCCCGGGCATCTAGAGTACTGCTGGTTGCTGTCTTGTAAGGGTTAGTTGGTATTCTAATACCGTCCTGTGGAACCAGGAGAGTGAAACAGACTCCGCTCCCCGGGCATCTAGAGTACTGCTGGTTGCTGTCTTGTAAGGGTTAGTTGGTATTCTAATACCGTCCTGTGGAACCAGGAGAGTGAAACAGGCTCCGCTCCCCGGGTATCTAGAGTACTGCTGGTTGCTGTCTTGTAAGGGTTAGTTGGTATTCTAATACCGTCATGTGGAACCAGGAGAGTGAAACAGGCTCCGCTCCCCGGGCATCTAGAGTACTGCTGGTTGCTGTCTTGTAAGGGTTAGTTGGTATTCTAATACCGTCATGTGGAACCAGGAGAGTGAAACAGGCTCCGCTCCCCGGGCATCTAGAGTACTGCTGGTTGCTGTCTTGTAAGGGTTAGTTGGTATTCTAATACCGTCCTGTGGAACCAGGAGAGTGAAACAGGCTCCGCTCCCCGGGCATCTAGAGTACTGCTGGTTGCTGTCTTGTAAGGGTTAGTTGGTATTCTAATACCGTCCTGTGGAACCAGGAGAGTGAAACAGACTCCGCTTCCCGGGCATCTAGAGTACTGCTGGTTGCTGTCTTGTAAGGGTTAGTTTGTATTCTAATACCGTCCTGTGGAACCAGGAGAGTGAAACAGACTCCGCTCCCCGGGCATCTAGAGTACTGCTGGTTGCTGTCTTGTAAGGGTTAGTTGGTATTCTAATACCGTCATGTGGAACCAGGAGAGTGAAACAGACTCCGCTCCCCGGGCATCTAGAGTACTGCTGGTTGCTGTCTTGTAAGGGTTAGTTGGTATTCTAATACCGTCCTGTGGAACCAGGAGAGTGAAACAGACTCCGCTCCCCGGGCATCTAGAGTACTGCTGGTTGCTGTCTTGTAAGGGTTAGTTGGTATTCTAATACCGTCCTGTGGAACCAGAAGAGTGAAACAGACTCCGCTCCCCGGGCATCTAGAGTACTGCTGGTTGCTGTCTTGTAAGGGTTAGTTGGTATTCTAATACCGTCCTGTGGAACCAGGAGAGTGAAACAGACTCCGCTCCCCTGGCATCTAGAGTACTGCTGGTTGCTATCTTGTAAGGGTTAGTAGGTATTCTAATACCGTCCTGTGGAACCAGGAGAGTGAAACAGGCTCCGCTCCCCGGGCATCTAGAGTACTGCTGGTTGCTGTCTTGTAAGGGTTAGTTGGTATTCTAATACCGTCCTGTGGAACCAGGAGAGTGAAACAGACTCCGCTCCCCTGGCATCTAGAGTACTGCTGGTTGCTGTCTTGTAAGGGTTAGTTGGTATTCTAATACCGTCCTGTGGAACCAGGAGAGTGAAACAGACTCCGCTTCCCGGGCATCTAGAGTACTGCTGGCTGCTGTCTTGTAAGGGTTAGTTGGTATTCTAATACCGTCCTGTGGAACCAGGAGAGTGAAACAGACTCCTCTCCCCGGGCATCTAGAGTACTGCTGGTTGCTGTCTTGTAAGGGTTAGTTGGTATTCTAATACCGTCCTGTGGAACCAGGAGAGTGAAACAGACTCCGCTTCCCGGGCATCTAGAGTACTGCTGGCTGCTGTCTTGTAAGGGTTAGTTGGTATTCTAATACCGTCCTGTGGAACCAGGAGAGTGAAACAGACTCCGCTCCCCGGGCATCTAGAGTACTGCTGGTTGCTGTCTTGTAAGGGTTAGTTGGTATTCTAATACCGTCATGTGGAACCAGGAGAGTGAAACAGACTCCTCTCCCCGGGCATCTAGAGTACTGCTGGTTGCTGTCTTGTAAGGGTTAGTTGGTATTCTAATACCGTCCTGTGGAACCAGGAGAGTGAAACAGACTCCTCTCCCCGGGCATCTAGAGTACTGCTGGTTGCTGTCTTGTAAGGGTTAGTTGGTATTCTAATACCGTCCTGTGGAACCAGGAGAGTGAAACAGACTCCGCTCCCCTGGCATCTAGAGTACTGCTGGTTGCTGTCTTGTAAGGGTTAGTTGGTATTCTAATACCGTCCTGTGGAACCAGGAGAGTGAAACAGACTCCGCTCCCCGGGCATCTAGAGTACTGCTGGTTGCTGTCTTGTAAGGGTTAGTTGGTATTCTAATACCGTCCTGTGGAACCAGGAGAGTGAAACAGGCTCCGCTCCCCGGGCATCTAGAGTACTGCTGGTTGCTGTCTTGTAAGGGTTAGTTGGTATTCTAATACCGTCCTGTGGAACCAGGAGAGTGAAACAGGCTCCGCTCCCCGGGCATCTAGAGTACTGCTGGTTGCTGTCTTGTAAGGGTTAGTTGGTATTCTAATACCGTCCTGTGGAACCAGGAGAGTGAAACAGGCTCCGCTCCCCGGGCATCTAGAGTACTGCTGGTTGCTGTCTTGTAAGGGTTAGTTGGTATTCTAATACCGTCCTGTGGAACCAGGAGAGTGAAACAGACTCCGCTCCCCTGGCATCTAGAGTACTGCTGGTTGCTGTCTTGTAAGGGTTAGTTGGTATTCTAATACCGTCCTGTGGAACCAGGAGAGTGAAACAGGCTCCGCTCCCCGGGCATCTAGAGTACTGCTGGTTGCTGTCTTGTAAGGGTTAGTTGGTATTCTAATACCGTCCTGTGGAACCAGGAGAGTGAAACAGACTCCGCTCCCCGGGCATCTAGAGTACTGCTGGTTGCTGTCTTGTAAGGGTTAGTTGGTATTCTAATACCGTCCTGTGGAACCAGGAGAGTGAAACAGACTCCGCTCCCCTGGCATCTAGAGTACTGCTGGTTGCTGTCTTGTAAGGGTTAGTTGGTATTCTAATACCGTCCTGTGGAACCAGGAGAGTGAAACAGGCTCCGCTCCCCGGGCATCTAGAGTACTGCTGGTTGCTGTCTTGTAAGGGTTAGTTGGTATTCTAATACCGTCCTGTGGAACCAGGAGAGTGAAACAGGCTCCGCTCCCCGGGCATCTAGAGTACTGCTGGTTGCTGTCTTGTAAGGGTTAGTTGGTATTCTAATACCGTCCTGTGGAACCAGGAGAGTGAAACAGGCTCCGCTCCCCGGGCATCTAGAGTACTGCTGGTTGCTGTCTTGTAAGGGTTAGTTGGTATTCTAATACCGTCCTGTGGAACCAGGAGAGTGAAACAGGCTCCGCTCCCCGGGCATCTAGAGTACTGCTGGCTGCTGTCTTGTAAGGGTTAGTTGGTTTGTTGATATACTTTATATAGGTCTTCTACCGTAACAAAACAAATTAAACTATTGGTAATGCCATCTGTAACCATTTTAGAGAAAATTGGTCAAAACTAGTTTCAAAACTATAGGTTTAGTTTAAAATTGTTCCAGACGTTTGACATCCCTCTAAACTAAGATATTTCAATTTCTTTCGCGATATGTACTTTGTGCGAGTCGGAAACATGTATGAGCTAAAAATAGTCTAAATTATGTTTTAGTAACATTTGATTGTTTACCACCAAAATGTTATGTTTATGAACTGTACTTTTGTTTCTACCTAAAATTATATATCATGTCTTTGAAATTAATTGTACATAATTAATTGTATTTGTTGTCATTATTCTATTGTTCCAATTTTTTTTAAAGTTTATTAATAGTTCTTATTGTTGTTGTTGCAGGTAAGTGATGGAGGACTGCTGTTTTTCCTAAATGAAGGTCAGAAAAGAGTTTGTTTTCTTCAAACCCTTTATTTACCTACTACTCTTTTGATGATAATTATGTTGATTTCCTGGTTCTGTGGCCGACTCTGACTAATAACTCTTCGGCCATTTTCGAATTATTTCTTTGAGAGCCTTGTCGTGTAACGAAGCTCGAATGTGGTGGTTCTATTCCTAAAGTTTCTGTTAATGTGAAAATGCCAAAGGATTTTCTTCTTTAGAATTATAGACTTGTTTCGATCTGAGTTGTAATTACTGTTGCGATACATATATTGACAAAACAATAAAGTGCGATACGCAGGATTTCACTACAATCCAAGAGATTAAAAAAAAACAAAAAAAACCTTAATACTGCCAGTAAGTGTCCTAGTATAATTGCTTTGAGATATTAATAATTAATTTAAAAAAATATATAATTCGGTCGATATTTATGTTTTTGCCTTTATAAGTGGTCCTTTGTACCTCTTATTTTTGGTTGTAAATATGTATATATATAGTTCCATCCTTTCCAACTATTGGTTTTCATTCATTAAATTTGTAATCCTTCCCAACGAAAGAATCATCAATTGCTATTTCTAACTATTTTCTCTAGTGCTGCAATTTGAAGCTATTTCAGAACTACTAAATGTTCCTTTAAAATAATCTCATTTGTGATCCGTCAGACAACATATTGTCACATTTAGTTCGTTTTGTCTTGGCATTATTAAAAAAGTGATTTATTTGTTTGTGATTTTTGGGACTAGTTATCAATAATAAACCACCGTTTTCCATCCCGGACAGGACTGGTACCTTAGGTTTGTTCGCTAGGAAAGCTCCCATGGCTTGTAGGAATGGAACCCACAACCCTAGACAAGGAGTGCCCACGCCCCACCTCTAGAGGCCATCAGACTTCCCTACTACTATACAATACACCACAGACTATCCGATGGAACAGTGCCTCTATCCCCTTGAAAGCTGTATATCCTCTTCGACAACCCCCTCCCCCTCCCACATGGCTTGTAGGAATGGAACCCACAACCCTAGACAAGGAGTGCCCACGCCCCACCTCTAGAGGCCTTCAGACTTCCCTACTACTATACAATACACCACAGACTATCCGATGGAACAGTGCCTCTATCCCCTTGAAAGCTGTATATCCTCTTCGACAACCTCCTCCCCCTCCCTCATGGCTTGTAGGAATGGAACCCACAACCCTAGACAAGGAGTGCCCACGCCCCACCTCTAGTGGCCATCAGACTTCCCTACTACTGTACAATACACCACAGACTATCCGATGGAACAGTACCTCTATTCCCTTGAAAGCTGTATATCCTCTTCGACAACCTCCTCCCCCTCCCACATGGCTTGTAGGAATAGAACCCACAACCCTAGACAAGGAGTGCCCACGCCCCACCTCTAGTGGCCATCAGACTTCCCAACTACTATACAATACACCGCAGGCTATCCGATGGAACAGTACCTCTATCCCCTTGAAAGCTGTATGTCCTCTTCGACAACCCCCTCCCCCTCCCCCTCCCACCATGGCTATTTGTCTCCTTGTAGAGATATACAGTCCCCCACCCCTTCCCCCCTGTATATACCCCCCCCTCCTACCCTATTTGCTGGGATTTATGTTGTGGTTTGGCTTCTACCTTCCCCCATTATTGTTAACCTCCAGTCTTACCAACCACACCGTATGAACTAGCCTTATGCTTCCTTACCTTCTTCAAGTCGGCACTTTGCAAATATATATATATATATATATATATATATATATATATATATATATATATATATATATATATAAATAAAAGTTATGTCTACCGAGCACTGGACAACGTTTTTAAAAATAGACTATACACGGGAAGGGGGCTAGACACTCACTACACGGAGACTGAACTTCAACTGTCTTTATTAATCCTGCCGGGCCTTATATATGCTCGGCTTGTTTATTTACAATATAAGAGTTACTCTCTGCCTAACAGCCCCCCCCCCCCCCCCCGAGTTTCTGGACATTCCCCAGAAACTTATAATAACAAAAAGAAAAAGAAAAAGTAAGAAAACATATGATACACCTAACCAAATAAAGTATATACAGTACATAAAAATTATAATAATATAAGAAACTATTCACTATAAATATAAAGAAAATTCACTATTTACTATAATAAAAACTATTTGTATGGAACAAAACAAAAAAACTACACTTTACAGAATATTCATGATAGAAATATGTACAAAATTAATGAAGGAACATCCAATATGCTCATAAAACTCTGCACACAGGCACCACAATATCTGCCATTGTCACTGTCACTAAACTAGCCCTTCGGAGTTACTGCTCAGCCTTCTGCAGAGGAATCTTGAGCTGATCAATGTGTGTGTTACGTTGACTGAAGGGAGGTGAAAGCATCTTAATGGTAACCACATTGTGTTCTCGGAGGGCCGTAACCTTGTACGGCCCGTCGTAACGCAGATCTTGTTTCGGTCGGTTGGTCGGAATCCGCCTGTAAACGATGTCGCCGGGTTACACAGGCTTAGCCGGGGTTGTAATTTGTTGGTTATATTTGGCTGTTCTCTGCTCCTTCTCAAGGGCGAGCCTCTCTGCAACCTTTTCCGACGTTTTCCGTTGGTTGACCCGAAGATGAAGGATGGTATCAACAACCCCTGGCCTCCAGCCGTATCAGACACATGTCTGCCTAATCTCCACGTCCCGAAGAGGACCTCATGGGGGGTGAATCCTGTTGTACTGTGGACAGAGGGGTTGTAGGCGGTGATTGCTATGGCCATGGCCTCCTTTCCTGACACTACGCGTTCAGCCTGGATGAGCCGGAGATGTTCGCTCAGCGTGTTGTGGACGCGCTCGACGTCACCATGGCTTTGAGGATGTCCCGCGGTTGTCACGTGAAGTGTAGTACCCCACTTTTTAAGAAGGAACATGTTATGTCCACCTCTTCTTCTGGGGTACCATAACACTGGCTCCAGGCACATAAGGCTCGTCGGACTTCATCGGCGCTCTTTGCTGACACACGTACAGCCATCGCCAGTTGACTAAAGACGTCCACGATGGTTACCCACGACTGTCCTTTCCACACGAACGTGTCCGCCTGTAGTGCTAGTAAGGGTCCTCGAGGCGTGAATGTGACGTCGCGTTGAGGTTGGGCGGGTCGCCGGTCATATTTAACCTTGTTACACACCTCACATCCAGCAACAATTTCTCGTATTGTCCGCTCCATATTTTTCCAATAATATTGTCTCCTCAGTGCTAGGAGCATTTCGTTTATTCCGCGGTGATTCGTCTTGCCCTGGTGATGAGCGAGCGTAAAGTCTTTCTGCACTTGGGCGTCGGACACAATTTCTCCGAGACGTAGACATCTGACGTACCTCCGATCTTCACCGATGCGGCCTGCTCCTTTTGTCGGGCTATCTGTGCCCAAATGACTGGGCTCCGAACATACAAGTACGTTGTCGACCCCGGAATAGAAGAATCCTCGAGCAGTCTGCACACAGAATCGTCCGAGATTTCTTCCATCGTCGTGACAGTACATTTCAGGCTCGAGCGAGTACGTCTGCCATACACAATCTGAGGGGAGCCTGACGCAGTGGTTCTCCAAACAATCTGTCGACTCTTTGCAACCACTATCTCGTCGACCTCTTGGATGAGCTGGTCGTCTTCGTCTGCAGAAACTGTCCCTTCGCTAGCTCCAGGGGGGGCAACTTCTCCATCTCCAGGTGTCCATGCGGATTTGGTGATAACCGGCTTTTAAATCCAACGTGCTAAAGACTACTGCTCCGTTTAGACGATCTAGGATGTCTTCCAGTCTTGGAAGTGGGTATCTCTCATCCAGTGTGCAATCATTTAGATTACGAAAGTCCACCACCACTCTATATTTGTCAGGCGCTCCTGCCTTAGGGACCGCCCATAATGGACTATTAAAAGCTGATCGGCTGGGAACAATAATGCCTTGGGTCAACAGGTCCTGAAGTTCCTCCTGGATAGCCTGCTTCATCGCTTGCGGATATCTTCTCTCCTTCACATAGACCGTTCGATCCGATCACGCCGCTGGGATCTAACCACGCCGCTTCCTATCAGGGCTGCCTTCAGGGTTGCTACGTCACTGGGATCTAACCACGCCGCTTCCTGCTTATCGTTGATCGTTCCCATTATTCGATCGCCCTCCTTCAGGAAATGAAAAAGTTCGCTTGCGTCTCCGGTGAACCTTTCTACCTGGCTTATAGCTGTGCGAGTGTCCTGTGCGTTGGCAGCTTTAATCTTGATCCATTCAATCATAGCTGGCGATAACTCACGCATCCTTATTTGATTAAGGCGATCCTGGGCCGCCGCCATCTGAGCCGCCGCCATCTGAGCCGCCGCCATCAGAGCCGCCGCCATCTCAGCCATCCTTAATTAGTTAAGATGATCCTGGTTCGCCGTCAAATCGGTCATCCTTCTTTGGTTAAGACGATCCTATATTGTCACTCGCGATTTCCGCGTCGACATGTACCGATCGGTCTCGCACAAAACTTTCCCGGGTTTCGGCACCAGTTATGTCTACCGAGCACTGGACAACGTTTTTAAAAATAGACTATACACGGGAAGGGGGCTAGACACTCACTACACGGAGACTGAACTTCAACTGTCTTTATTAATCCTGACGGGCCTTATATATGCTCGGCTTCTTTATTTACAATACAAGAGTTACTCTCTGCCTAACATATATATAAATATACAATATACAAATATATACATATATATATATATATATATATATATATATATATATATATATATATATGTATATATATATACAATATGTATATTTTTTTTTTTTTTTTATTTGTTTCCTCCTTACAGTAACCCTGCAAGAAGGGAGTTTATTATTGTCTGCAAGTCTCATGCAACAATCAGCATACCATTTGCATTTGCATATTAACATGTTTGTTTTGTATACAATATGTATATAT